>JAJMHO010000008.1:25801-277413 GCA_030566085.1 Geotrichum histeridarum
TTTTTTTTTTTTTTTTTTTTTTTTTTTTTTTTTTTTTGATTTTCTTGTCCTGGTCGTTTTGGGTTTTTGACCTTTCTTTATCCTCGTCGCATTTTGTGTCTCCTTTTTCTTTCACTTCCTCCCCCGTACTCCTGCTTCACCCATCGCCATCGCAACTCAACGATTACAGCTATTCTCTACCAAGGACTCTTCGTAGCGGCGTACACCCACGCCTTGATTAATTTTTTATTTATTTCTTTGCTGTTCCTGTCTAGTACCTCCTGAACCCGCTTCGCCCTTCGCTTGCCCGCCATGCTTCAGGACACCGCTTCGACGTCTCCTCCGGCCAAAAAGGCCAAGACCAAATACCCCAAAATCTTCCAATGCACGGGTTACGGCGATTGCAAAATGACCTTTACGCGGTCAGAGCACCTGGCACGCCACATACGCAAGCACACCGGCGAGCGGCCGTTCCGCTGCCACTGCAACCGATACTTTTCACGGCTCGACAACTTGCGCCAGCACATCCAAACCGTACACGCCAACGAGCACCATATCCTGCACGCCGCCCCGCCGTCGCCCCTACCGCACTCCAACAAGATTGCAAACACAACCGTGCGGCACAGCTTGTCTGCTAGCGCCCTGAACGTCGAGAAACAGTACCCTTATCCCGCTCAGGGGCACAACAGCAACTCAGGCACACCCCCAGCAACCACCATCCTAACGAGCCATCCAAACAGTAATCAGCACATAATTATCGAGCAGCAACAGCAGCTACCGCCCCCAAGCCCCTCGTCCCTCAACTTTCAACCAACGACCTTCCGCTCCCGGCACCGCCCCCACCCGCTCCACCTGGCGGTCGAGGACGGTGCCTCGCCATCGGTCTCCCCCATGAACTCGGCCACCACCCCTGTCTCGCCAGATCACTCAAGGCTCAACACGCCGCAGGCCCCCTACTTTACACCAACGTTCTTACGACCACAAGGGTCAGTCACGCCAACGGCGCAGAGCTCGTTTGGGTTTGGAATGGGCCAGGCGTACCCTCCCACTCAGGGCCAGCAGCCCAACACTCCTATAGGTGCACAGGCCCCGACCCACTTTTCGTCGCCATCGTACGATGCTAGCTACAGGTCGCTGCCCAGTGCGTCATCTTCCCACAACACGACGCCGCTGTCAACCACCAGCAAGGGATCGTGGCTGTCGTCGGTGCTAAACGATGCCCCAGCAGCCCCAGACGAGCGACCTCGCACGTGGGGGCCGTCCTCGGGCAACCGCAACTCGCTAAACCGGTACTCTGGTGCAGCTGACGAGCCTGGCGACCGCTCATCTCTACCTGGCCTCGTCCGCATTTCAGAAGACGCCCAGATCTCAGACGACGAAAGCAACAAACTGCCGTCTTTTAGTAGCCTGCTCAAAACAGAAAGCCCGAGCAGCAGCGCCCGCAACCAGTCATATCTCAAAAACATGGTCCTGCCCCAGCCCGATGGCTACGCAGGTCCCGGCTACGCCCTGCCTGTCGCCGACACGCGGCCCCCTGGTTTGGGTGGTGCTGAGTCGTCGTCTATTAGCCGCAAACCTCTCGCCCTGTCAAAACCCCTGCCTCCGCTGCCCGTTGAAGCCAACACCTCGTTCCTACGAGGCTCTCCGGGCGAGCCGTACAATAAGGGAGGCCCAGGGTACGCACACGCACAGCCGCCGAATGGTTCGGGGGTGCCGCCGCCAGCGGGGTCTGCGCCGGTGGACGCGCGGGGCGCTGGGGGCATGGAGGTTCTTCTCCAGGCTGCCGGCGTGTAGTTAATTATTATCTTATTGTTTATTTTATTATTATTATTATGTTATCTATATGAATTTCGTCGTTGTTTCGTCCTTTTAGCCATAATCTTGATAGTTGAGCGAAGCCGAGATGGTTTTTTTTCATTGCAATTAATGGCGTCGTCTGGTTTTGTACCACAAGGGGCGCGCCTGCCCCAGCCAGGCGGTCCAACCTGCCTCTGCCTGCCTTTGCCTGCCTCTGCCTGCCTTGCTGCCTGTATTAGTATGTATGTATGCATGCTTTGTCCTAAAATGGTAATAATGGCTGCACATTTCTTTTTTAGTATAAAGTTAGACTAACCAATTGTTTAAGAAGACAAAAAAGGTAGGGTAAGTTAGTTGGCATGACAACAAGGGTTAGGCGGAATTTAAGGTCAGTTAGGCGGGTTGTTCAGGGTAACCTTTTGTTACTTTTTTTTGACTTTCTAGTATGAGAGCTATTTAAGCAATTTAAGCTGCCTTCGACTATTTTCCTGTTCGATTGCTCTCTTGACCTTCTTCTTCTTCTTCTTCTATTATCCACTTTTCCTACTCTTCTATTTCTTGTATCTACATTTTCACAATATCAACACCTTTTTGACAACAACAACAACAACAACGACAACCAACCTATCCCGACTCCTTCTTCAAACAAGCAACAATACCGTCCCATATTTGCTTCATCATTCTATCATGACATCGTACTACTACCAATACCCCTCATCGGCAGCAGCGTCCGGTTCCGGCAGCGAAACAGGCGGGTCTCCCCCCAACTCGTCTTTCTACGCCCCGTACACACCTGCCTCCGCAGTCGCAGCAGCTGCTGCCGCTGCTGCCAACAACGCCGCTGCGTATGTGTCCCGCCCCGCGTCTGTATCCCCGCCTGCGGGTAAGGCGTTCCCGCTTTCGTATGCCGGTGCCGCAGGTTCAGGAGGAGCCCAGAGCTCGCCCAGCTCACCGAGCAGCGTGGCCGTGTCCTCTGGGCACCCCTCGTGCCGGGCTCGGTTTGAGGCGTCCCGCGGGTTTGATCCACAGGACGACCTTGAGTTTTGTCCGGCGCTGCTTAAGCATGCTCCTACATCTTCAGGTGCCGAGATTTTTCATAACCACCACCACCGCCAATTTGCGGGGTCCTTGTCACCTACTAGCTTGCATCCCGCCACCTCGTCTACTAACAATAGTAATGGGTCCACGTCGGTAGCGGCGGCCACGCCGTCTAGAGTGCGTCGCGGAATAGAGATTGTGGATCCGACGACTGGGTTGAAGGTGGCTTCGTCGGGGGCATCGACCGCTGCGTCGTCGCCTTCGTTGAAAGCGGCTGGTCTGGCCAGAGCTTGAGTCTTGTTTATAACAATGACCAGAATTGAGCAGAAGACCAGACCAGACCAGACATATGCGAAATCTTATTATTGTTGGGCTCTATGATGATATCATGACATGAAATGTTCTCTTTTTTTTATATGTTTTTTCTTCGACACTTTTTTTTTTTATTTATCCAGCACACCCTCAAACGACCCCCCTCAGCCAGCATTCAGCCCATCTATATTTCAACAACATTTTGTTTTTATTTTTGCTCATCGTCTCTGTCTCTATTGTTTTGGTTCATTTTTTTTTTGATATTTGTTTGGTTCTAACGACATTTTTTATTATTCTTATTGTGTTTTATATCTGATTACAATATTTTATTTTTATAACGACCTCTAACTTATATATTATATCAACTATTTCAATTGTTTATTATTGTTATTTCATGTCTTCGTTTTGAGAATGTCTCTTGAAGTCACTCTGTCAATTGGCTATTTTTTCATCGATATCAATTGGTATCTATGCAATTTTGTGTTCCATTTAAACAATGCTGCATTTGAAATAGTCTATTTGTTGCAATGTGCGATTGAAGCTGTAGATCCAAGCATAATATTTATTGAGGTGCCATGGTGGTCGGCAGCTAGTAAAGTTGATGAAAGTATAAACTGTCAAGCTCATCTCCGCCCTGTCTTTGTTCTATCCAGACTTCAATTCATTTTTTTTTTTTTTTTTTTTTTTTTTTTTTTTTTTTTAATTTTATCTATGCCTAAACCCAGTGGATTTTTTTTGAATTGACAGAACATTTTGGATTGTGGAATTTGTGAATGCAGCAGGTTCAGAGATCAGATGGGGATGAGATGAGCTCGCATGTACGAATGCACATACATAGTATTATATTAAGATTGTAGCCTACCCTGCTGGACCAGCTGTATTATATTGTTTCTGTATACCTACATTACAGATTCAGGGAGAGAGCACCACTGAACCACACTTTCCCAGTACTAGTGAGAGTTCAAACCACATGTAGATCGATGCCAGATGCCAGTTTATATACAAGTTGAGATTTTGAACCGCAAGACTACAAATTAACTACAAAAAAACGATCAAAAGAAAATGAATTCAGGTGTAGTGTTCTTACTGAGTATGAATACATCAGTTTGTTGATTTTTGTTTATAATCAACAGTCAGCAACAGTTTATACTATAGTCAGAAGACTACGTTGTCAGGGATCGATAGGATCTTGACAGAATGGCCATATGGCAGGCGGCTGTGTAACACGCGTGCACCGACATCGAAAGAAGCAAATAGATGGGGCGGAAAGCGTTGTGAGATGCTGTGGATCGGACTGCGACCCAGTCTAAATAATATTGCATTCAATTGTTTGAATTTATTTTAACTTTGGTGTATACATTGAAAAAGTAAGAATTTCCATCTAACTATATAGTTTTCAACCGTTTAATTATGGTTCTCACTGGCTCTTATAATCAAAGTTGGTTATAATACAGTTTTTCCGTTCAGTGTTCAGCCTAGATATATATAGGCCTAACGCCATCATAATTTTCTTCCGACCTTGTTTTCTAACTTAAACTTCTCTCAGAGTTATCTATAGAAAAGAAGAAAGAAGGGAGAATCTATATAAAGGAGCTCTAGAGAAAGAGATCGTTCTATTTATGTATAAGAGGTGGTTACTTATAGAAAATGAAAGAGAAAGGGGCGGCATTAAACTCAATTATATAAAAAGAATAATCAGAGGTTGAGACATTTCATGAGATGAGATGAAAATATGTATCGGGTCGGGATTGATTGTTTTTTCAATATAGGCTATTGTGAACCCGATATATCTATAGTTAATAGTATGAGATGACCAACTAGTCTGCCGGACGACTGATATATAGAGATTGAACTAAGTATTGTATTAAAAAAAAGAAATAGAACTGATCATATGGAATTGAATTGACTATTTAGAATTGTTGAAATCTTCTCAATATTATGATATGAAAGGATGGTTTAATTTCGCCAGCATATGCAATTTGTTAATCCTAGCTTCTTAACCCAGACAAATCTCTTCTAAAGTGAGTACATATATCTGGTTTGCAATATTGAGAATTCAAACAGAAACCCAGGTTGGGTTATCGATAGGGTACGTACTTACTGCGCGAGAGATATAATGTCTACGTACGTATACAGTACCGTACTGTAATGGGGTTATAAGCAGTTAACCCTGCAGTGTATACACAACAGACCAAAGCAAACCTCCTGCTTCTGCATAGAGGTAGTTTTCTACTTCAGTACTCTGTTGTATGCATGTCTTTCGATGCAAGGCGTGATATATTTTTGTGTGTATTTTTGTGGGGAACAGAAGCATACCTTGATGTGTGTACATACGCGTCTAGAGCTCTTTAGTTTTGTACCAATGGCTTCAGCTAGTACTATATATACGTACACTGTTTCAAGCATGACAATCTAACAATATATGCTTACACGGCTAGATAGAATTTCCATTCATGAGAACCTATTAAGACAGTTTGTTCATGATCACACTATGATTTAGCAAATTTGGTTAATTACACCAAACCGTTTTTGTTACGTAGTCGGCCGATGACAATTGTTGATCAATATAAAGATGAAAGTGCGTTATAATTTGCAGGATATCTTGATTGAAATTACAAGATATTAAAATAAGGATCACTTGTATTTAGCTTTTTGCAATTTTGATCCGGCATGCTTATGTTAGATTCAAAGTGCTTTTTAACTGATCTCACTCACAATTTGCAATCAAGTTTTGAATTACGCTAATAGTTGAATGAAAAATAGCGAATACTCTTTTCCTCAGGACCTGCTTCAAAAACACAATATCAAGAATTACAGATCCAATTTAAGCGCATCGTATCCAACTACACTCAGCCCAGTAGACTACACCACCCCATGGTGGAACAACTCTATATTGTGTATTTTCTCCGTAAGCGCAGGATGGTAGAAATGCAAAGCTGCAAGGGACCGGGCTGACACAAAACAATAGTTAACTAAACCTCCAATACGTTCTTTCCTGTTTTCATTTCACGTATACACATTCATTATATATATATGATCACCATATTTGACATCGAGAGCAGTTTCAGGTGAAAGAACCCCAAAGATATACAAGTTTCACCTTGATTTTTTTGATTATTGAAACATGAAGCAGTAACTAATGAACAATTTTTTTTATTTAGTATTTTATAGATGTATCAACGCAGTGTTACACATGTAGGTCTAATAAAACATCAACCAGCTTGGTATCTTTATCAAAAACAAACCTGCCTTAGTATCGACTGTTATTGTTGTATCCCCCTCCATATCCATTCCGTCCGCCACTGTTATTATTGTATCCACTTCCTCCATACTCGTTTCGTCCCCCACCGCCGCTGCTATTGTGGTTGCTGTTGCTGCCGTGACCGTAGCGGCTGTCATCGTATTCGTTGTACTCAGATCGTCCGCTGCCGCTGATACTGCCGCCGTAGTCGTTATATTCGGATCGGCCTCCGTGGTTGCTGCTCGAGTTGTAGTCGTTTCGTCCACCGCTGCTGCTGCTGCTGGAATTGTAGTCGTTTCTGCCATCATGTCTACCGCTACTGGAGTTGTAGTCGTTTCTACCGCTGTTCGAGTTATAGTCATTCCTACCGCTGTCGCCGCTGCCACCATAGTCGTTATATTCATTGCGTCCGCTATTAGAACCGCCGCCGTGATGATCGTTTCGTCCACTGCCGCTGTTACTGCCGTAGCTGTTCTTACCACTGTTGCCGCTGCCGCCATAGTTCTGGTTGCTGTTTGAATTGTAGCTGTTCTTACCGCTGTTACCGCTGTTGCCGCTCGAGTTATACCCGTTCATGCCGCTGTTGTTGCCGCCATAGCTCTGGCTGCTGTTGGAATTATAGTCGTTGTGACCAGAGTTTCCGCCGTGGCTGTTGTAGTCGTTTCTGTCGCCGCCAGAGTTTCCACTGTTGTAGTCGTTGCGACCACGGCCGCTGTTGCCGCCGTAATTTTTGTTTCCGCCACCGCTGGAGTTGCCATAGTTGTCGTTTCGGCCATTGTTGGAGCTGCCGTAGTTGTTGGATTGGCCGTGGTTGCTTCCATAGTTGGATCCCTGGTTGCCTCCATAGTTGGATCCCTGGTTGCCTCCATAGTTGGATCCCTGGTTGCCTCCATAGCTGGACTGACCTGTGTTTCCATAACCGGATTGACCTTGATTACCACTATAGTTAGTAGTTTGACCTGAAGGGTTTCCATAATTGCCTTGGCCAGTGCCCTGGGTATATCCCTGAGTTGTAGTGGTATAACCTGCAGTGGCAGCAGTAGTCTTGCTCTTCTTGTCCTTGCCAAAAAACTCGCCAATCGATTCCATAATTCCACCCGACTCTGCCTTCTGCTGTACAGGTACTTGCTGCTGAACAGGCTGCTGAGCATAAGTAGCAGCGGAACTGCTACTGCTCTTTCCAGTAATAAGACTAGTTGCAACATCCAGCAACACGCTATCACTACCCGAGCTCGTGTTTTTCTTGTTGCCGCCAATCATCTCTTGTGCTGCCATGGTCATGAGCGTAGAGCTCACCGATCTGTCCTGTGCTCCGTTGTTATTCATATTGTTATTCTTGCTTGTTGGTAATGGAAACTAGCACCATGCTGGCCAGTTTATATTTATACTTTGGCCAGCATGGCCTCCTTGCGCTTCGTCCTGGATTGCTCCACCGCCTTCATATTCTAGCAAGTAACGTGTGCTTGCGAGCTCATGTTGTGAATAAGGTTCATTTAAGCTTTTAATATGTGTTAGTCTACTGGGGTAATTGATGGAGACGGAAGGTTTGCGGTCAGTGCGTGTAGTTGCACCCTGAACGTGAAAGGGTGTGCGTCACAAACAGTATACGCTACAACTGAACAACCCATACGCGGAAACAAAATTGGCTTGGTTCCTGACGAACCGTTTGAATAGAGTGGATTTATTTTTTATTATAAAATGAAATTAAGTGAAATTTCATGAAATATTCAAATCTCAAAACTGAAATCACCAAAAAAAAAATTTCGGTTCTTTCCGTGGTATTTGAATAAGAAAACCCGACAAAACCGATATTACAAGATCCCATAAAACTCGCTTACCTTATCACTTAGTAGTTGTGTTACATAATATTTTGCCACCACTTTTTTGTTTTTTTTTGTTTTTTTTGTTTTTTTTGGACCAGTAGAGATATATTAAAACCCACAACCAAGGATATGTTGTTAAATATTTCACGTTTTTTTCATTTTTCACTGTAAAATTGGAATTTCCACTTTCACCTCTTTTTCACTCATCTTTTGTGACTCTTCCTTTCCTTCTTCTTACCATTCACTTCCTGTTAATTTTTCATTCATCTTCATCAGTCTGACGTCTCTTGAAACATTCATACAAACTATCAGTGCAACCTCCTTTTAAGCTTTCACCACTCTCAAAATGTCCGCGTTATCTCTGGCATTGAAACTGGACCAGGCCACAACCACCTCCTCATCTCCCCCTTCAGCCCCTGCCGGTCCCTCTAATACGACAACAGCTACGACGACGACATCTGCAGCAGCTCCTAATCACGCAGCCTACAATCATATCCACATTGCTCAAAAGCCCGCCTCGTTCGTCTCTCCTTCCCTGCCCTCGTCTCCCTCCTCGTTTTCGTCTTCTCCCCTCAACCCAAACTCCCACAACCACAACCGGGGCCACGCGCACCACGAGAATCCTCAATTAACTACCCCCACTCCACCAAGCTCTTTTCGAAACAGTGCCCACCATCTGCCAAACCGCAAATCCACACCTCCTACCTTTGGCCACGCAAAGACTAACTCTATCGGCTCGCTGTTGGCAGCTGTCTCGGCTACCACTCCCTCGTCTCCCCAACAGCTGTTGCCAAACTTTACTTCCAGTGCAACCAAATCTCCCTCAAACAGCCGGCGCTTTTCGTCCTCGTCTGTGGCATCTCCTACCTCTATCCTGTCCAAACCATCTGGTTCCCTATCGTCGTCCCTGAAAACAGTCACCAACCATGGGCCAAGTGGTCAAAGCAGTCCTCTGGCTCCAAGCCCAACCCTATTACCTCAGTCCGCCTCAGTTGGTCCAGGCGGGCCGCTAAATACAAACTCACCCCTGGCTCTAGCGGCCGCCGCATCAGTCACCCCAGAAAAGCTCGCCAATCTTCTGCTCACCCAGGGACCCCTGCCCATTAGACATATTACTTCTCATTTGGCCCTAACCATCCCCGGCTTTGGTGACCTATCGCTGTCCAAACAGCGCAGATTAATTATTTCTGCACTGGACTCCGTTGACCCGGTGAACCAAGTCAGGTTCGACAAGGTCGGCTGGGGAAGATGGGCCGCCAGAAAGACGGACTCACCAATTACGTCTGCCTCTACTATTATGCACGGAAGTGCCCAGAACCCCCGTCGTCGCCGAGAGTCCCTTAACCCGATACCCTCGGTTCGTCCTCCTTTGTCACCTCTGCTCAAGCCTTCAGATGGTGCATCCAGCACAGCAGCTATCCTGGCCGCCGCCTCACTTAGGTCCCAAGCTACCTCGGTCTGGGATGACGATGAGCCTGTTACCGCTGCTCGCAGCTCGCCTGGCGCCGCTGCAATTTTGGCCCACCGCCGAAGACACCGTCGTAGGTCGAGTATTCATCGTGCTCGCATGGCTTTCAAAGACAATGCTGATGACGATGAAGAAGAGGATGACGACATGGATGTCTTTGACGACGAAGACGATGACCTGGATGACTTTGATGATGATGATGACTTGGCAGTAGCAGGTGACCTTGAGCTTGACGATGAGGATGCCGAGCGTCGCCGCAAACTGCGCAAGGAGAAGCTGCGCCTCAAATTGAAGCGTGAAGGTGGGAGCCCGCACCGTCGACCTTCTGAAACCGACGAAGAAGACTGGCAGTCCATGGGTGCCGAGTCTTTACGTCGCACGTCAATGGCTATTGCTCCCACCTTTGCTGGTCTGGGTCCTAGCGCCGTGCCCAACCCCGCTGCCCAAGGTGCACATGATCCTACAGCCTTTTATGGTCTGGACAGGCACCCTGCTGCTTCGGCAAAGGCTGCCACAAGCTCTCTTCGCAACACTCCACTGTCTGCCAATGGAATTCCTGCTGACCCCAAGGGCCTCGGCGGCCGCGAGGAAGATGCCATTGCAGCATTGGTCCAATTGAGATCTTACTCCTAGACCTGTTCTTTTCCTCTTTTTTTCATTCGGATACTGTTTTATTTCATGTCTTGTTTTTTTATTTGCTTTTGATTATGTTATGTTGGAGTTGTTGTTTGGAGCCTACTAGCTTGATGTCATTTCTTTTTTTTTCTTCATTATTCTTAATATTCATTATACCCTCGATTGTTTCTTTTACGTTTACTAGTAGCGTTAGTTAAAGGTTGATAGACATATATAGTTTTGGGCGTTTTTGTTCTTTTTTCTCTTTTAACATGTTCATGATTCTATACGATGGCAATGCAGATTTAAGGTACGCACTGAAGGTGAGATCTGTACCTGGCAGGATATTACGCTTCATGTGCACATTGATTATAATTTTTCAAGTCATTTTTCATTGTTAAATATATATGTCACAAAATAAAATGGGGTCATAATCCTTTTAAATTTTTCAGGAAACAAAAGCATCAAGTCTGGTTTTAGTTTTTTTTTGCGAATCGAGTCCTGGATTCGATTTTTGGGCTGGGATGATTTGCCAGTTTTTTGTGGTAGTTTTTGTTCAAGAGCAGTAAGGCAGGCGTAATGTGGTGCAGTCAAATGGGGGGTTGTTACAGGCCAAATGGGTGCGACGAGTAAGAAGGGGTTTGAGATTAGGCACCGAGAACGGGGAACTCGTCGGGGTTGGCAATGTTGACGGACTTGACAGCAGCGGCACCAGAGGGACCAGACTTGCGGTCACCGCCACGGCGGTCGCCTCCACGACGGTCACCACCACGACGATCACCACGGTCACCGCCACGACGGTCGCCACGGCCAGATCGCTCAGGGCGGCCAGAAGAGGGAGAGGCAAAAACGGGCTCAACCTCAAGGAGAACCTTCTCCTTCTTGGCCTTGGAACGCAGGACCTTGGACTTGGTGGAGGCAACAAAGGCCTCCTGCTCCTTCTTGTCAAGAGCAGCGTTGGTCTTCCACTTGGAATCGTCGGCACCCTCGTTGGGCTTGCGGATCTGGACCTCAGCCTCAGTCTCGGCAGCCTTGATCTTGAGATCCTCAAGGTACTTGTCGAGGGTCACAGAGTGGTCAACCTCCTCAACGGGGATGGCCTCCTCAGCGGCAGCCTCAGCGGCGTCAGCCTTGGCAATGGACTCACCGGCAGCCTCATCCTCGGCCTTCTTGTTGTCGTCGCCCCAGCCCTGGTGGACCTTCTTGGCGGTGTCGACCTTGCCGGTCTGCGAGTGTCTGTCAGGACGGGGGTTCTTCTGGCGTCTGTTGTTGGCGGCAGCGGGGGCAGCGGGGTCAGTAGACTTGGCGCGGTTGGCGGCACGGCCGGCGTTGCGGTCCTTGAAAGCAGCCTCGTTACCAGTAGGGGCGGGCTTCTTGTTGCTGGGGCGGGCCTGGCGAGGAGCAGGAGCAGCGTCGGTCTTCTTGGAAGAAGTGGTCTTCTTCACATTGTCACGGACGGCACCAGCGGAAGGGCGGGAAACAGGGGCCTCCTCAGTATCATCACCTACACGATTGTTAGTTAATTCCAACCTCCAGAGACTGATTATTCACTAGAAGAATAGCTGAAAAAACGCACCAAGAATGGCAAAAAGATTCTAAAGTACTCCAGTTAGAATTGAGGTCATTGAGATGTAAAAAGTAAAAAAGATCCTTACCTTTGAAGCAACAGACATGTTGACTGCTTGTGGTTGTATGATTTAAATACTAAAAAAACAGTGTTTTCTAGACCAAAACTTGCGGTAAAGGAGAGTAAGAAAAGGTGAAAGAATTTCGATTGCAAGGTCTCCCAGAAGGTGAGAAAAAATTTTCAGAAGTCAAGTTTGTATGGTGTTAGGTAATGTACTCACACATTATTAGGTAAGCACACATACAAAAACACGAAAGGATGGGCGTATGTCTCTGCGTGGGGTGGTGTAAAGGTATGGGGTTTACGTCTATAAAGGAGTTTATTAGCCAGTGACTTCTATGTATGAAGCTGGTAGTTCGGGAAGGTGCAAGTTGAGCGGGTCAGCTATATTTCTACGGAACACCTGCTCCGGTGCTTTTGTACCAGTTGACATGATCCGTTGATTTCACAGCGGTTTTTATAGCCGGGCTTTCAATGCTATAGTAAGTGAAATGTATTTTGTCAACTGAAAAAGTTACCCTGAAAACAATCAGATCAGCAGTCACATGCATCTGCGTAGATATCAGCACTGACTTATAAGTAAAATACAGTCTGCTATCTCAATTTGGAAACCATTTGCTCTTGTATGTATATACCCTTACCTGGATTTCTTCCGAGGTGCTCCCGCATGGTTTCAACGTTTTCGTGGGGTTATGGGCAAGGGTCTGCCCAGGAACCGATGAACTTTGCCCACACCCCACATTATTCTATGTGCTCCGGAACCGGTCTTACCGCCCCAACGCCCACGCCATTGCTGGTATGCAGTTTCCTCCTGTCAGGATCATGACAGCCCCACAGGCCATTTTGAGTCAAAAGCCGTGAACCCCACACCCCCTAACATCCCGGAGGAGTCACAAGAAGTCTCCGAGGGTACCTTTTGCCATACAAAGTTAAGATCAGGGATGATCTAGGCTGGACTATCCGTTTACAAGAATTGCACTAGAGACATTTGTTCTTATTCTGATTAATTCATATATTGCTGCAACCAGTTATCGATAGCAAAATGGACTTATGTCTGGGGTGCGTGCACGCGGCTCGCTCGGCTAGCGGACTCATTTCCCCGACTCGGTGATGCCTTTGATCCCCCCATGAACGCACGGGAGGGCCTGACATGACCCCACACAATGGCTCTTTCATCGTCCTAAGGATATAAATACCTAGTGAAATCTTTAAGATTGTGGACTATATCTTATTTTTCATTATCACTCTATCCAATCTCTAGTTCTGCTACCGATCAAAAATGGCTCCTGTCCAACGCCTTCATCAGCTCATGAACCAGCTTAACCAGCTGCAGTGCTCAACTCAGATCGAAGCACCTCAGGATAAGAAGAACCTGCCTCGCAATCCAGCCTACGTCGCGCCTGTCCCTAACAACCACGAGCTCAACCCTGTTTTCTTCTTGCCCCGATCGGCCTTGGTCGAACCCAACGCCAGAGCCATTGTACACAAATCCCGCTCAAACAGATACTACTCACGAAACTACAGGGAGCTCTCCGACCGCGTCAAGGGCCTGGCATACTACTTCAAGCACCATGGATACAAGCGCATTGCAATTTTGGCACCCAACACCCCAGCACATTTTGAGACCCTGTTCGCGACCACCGCCTCAGGCGCCATGGTCATGGGTGTCAATTACCGTCTCACAAAGCGCGAGATCGACTATTGCCTGAATCTGGGCAAGGCCGATCTGGTCATTGTGGATAAGGAGTTTGCTCACCTTGCCGAGAAAATCCCGGGCAGAGACATTATTGTTGACGAGGACGTTGCTGACGACGAAGTTGACAAGGTCAACTGCCAATATGGCAAGGTTATGCGAGAGGGACTGGATCTTGCTTCGGGCACATACACCAATGGTTGGGACGGCCTGGATACTGAGCACATTGATGAAAACTCGACCCTTGGTCTGTTTTTCACCAGTGGAACCACAGGTAACCCCAAGGCTGTTGAGTACACTCACCGTGGTATTTACTTGGCCTCTGTCGCCCAGATCGCTGAGTGCAATCTCAACTGCCAGGATTCCCGAGGCAACAACCGTTGCACTTATCTCTGGACCCTGCCTATGTTCCATGCTGCGGGATGGACTTATCCATATGCAGTCACCGCCGCACGCGGAACACATATCTGTCTGCGAAAAATCGAGGTCGACTACGTCTGGGACCTTTTGCTTAACGAGAGGGTCACCCATTTCAGCGCCGCACCAACCGTCAATACCATGCTGCTCAACAGCAAAAAGGCCGTTCAGCTTCCTCAGGAAGTCAGTGTCATTGTGGCCGCTGCCCCTCCCAGCGCCAAGCTGTTTGGCGACATGATCCACCACAACCTGATTCCTGTGCATGCTTATGGTCTCACTGAGACCTATGGCCCATTTGCTCGCCGCTACTACATGGAAGAGTGGAACAAGCTGCCTGAGGACGAGGTGTTCAAGCGCATGGCTCGCCAGGGATTCAGTTTCCTGACCTCCGCCAACATGATGGTCGTCAAGGACGGCGATCTCTCTAAGCCCGTTGCACACAATGGCAAGGAGATTGGCGAGATTGTGATCCGCGGCAACATTGTTGCCAAGGGCTACTACAACGATCCCAAGGCCACTGCTGCTGCTTTCGAGGGCGGCTGGTTCCGAACCGGCGATCTAGCTGTGGTTCATAACGACGGCGCCGCTGAGGTCTTGGATCGCAAGAAAGACATTATTATTTCCGGAGGCGAGAATATCTCTTCGGTGGCGGTCGAAAGCCACATCGTCAAGTACCACAACATTCTAGAAGCTGCTGTTATTGGTATTCCCGATGCACACTACGGCGAAGTTCCCTACGCCTTTATTACGTGAGTTTAATTATATTCTCATCTCCATCTCTTTACTAATTCAAAACAGACTGAAAGATCCCAGCCAGCATGTAGATGGCAACGATATCCGCCAGTGGCTGCGTCAGTTCTTGGGAGGCTACCAGATCCCAAAGAAGGTGAGTTTAAATAATATTTTTCGCGACAGTTGCAGTGCTAACAACCACCTAGATCATTGTCGTTGAAGAGTTCCCCAAGACCTCTACTGGAAAGGTCAAAAAGAATATTCTCCGTAAAAACTACTCGGAGTCCAAGTAGAGTAGACAAAAGTATTTGTAATATTGTTGTTGTTCACTTTCATAAAATTCAATTTGCCACAGATGGAACCAAAAATATAAATAAACTATCTGGGTCTTTGCATCATCATCGCAAATTTCATTCTCCCCATACAAATGTCAGCACCACGAACTGCAAATACACCTCCCTCTCCACCATCCGATGGGCTGCTGCAAATCGGCGAACACTGCTCTTTCTGCAACCAGCTAGACTTCCTTCCGTGCGTAGGAGCCATGTATTATGTGCCTTGTCCTGCTAACCAGTCCCTAGATTTACATGTGATGGCTGTGGCAAACAGTTCTGTCAAAACCATCGCAAGCCAGATGGTCATCAGTGCGTGCCCAAACCGAAATCGAAACCTGCACCTGTAGTACCAAAGCCTGCATCAACGCCTGCCAGTGGTCGCCGATTAGGTACCACGCCGGCCTCAACATTACCCAAGCCACCTGCCAAACCGGTCAACAAACCCGCCGCTCCCAAGCCGACATTGGAAACCAAGGCCAACAACAACGCCGCTTTAGAAAAGCTCAAGAACCTTTGGGGTACCAAATCCGGCGACAAATCTGGCGTTAAAGCAGAATCGAAGCAGGGCAGCATGTTCTCTGGTTGGAAAAAACCAAGTGCAGCCGCCCAAGCGCGCGCTTCCCGGGCCCAGGAAGTCAAGGAGATGGCCCAGCTCAAGCGAGATGCGAAAGGAGATGCCAAGATCGAGCTCATCAATAGACGATACCTTACAATCCAGTCTGCGGCTACCTCAAAAACAGCTCCTGTCTACTATAGAAAGGACATAATTACGGGAAAGCTTCTTGATCTCTCCGCCGAGGTACTCAACATCAACCTGAAAACGCAACAAACAAGTGAGGGAAGGATTGCATTATATCACGAGCGCACGAAGCAGTACATGCCTTATAATGAAAAGTTGTCCGCTACTCTGGGTGGTACTGTTCGAGATGGGGACAAGGTAAGTTGAGATTATGATGAAGCTGCGACTGATCACTAACAAGCCCAGATTACGCTGATATTCAAGCCCACCACATCTCATTGATGGCTTGACATGCATTTAATAGATTTTCATAGTGAACATGAGTACTTAATTACCAAGATCTTGGAATACGGACCCTGATTGACGAGATATGTAAGTGGTCTCTATGTCATCGAGTACAACAAAGGCCGCAGACCAGCCGGTGGGTAGTAAATACAAGAAGCCTTTTAGGTTAAATGCATGCTGAAAAGAGTATTATTTCTCTTGTTCTTGGATGCTTTTTTTTCTTGTCTAGCTAATGGTGGCTGGAAGCGATCTTCTTTGGACCATGCCTTGGACCAAAGAAACAAGTATATATATTTATAAGGCTAATGCCTTTTGGACTTTTTCTCAAGGTCCTCAATTCTCAAATCTTCAAGAAATATAGACCAAGGAAGTAGAAGAAGACAAAAACTAAATGATATTTCAATCCTCCTTCATAATGGGCTACGGAACAGGTAAGATCAACGTGCCATTGTGCCGAACACATTTCCAAAGCGGGCCCAATACCGACTATTCCTGGTACAGATCGAATCTCTTTCTGAAAGGCCCACTCAAAATAAGGCCAAAGATCCAAGTCGATTTCCCGCTAGACAGCGAGTATGATTTTGATATTGTCCCCCAAAATCCCGCAGTGGGCATGACGGTCGGCGAGTTGGTCGACCGCGTCATTGAAATCTACCAGTACATTTACAGTGCGGGCAGCAACTCGCCGTCGTCCAGCGCGCACGGTGAACCCAACGACTTTGGAATCTACTCGCACGACCTGGACGAGCTGGTTCTAGTCGAAGCTGAATTCTCTCCGTCTGATTCCACGATATATCTGGTGGTTGAACCGCTTTAGTGAGGTTTGTTTTCTTCTGGTTCCTTGCGGCGTCTTTGTTCAGAACTCTTTTTGTACCAATTTGGACTGAGTTCCTGCCTCTACAGCATTCACGCTAAGCTCCCTTACAGGAGGCCAGCCTAAACTACTGCCCAACCCGGCCATCAGCAGATTTCTGATTGCAGCGGGCTAGGCGACCATGTCACCCAACAAGAAGTTGATGATAGCCCAATTGCTCGAGAGGAAGACTTGGGCCCTCTTAGAGCCGTTGGCCTCTGTCAAGTCTGCTACTCATTCGACTTGACATTTTCAGCCAAAAGCTGAAATTGCTCATACATTTTATGTCCTGGTATCTTAATTCAAACCTGTTCACTTTCTCACTGCTAATTTATTTATTTTATAACCTATTCTACAATTACCATACAATCATCAATTTTTTTCGTTTTTTGTTCTGTAAAAAGTCCACTCACAAACCTTCTAATTTGGTTGCCCTCACGTGACTTTGTTCGCGTTTCTGTCATACAAATTTATTTTCGCGTCCCTTTCATCTCGTGTCCCTCTACCTTTGCACACTGCTTTCTCCCTCAATGACGTCCATCCATCCATCGAGTGTTACCGACTCGACTAACGCTGAGATGCTTCCCGATCCTGCACGCGAAAGCACGCCGGAGCCCCGTCCTGATAGCAAGCACTTGTCTCCAACAAGAACCTTTGCCTCTGTGAACACCACTCCCCGCAGCCTGTCTGGTCCAAATGCCATGGCCGCGGCTGCCTCTAAAACGCCGACCCAGGGTTCTCCGATGTCGCCTTCTGCGACGACGACGCCCGCTAGACGAACAAATACAGAAGCAACGACGCCCATGTCTTCGTTTGTTGGGCGGCCTCCTAGTTCAGTGCCTGTGCAACAGCGGATGCTGCAGTCGACGTTTGCGGTCCAGTCACCTGGCACGAGCTTCTCAGGTGTGGCTAGTGCTAAACGAACATTAACGGGTAGCCCGAAGGTAGACCGCCAGGACGAAGTCACGACGGGCATTTATACGGCGACGTATTCGGGAATTCCAGTTTTTGAAATGATGGTGAATGGCGTGGCCGTCATGCGCCGGCGCCATGATTCTTCGCTGAACGCTACGCAAATCCTTAAAGTAGCAGGCGTCGACAAGTCTAAGCGTACAAAGATTCTGGAACGTGAGATTCTGACTGGAACCCATGAAAAGGTCCAAGGTGGTTACGGCAAGTACCAAGGAACTTGGATTCCTTATGAGCGAGGGGTGGATTTGTGTAGACAGTACTCCGTATTTGAGTTGTTACAACCGCTGCTGATGTTTGACTCGACAAACCCGGGCATGGAAAATACTCCGACTAAAGAGCAAGCGATGGCAGCACGAAGGAAACGCGTCTCTCAGTATCAACCGCTTCATTTGGCCCCGCCTTCTACTTCTTCGGTCTTGACTTTTACAAACCCGCTGCAGGTATCAGGTGGGTTCAACACTCCATTATCTCACCTTGCGACTGAGGCTCTGACCAACTTGGGTAAGCCTCAGAGCATGTACTCTGAGGACCTTGTGGCTCGCACTCCTGTCGAGCTGGAATCACCCGAGGACCCCGCTCAAAAGAAGCTCAAGGCCACTGTTACTTTAATTCCAGATGACGACTTTGAAATCAACGAAGACGCCATTCCTGCCTCGTCCACTCCGTTGGAACCCTTGGACGTGCTCAGCACGCCTAACTTTGAAAACTCCAAACTGCTTATTACCCAGGTCTTTGTCGACAACGAGGCTACCAGTTTGGTTGAGATTTTTGGTGGAGAAGAGCGATTAAAAACCGTTGATCTCGACGTACCTATAGACGATTTACAGCACACGGCTCTGCACTGGGCGTCTGTGCTTGCGCGAATTCCGTTGGTCAAAGACCTGATTCGGCATGGTGCCAACATTTTACGTGCCAACTACGCAGGCGAAAGCGGTCTTATTCGCGCGGTACTAGTAACGAACAATTCGGACGTTTCATCATTCCCCCAGTTATTGGACTTGCTCTACCCCGCCATTCCACTGGTAGACAAGGTTGGCCGGTCTGTTTTGCATCATATTGCGTTGACTGCTGGTATCAAAGGCCGAAGCGATGCAAGCAAGTACTATTTGTCTTGCCTACTTGAATGGATTGTCAAGCGGGGTTCTAAAACTAGCCGGCTAAGCCTGGGCAGGTTTATCCAGGATGTTGTTAACGCCCAAGATAAGAATGGTGATACTGCACTGAATATTGCGGCCCGAGTTGGAAACAAGCATATTTCACAGCAGCTGCTCAAGGTCGGCGCTGACGCTACGATCCCGAATCGTGCAGGCTTGCGACCCATTGACTTTGGAATTAGAGTCAACGATCCTGAATTAAAGAAACTGGATTTGGGTTATGCGGTGTCTAATAATACCTCTTTAGCTGCTCGAGTGTCTGGTCAGCCACAGGGCGGTCCAAGAGTTAGCGAGCAGCGCAAAGACGAGCGAGGCGAGATTGTTGGTGTTGTGAACTCCCTTATGTCGGAAGTGGAGCAGGCGTTTGAGCAAGAGTACAAAACTTTCAATGAAGACATTGTGAAGCTGCACGGCGAGCTCCGTGAGTCGAATGTTGTGCTGGAGGAGAACAAGACACAGTTGGAAAAATTAAAAGGATTCTCAGATGCAATCAGCCGGGACAAGAGACGAGCGGAAAACCTTGAACGGGCCATTGAGGAAGAAGACAGTAGGTTCCGGAAGGAAGAGTCTCTGCAAGGCCGATTCAACGGTACTGGAATTGACTACGATATGGAGTTTAACCCCGACCAGCCGTTCCTGATGAGGTCGCTACAAAAAGTGTACGATAACGGCAAGGCTGCCAATGCTTCTAACAACCAAATCCAAGAGGCCCTGGGTCATGAATTACAAGCGAGTCAGCATCCTGATCTGCCTGCAAAATCAATCTTAAAAGCACGCATCAAGGCTTACAAGGCCAACGAGGAGCGCCTGAAACAGTTTTCGGGCGAGCTGCGCGGCCGCTCAGCAGAGCTGGAGCAAAAGTTTAGGCGGATCGTGGCCCAGTGCGCATCGATCCCAGAGAGCCAGGTGGATTCTCTGCTAGAGGATCTCGTGCAAGCGGTTGAAAGCGACCCTGGCGAGGTGGACTTGAGCCGCGTGGCAGGCTTTCTTCGTAAAGTAGACGACGGTGTATCTTTTTAGTATTTATTTAATGACATGTCTTGGGTTCCAAGTTTTGGTTTTGTGTTTTGTCTTAGTTCTACAAGTGTAGATCACCAACTTTTTTTTTCGCGTTTTATTTTTTTTCTTGTTTTCTTATTTCCTAGGCAACATCTTCACCCTTGATACCTTAGTCTTTTTGCCCGCCTCAACCTTTTCCTTTCTTTCTCATGACTTCGCGAAATATCATGGCATCGCGGCTACCACTGAAGGAAGGAAGCCTCAATATTCCGGGCCCGCCAGCGCCGGCCGGCCCGTTCAAAAGCCCCATGTTAAGGCTGGTCTCGGTCGCGTCCAAGAAACAGCTACCAGCGCGTTCTCCGCAGAAACAAGACCTGAGACGCGGCCCTAGTCTGCTGGAGACAAAACCCCTGGTGCCTGGCGTATGGACCGCAACTCGTCGGGCTCCTGCAAAGAAAACTGAAGACGATCAATCCGACCGGCGAGAATGGCAACGCCAATGGAAGATAATCATGAGCGACAGTCATATTTTCTTTGACGGTATCGACGACGCGAGTATTGAGAAGGTCAAGTCTTCATTAAACAAGATTGGAACTAGCATTGAAACGTTTTTCGGCACACAGGTGTCCCACGTCGTGACGCGCCGGCCAGTCGATGCAGAGTATCCAGCGACAGATCTGATCAGCAAGGCTAAGGCTTTAGACATTAAAATTTGGAGCTACGACAAGCTGATCCGGTTTTTGACTAATTTACTAGGACACACACCACGGCCCTCGATGCCTTACGGTCAGAACCTGTCGCGCATGCTCCGGGAAGAAAAACTAGTAGGTCCAAACGACCGCGATCCTCGCGCAAAGCGAGATGACTACCATTATTTCCTGGGTCCGTATCTCTTGGTATGGGATCCCACATATCATTACCGACCTTTTATGATTAAAGAATACAGCAAGCCAGAGGATGGGGCGGAGGGTGACTGGCCCAGGCTGAGGAATTCGACGTTCGGAAGAAGTCCATTTGTAGATTCCAGGCGTGGCGACGACCGCGTCGCGTTGGGCAAGCGTCAGAAAGACGATCATGATGAAGAAGAAAAGAGAAAGGTTTATGTCAGAGAGGGAGCAGAACATGCTGAGCCAATTGCTGAACCAGTGGCACCTATTGTGCCTGTGCCAGCACCTGTGATTGTGAATAACCGGTTCCAAGAAATAGTCGCGTCTGGCGTCAACATGTCCAACATGACGTCTGCCGTGCAGTCTGTTGCTCGGTCGAACGCTGGACACGGAGGGAACGGGTTAAATCCTGTCCTGGCTCAGGTTCCTTCAAGAGAGGTCAACAAGTTGAAAAAGCAGGTTTTCGCCAAGGAAAGAGTTGTTGAAAAGGGTTCAGAGCCAAAAGCGGCCCCTGAGGACAATAAGAGCGAACAGCCGCAAGAAGTTAAGAAAGAAAAGTCTTCAAAAGACAGTCGTGCTGGGTTTTGTGAGAATTGCCATGAAGAGTTTGATAATTTTGAAGCTCATATCGAGTCCAAGAAGCATCGCCGGTATGCGAGCGAGCTGAAGCATTTTGCGACTCTTGACGAATTTTTGGCAAGACTGCAGAGAAAGCCGAAAGATCTATGGAACGAGTAATTGCATTTTATTATTTATATATAGTTAAGTTATAGTTTAACAGAGCATCATGAACTTCACGATCTGAACAGTAAGGTGTCACAGCTTGAAGGGTCGCAAGGTTAGGGCGAGATTTTTTTTTCAACACAACTTCACAAATCGAATGTTCCGTTGTTACTGGCCACAGCGGATACAAATTCAACATTCAACAATGTTAAGAGCGCTTCGGTTAGGAGAGACACGCTCGGTTGGTAGTGTGCTACTATGCCGCTTGGATACAAGGTGCAGAAGTAGGTATTTCAGCAGCAGCAGCCGGGTGTGCCAGGGAGCAGCTAATGCCCCAAGAGTGAGCCGGCCCGGTGCACGAGGCGGCAACCCCATGAGACGTGGTGCAGCAGTGATGCAGAAGGAAGAGGTGCAGCCTGTGTCTCCGCCAAAGTCACAGCCGAAAAGAGCGACGCCGCGGGGTGCCAATGAGCGAGATCAAACAATACGACCAGGTCAAGACCGCCGCCAGGATCAGACAAAACCCCAGAGACAGGGGCAGAACCAGCAGCAAAATGACAACCAGAATAGAACTCAGCGTGCTAATAATCCGAATGAGACTAGACAGCGGCCAGACCAGCCAAGGCGAGACCAAGCCCAGAATCGGGCCGAGCCAGCTCGTAGCAACCAGCGATTCACCAAAAACGAAAGCAATAATAATAACAACACCAACACCAACAACAACAATTGGCAGCAGCGAAAGAGCGGACCGACGATTGACTACGACTTACCGCCCGTTATCAAACCCAAAGTCAAGCCATTGGTCGCTGTCAAGCCACGCATTGCAATCCCTAAATTCATCACGCTATCCAATTTTGCCAACATGCTAGGCACGGGACTCGTTAGCCTGCAAAAGCGCATGACCGAAATGGGATTCACGGAGCTGGCACACGACCACATTATAGACGAGGAGACTGCGGTCCTGGTTGCGGACGAGCTTGGATACGAAGCGGTAGTCGACGAAGTGGCTGGCGCTGACTTGTTTGCGACTGTCGACACCCCCGAGCAACAGGCCGGTATGCCGCTGCGACCACCCATTGTGACGATCATGGGTCATGTTGACCACGGCAAGACAACCATTTTGGATTACCTGAGGAAATCGAGCGTCGCAGCGGGCGAGCATGGAGGCATTACACAACATATTGGTGCGTTTTCGGTAAAGTTGGCGGGCAGCAACAAACAGATTTGTTTTCTGGACACGCCGGGACATGCTGCGTTTTTGAATATGCGCGAGCGCGGAGCTAATGTGACTGATATTGTGGTTTTGGTGGTGGCGGCCGACGATTCGGTCATGCCACAGACCAAGGAGGCCATTAAACATGCCAAGGCCGCTGGTGTACCGATGATTGTGGCGATCAACAAAATGGATAAGCCTGGTGCGGACCCAACCAAGGTCATTGCCGACTTGTCAAAGAACGAGGTGGATGTGGAAGACTACGGTGGAGAAACTCAGACGGTGCCTGTATCCGGCAAGACCGGAATGGGAATTGATAAACTAGAGGAAGCTATTATTACATTGAGTGAGATCCAAGAACTGCGGGCCCCGAGTGCAGGTACGAGCGAAGGATGGGTGATTGAGTCACAGGTCAAGAAGGGTCTAGGAGCCAGTGCTACGGTGCTGGTGCGTCGAGGCACGCTTAAAGTGGGTTCGTTTATTGTGGCCGGCAACTCGTGGGCCAAGGTCAAGAGTCTGCGAGACGACATGGGCAAGGTCATCAAGAAAGCCGGCCCTGGAACTCCAGTAGAGGTGACTGGGTGGAAAAAGCTGCCCGAAGCTGGTGACGAGGTGTTGGAGGCCAAGACTGAGGCTGTTGCCAAACAGGTGGTCAGCAACCGTGAAACCAGAGCTCAGCAAATGCGGGAAGCAGCAGATATTGCTGTAATCAATGAGAAGCGAAAACAAATGCATGAGGAGCAGGAAAAGGCTCAGCTGAGGGAAGAAAGGTTGCGAATGGGCCTGCCAGCTGAGGCCATGACCACCCAAGTGGTGGACTCGGAAGAAGGCAGCAAGACCAGCGAGGGACCCAAGGTAGTGTCGTTTATTGTCAAGGCCGACGTGAGCGGCTCAGCTGAAGCCGTGGCTGCCAGTATTGAGGGTCTCGGAAACAGCGAGATCAGCGCTACGGTGCTTTACAAAGGTGTGGGCGGTATTACAGATACAGACTTGAGCCGCGCCGAGACCGCTGGTGCTCAGATTCTGACATTCAACGTTGCGACAGACCGCGAGATGCAGAACAAGGCCAATCGTAAGGGCATTGAGGTTGTGAGCCACACAATCATCTACAGGCTGTTAGAAGACGTGACCACGCGGCTCGCGGGCCAGCTGCAGCCCGAGATCAAGCAGAAGGTGCTGGGCGAGGCTACGATCAAGGATATTTTCAGCATCACTGTCAAGAAGTCTCGGAACAAGATGAGCGTGGCAGGCACGCGTGTCACTAACGGTGTTCTGTCGCGCAAGGCCAAGGTGCGAGTTCTGCGGGACAAGGTTGTGATTTTCAACGGCTCGTTTTCGTCGCTCAAGCATTTCAAGGAGGAGGTGGACGAGGCCAAGAAGGATACGGACTGTGGAATTACGTTTGATGACTGGGACGAGTTTAAAGAGGGCGACGTTATCCAGACGTATGAGGAGATTGAGGTGGCCCGGTATCTGTAATTATTTTGTATTGGTGGATCATGAATCGGGTCCATGGAACAGGTTTTTTCTCTGCGATGAGATGAGACTGGATCCAGACATGAGATGACATCCTTTAAATTCTCTCCTGCATGTTGACATGTGTACATATCAAAAAGTTTTGTAAATAGTACGTTATATATATTAAACCAATCTTATAATTTTATATATGATCATAAAGATGCACTCTTTAGAAACAAGGTGGTTACAGAACAAGAAGCGCTTTGTCCAATTTATTGCAAGGTGACAGCTGAGATGAGAAAGGGTCGTACGTCTTTAAAGGTGAATTAATACTATAACAGATGCAAAGAGACCAAAAGATCCCAATTGGAAAGGACAGTGAAACATGCTCACAGTTAAATAGCGCTTCAATGATGGGCATACTTAACTATGGGTTCATTTACAAGAGTAATTGTCGACATTGTAGCCTTAAGTTTTATAAAAGTGTTTTCAACTGTAGATCCCCGTCTCTGATGCCTAGATTTTGATACGTTATTGTCAATTTTGCAATGCGTTGTATAGATATCATGACCTATATAGTCACTTTTATAATTGTTTAAAAAAAAGAAGGTGATGTTAGTAGTAACATGTCAAATAGGGTCATTCAATACGTTCAACAATATCCTTCTTCTCTAAATCTGATATATATATTTCAAAATATTGTAGTACCTGACTTTAGTATAACTCGGGTACAATGTATTGAATAGGACCTATACATTGACATGTATAGCTCCATGCTTTTCATTCGTTTTTTTTACATCGATAGTTGAATTGATTTTGGATATAGAGAGAATTAAAGGTGAACAACTGGGGTTACATTACACGAGCTCTCTTTCTTTTCAGTTTCAAGTATTTCAAGTCTTGAGTACTTGCGTGTGGTTGTGCACCAGTCTATAATTATAAGTAACCAAGTGTATACTGTCTAATTCTATCTCTATACATAAAAAAGGTATTCAATGTCTACAATATTTAAGGTCTAACCGTCTCTCTAATGCTCCACTTTTAAAGTATACACGGCATGGCCATCTCCAAATCTAAAAGAAGTATACAACTCATTTTGGAGTGTTCAAGCGTATAGTTTTATATAAGTGTATAAGAGTATACCATTCCAAGGATATCGATGCAACTGCCCAGCTGTACATAGGCAGATATTCCAGTGTATATATATATATATACATGCGCACTCACTCACTCAATTTTGACATTTGAATTCTGCAAATGCTATATATTTGATTCTGCGGTAATTCTATTGCCGGCATGGTACGGTATTTATTGCCCACGGCCTATTGCTAACGCCGTTAATTTTTTTTTTTTTGTGATTATGTATACTAATGGTTATATATGTGTATATTTGTACCTGTCTAGCTACTGCAGATATCTACTCATCTCTCCAATCATCTATGTATACAGCTTCTTCCTATACAAGTGTATACGTGTGTATGTGTACACACAAGTCAGCTCGTTCCAATTAGCCCTAAATATATATATATATATATATAGAATGCAGAGCTTCAAAGTTCCAGAATTTGTATATCTATAGCGTTGCAGAAGCTACGTAAGTTTAGATACCTATATACATACGCTTATAACTGAGTTCTTTCATATGAAGACTAGAGTTGTATTCAGAGTTTTTGGCAGTTCTATAGTGATTCCAATTCTTCTTTGGCCCCCCTCATGATTTCAAGCACCAATTGAGCCATTAACACGTTCCAGGTTCTCGTTGGATTCCATTAGAGTCTTACTTCCAAAATCCAATTCTCTGTCCGTAGGTATACTTTGAAATCTTTAGTATTAAAGATCAATGTACAAGAATTCTATATAGACTAATTGTAACTGAATTGGACAAGTCATGACATGATAATGGTGTCGACGTAATGCCGGCTGCCGTTGTAGTTGGAATCTGTGTCTGGGTACGCTCTTATTTTGTAAGTGATAACTAGTTGGTCAACTAGTGTTTCTGTCAAAATTGTACTGTATCGACTGTTTCGATCGGTCAATTCAAATCATTCGTTTAATTAATAGTTCCTTCTTATGTCAGTTCTACACTAGTTAGTTTATCAACATCAGCCGTTAAATTTTTTTTTCTTCCTTTTCTTTTAGAAGGAACTATTGACTATTCAGTTCAAAACCTCGGTTAATTATCTAAAAAAATGCTCTCGTTTCATGCTCATGCTCATGCTCATGCTCATATGCTCATGCCATGCCATACTTGTGTTCATAGTTATTCTCATACATGCTTATGCTTCTTAGTATTTTTGATTACATACAATGCTTGTTCTGTTCCTGTTCCTGCTCTTTTTTCAATGTAAATTTATTCTCCTCCATATCAATGTCGCTTTTTCTTATTTGAATTCTCGAACGACCACGCCATGCGTTCACGTTTTCAAAGTTGAGAAAAAGCCTTGTAACGTTATACAACTGCATCAATGTGACAATACAAATTGGACCAGGCTAAACGGTGAATACTGTAAAATAACCTGATAGAAAGAAAGAACAAAAGTGTATACAGTAAGTTATCTATAGGTTTGAAATGAAAGAAATTGGAACCGGCATGTATTGGGCAACTCATCTCCAACCCAGTACTCTCGAGCTCATGTGAAAAAAAAGAATGAATGAACTTATAAATGTCTATATATATTCCAATGTGTATTCTATTACATGCTATAGTTGGTTTTATAAAGGTCTCTACACAAGTACCATCAAACCCTTCTACAAAAGATAAAAGACCTCTGAGTTCTTTCTCTTATATATGCCATAAACCTTGTGAGATAGGTCTTGACTTTTGTGTCACAAAAACCATTTCCAAGTCGCAAGGTTCAAGTCGTATATGCTCTATTGAGAATAGGACTAGTCCTGATAAGGCAGTTGTTTCCATGACAACCTTACTAGTAAGGGCCCTTTATGTTTTTGGTTGTATAATACCTCACCTTTTACCAAACTACGACACAGTATAATTAATACCACATCCGACGACAACGACGACTTATGTTATATATATATATTATGTTCATAATTGACATGGTCTGTTCGATATATGGGTATACCACGTATAATATATATATAGTTTTCTAATTGGCCATAGTATAATATAATTAAAAGTCGTCGTCGTCATCTTCAGTTTATTCTATGTTCAATGTATCATAACCATATATATTTATATATATAGGCTATAGTTATGCTATAGCTCGGGTCGACTGTATATAGTGGCCAAGTATAGCCCTTGCCCTTTAGATTTTAAATGTATGATCAAAGGAATACAGTTGAGCATAATAAAAAAGCCACATTTAAACTGGACTTTGCATACTTTACAAACAGCGGTGTAAGTATTGTATACAGTGTTGTATCTCTATATCTCTTTCAATCTTAAGCTTGACTTGTTCATATATATATAAATGAAAAATGGTCTTATTTAAAATCAAGATTGTCCACATCTATATATCCATATGGATCCATATATGGAGATATCCTGAGTCGTTCTGGATTACAAAGGGACGAGACCCGACTCTTTGGATAATATTGTCGATGTTAGGGTTATCAATGTGGATAAGGGTAATCTTTTTTTGTTTTTTCTTTTTGCGTAGTTTTTTATAAATTTCCTTTCCCATAGTTTGTGTTGTGTTCAGGGTAAGGTTATTCGCATACAAAGTTGTATAGGTAGTACTTAGAGTGTCCCCTTTTAGTCCACCATCATCATAATTACTTTTTTTTGGCTCTATGGTGATGTTCCAGTTTTAGTTAGGTTGGAACATATACACAGTACTAATTAGGTATAGTGTTTAGTACATATATATAATATATAATAACTATAAGTTATTGGTTATATGCATTATAATAATAAGTAATAATTATAGGCCATTGCAATTACAAGAATTTCTTTTTAGTTGACTTGTCACACAACAGAAGGACCAGACCTTTTCTCTTGTATACTACTCTCTTTTACCAATTGATATCAAAAATTAATATATAGGAATCCTTTCAACTCATTTTTTTTTCTTCCTGATGATGGTGTTCTTCAATTGATTATCATGATGACAATTGAGACTTTAGTATGATTGTATTCTATCAAAATTGTAATGGTATATGAAGTGTCGTAAACAAGAGAGAGAGAGAGAGCTGTAGAGTAAAAAAGGGCAGTGGAACATTTGATGTAATGAAAGTCTCTTTTTTATATACTAAAAAACTACATGATGACATACAAGATGTTGCACCTGTTTTTTTTTTATTTCTTTTATATATAAAATTTCTTATATAAATTCAAATCATTTTCCTCTTTCTCTCTCTTTTCTTCTTCTTCTTCCTTCTTTTCTTTCTCTTTTTCTTTCTCTTCTCTTCTTTCTTTCTTCTTTCTTGGACAGAAAATTCATTCAAATCAAATCAAATCAATCAATTCCGTCATCCACTAGCCGAAAAACCCATTCTATTCTTCTATAGCTATACTCTCTCAAGTCAACAAGTCCAGTTCTCTTGACTTTCAGAAGCACAGTCTAAATCTACCATCGCATTTCAATACCAATTGCTTGATCTTTTTTTAGTTTTAAACTGTCTCCCTCTCTCTCTTTCTCGTTCTCTCTCTGTAATTCAATTGACCTCTATCTGAGTTCCTTTTATTTCTTATTTTTTGGACCAAAAATCTTTTTCTTTTTGTCTTATTCCCTTTCTCCTCCAAGAACTATCGTAATTGTCATCAAAAACCTTAATAGTGTCGCTTTTCCTATTTCCTAAAAGTCAATTTTCGTTTTCCTACAAGAAAAAGATTTGCATTTCATTGTCCAAGGTCGTCGTTACACTCACCTTCCCTATTTTCTCAATCTATCGCCTAGTCCACTTTTTTCGATATCCTCTTATAAATAAACTTGTCTCACTTTTTCTCTTTCACATTTTTTTCTTCTTCTCTTCTCTCTTCATCTACAACACACACACACACACACAATGCAAAGCCCAAAATATCTATCGGATGAAGACAAATTCAACGCCATTGTCAATTGCGACCAGAATGCCTCGTCCTCGTTTGTCTTTGCCCTGAAATCCTCGGCCTCGTACTGCCGCCCGACATGCCAGGGACACCCACCCATTTCTTCGCCCGCAGACGTCTCGTACTTTTCCTCCCCAGACTCGGCTAAGCAGTCTGGCCTCAAACCCTGCGTCGTGTGCAACCCTGACCTGCCCGTCGAAATTGACACTTCTATCATTCAACAAACTGTAAATACCGTCAACGCCTCTCTGCAACTAGACATTAGCGAAAAAACAGACAGTAATCAATCCGCTTCTCCGTCGTCCCTCTCTCCCGAGTCACCCGTCTCAGCCGCTCCTCGACCATTTCGACACAACCGGTCTTCTTCTCTTGCCACAGCATATCCACAGTTTCAAGAATCCAACTGGCGCCCCCGCCGTGCCTCCATTGCCAATGGACACATTTCCGCTGTGGCCGCTGCCGTCGAAGAAATCTCTAGCGGGTCCCCCTCTCGTAGGGAAGAGCGACATCGTGGGGAAGGCGACCATGCCCGCTTGGTCAATGAAGCCTGCATGCATATTGCTGCCGCCGCAGCTGCAGCCGCCGCTCAGGCTGTCACCTCCACCAAGGACCAGGAACCCACAAAGAAGGGCCGCAATCCCGCAAGGAACTCGTCTACAGACCGCACAAAGCAAATGTTCAAGACGCAGCGCAAAAAGCGTCGGGGTGGTATTCTTGGCTTCAAAGAGCTCGCTGCCAAGGCTGGACTCAGCCCCTGGCATTTCCACCGAGTGTTTAGGTCCGTCACTGGGCTCACTCCCAAGGCATATGGCGACGCTTGCTGGAATACTGTCACTTCGTCCATTCCACCGTCGACTTTGCTGGCTCAGAACAAGTCTGTAAAACGCATGTCTCCGCCTCCGGCCGTCTCACCCGAGTCAATTGACCCGCTTGCCAGCTCTCCAGCGCCTGTCACCACCACAACCCCTACTACTACTGCTACTACTACTACTACCAAAGCCAACAGGCTGAGCTCGCCTCCTCCAGAAGGGCCCAGTTTGGACATTAGTCTTTCAGAACAACAAGTTCTACCAAAGGTACAAGCACCAGTTCAAGCACAACCACAAGCGCAGCCGGCGCCCAAGCCCGCTCATTTCACATCTCCGTTTGACGACCACATGTCGTTTGACTCCAACTCGCTATATTCCTCGCAATCGCTCGACTCGCTTGCATCCGCCACTTCCGAAGACACCCACGGCCTGGATAGCTGGACTATTCCTGCCTCTTACATGACGTCATCAATCTCCATGCAGGACCTGGACATGTTGGCTGGCTGGGACGACAAGCCATTGTCCATGAGCGACCTCATGATTACTGACTTTAAACTTGAGCCCATGATGAACCTGGGCACCACCACTCCTTCTACCTCTGGCTTTTATGAAATGCCGGCCACCACCACGTCTACTCAGCCGCCCGTGGAAGAGGCTTTGCGACCCAAGAGCCGTTTGCAAAAGGTCAAGACTGGTCTCGGCGAGCCCATGTTTGACAATCCTATTGGCAACACGAGCCTGGCCAACTCCATGGCTGCTGGCGGGCTGCTAACTCCCACAGAGCCCTGGATGGCGTCGCCCCAACCCCTTTTAATGGAGTCTAGTGATACAGTGCCTCCACTGTTTACTTGATTCTCAAAATTTTCATGTATTTATTATTGAACATTTGTTTTTGTTTCTATCTATGTAAGAAAATAAAAAAATCTCATTTTGTAAAAAGAAAACTCTATTATGGCCAAAAAATCTACATGGCTTTCCAAACATGGAGCATTTCGTCCCAGCCAACAGAGGCCACCCAACCCGGCTCGCCCCACAGACTCCAGTCGCAGCCGATAACAAACTCAGTGTGATTGTTCATGACGTTGAGCAGACCAGAGTTGTGATTCAGCCGGCTCATGTACGAACCACCGGGCCCTGTATTGTTGCTCGCCGACACATCGCGCCACACCCTCGCTGTCATGTCGTACGACGTCGACAGCAGCACGTCCGGCGCATGCGGCGACCACGCAACCGATCTCACCGCGTAGTCGTGCCCCAGCAGCTCGTTCGCAGGCGCCGGGTACGACGTCGGGGTGGGCGCGGCGGGGATCCCAGCCGTCGCGGGGGTGTGCGAGGGTACCATGCGGAGGTCCCAAATCTTGACGGCCTTGTCCACGCCGGCAGAAGCCAGCACGGTGGGCCTGTACTTGTTCCAGTCCAAGGCGAGGGCCTCGGTGCCTGCGTGGGCGAAAAAGTCCTGGGCGAGCGGGCTGGGTGCTCTGGTGTCCCAGGTGCGGATGTGGGAGTCGGCGTGGGCGGAGGCGAGGAGGTGGGGTGAGTGGGGGCTGAACTTGGCGGCGTGGATGCAGGCAGGCGAGGACGGGGCGTGGGCCGGTGTATGCGAGAGCGGTGGTGTTTGATGTTGTTGTGGTACTTGGGGCGGGACGACGGGTGTTGTTGAAGCGGGGGGTGCGTGGAGGGTCAGGATTGAGTTTGGTCTGTTTGCGGTCCACACCTTGATTGTTCCGTCCCAGGAGCTGCTGCAGAAGAGGGATTTTTCGGCCAGGTTCCAATTGACAGAGAACACTTCTCGTTGGTGCTCATGGTACACCTGTATCGGGAACTTTCCTCCGCCTCCAGCTGACCCTGTCGTGATATCAAACAGCTTGATATCGCCATCGCCGTTGGCCGTGACGACATGGTTCTCATGGACCTCTGACCAGGCCAGATCAAACAGTCCGTCCTGGGTGTCGAACATGGCCTGGGGCTCGATCGTACCCTGAGGGGTCAGGTTTAGAATGTAGAGGCGACCGTTTCCGACGAGCCCAAAGTTGGCAGCGGAAGCGACTGCTATTTTAGAGTCAAAGAAGGGTGAGTATTGGACGGCGTAGCCGTTGAAACCTTGGGTCTTGAATGAGAGCATTGTGTATCTGTCGGTCTATGCGTGGTGGTCGGTTGTGAAATGTGTGGGGATTGATTTGGTAGCAAGCGAGATATAGAATTCCCCAAGGAAAGGGGATTGATTCAGTAGGACTTGGGTGGTTTAGACTAGCAGTCCAGGTAGATCAAGCCTTTTGTAAATTCTAGTAAATGCTGAAGGAGATGGTGAGTCGGTTGATGTAGGCTAGAGTCTATAGTATGGATATGGTGGTGCCGTAATGAGTAGATTTGGCAGGTGACAGAAAAAAAAATATGGCTTGAGAGTAGTGAAAATTTAAAGTTTTTAGTGGGGAAACAGCGACCATTCATTACTATGGTGGATTCACTACTATGGAGAAAAAAGGGTCCGAGGACCAGTTCGGCTTTCACCTTATAATGGGCGGCCTACGACGACAACAGGACATGAATTAATACATAGGCCTATAGAAAGAAAGCTGTAGAATTTAAACATGATATTATAAAATTTAACAGATCTTCATTTGCAATTTCAAAAGACCCAGTCGCATCAAAAATATTTGCGAGGTTTGTGGTGCACGCATGCGACAATGAGAGTTATATTATAAGGCTTCGGCTATGCTTGCAATGTCTGCTCTTGAAATCCTTCATGTTCATGCTCATGCTCACTCATGCTGTCGATCATCCAGGTTAATTAAGATTACGCACATCAAAGGGCTCGCGCCCTCGATTCATATGTTGCATGTCAAGACTAGTTAGTCTGTTCCCGGGCAGTCTATTATCGCCCTTAAGCTTTAAACTTATCATTCACCGTGCGTGTATGTCCAAAAACAGTTGTTTGTGTCGTGGTCTGGTTTCGCTATGATCCACACCCAGTGCATGAACATTTTTTGGTATGATCAGGGCGACAGACGGACCCGTACGCTCTCTTGGCCCCAAAGCAGGCAACAGCTTTGCAGCCCAAGAGCAATTGTGAGCTAGCAAGAAGCAAAAAATGCCATTCCCAAGTCAATCATAAAACAATTCAATATCAATTTGTTTATAAGTAGACCTGTGACTATTCGTGTTGCCATTGCATGCATGGAGGTATAGTGTAAAATGAGCTATAAATCGTTGGTCCCTTAGCGCCCAAGCAGAAGCCCATACAAGGACCTGCCCTCTCTCACATGAACGTTTCCCCTTGTAGACGCTACGATAGAGGACCTGAAAAGGACCTGACCAGACCTTAAACCGAGGAACCATAAAAACAAAAACGTATAGGTCCATACGAAGAACCAAAAAAAAGCCAAGATCCATCAACCTTTTGTCTCACTTCAACCTTACTGAGTACCAATGAAAAAACAACAAACAAAACCATGATATAAATAAAACCGGGCAACAGCTGTGCAAAGTCGCTCAACTCTCTCGGATCTGATATACTGCTACCCGCGAACAACAGGCTTTTCTTTTCTCTCGTAAAACACGAAACAATTTATAATATAACGGGTATGTGATACCCATAACTATGAAATACTGAAAACCCAACTCCCTACCTTCTGCCGTTGTGTCCTAGGGAAACCGTCAACCTATTAACTCTCATGCAACTAAAACAGGACTTATCTTAGCCCCATATACTACTATTTTATATCAGGGATGCCAAAAAGGAGTACGATCAGAGGACTAGCTAGCGGGATTTGATAAGACTTCATGTATTCAAAACACCCCTTCCCTGATTTTGATTTTGATTTTTTGCAATTGCGAATGACATCATTGTGTAGCCAGAGATATAGATCATCGAGTTGCAGTACAAAACGCAGCAGGTTGAAGCGTGCTAGCTAAAGAGCTTTTCGGAGAACGCTCGGCGCCTCCTGAGAAACAGGACTGAAGAGAGACCCACTGGATATGCTTCTTCAGTTAGTTTAGTCTTTGGGGACAATTTAAACCATGAAGTTTAACCCTGGGGGAAGGACAGTTCGTTGTATACAGTCCAAATTAATCATCAGTGCTGCTATCTACTGCTGCCGCTGCTGCAGCAACTATGATAATATATTTATGTTTCAACTCTGTCAGGGACAAACTCGTCTCCTTGCTTCGTAATAGCGCATACGATCAAACCAGTCAAGTATACTAGCTGGTCTGTTTATATTTTTTAAGCTTTGGTTGTGGCCTTGCACTCAACGGATTCACCTGAATCTGGTCTACGTTATATGGCGTGTTTCGAATAGCCTAAACCAAACTAACGCTGAATCCAAAAATAATTAAAAACAAAAACAAAAAAAAACGAAAAGAGAGTACATCCGCTCTTATTTTTGTTATTCATGGTCCAGAGACAGTACCTGCCCAGCAAAACGAGCTGGCTTATGGACTTTTACGACGTGGTATTACAGTTGTTACAGGTACACGGAGCTGGGCCTTGCGTAAGCGCGGTTTGAGCCCAGTTGCATTCATGGTATTGTGAACTTGGGCAAAAGATTATAGAACTTGATTATAATGCCTCAAGATGAAGTCATAAATGCTATTTGAATGACACTTAGACCTACGTCCCTCTACCTTCTCTCGATCTGCCATGACGCTGAGTCGATGTTTATTGTGAGAAGCTGGTTTTTGTGAAAACCTTTCACGTGACCACACGACACCGTTTCCGTGGCAACCATTTCTCCAAATACAAGAAAATCAAAACAAACCAAATCCTCACATCTCATCTTCTCCCTTCTCCATCATCAACAAAGCATATACAGACAGATCAACAACAACCTTCAAATGCCACGCCCTGCGAAAACACAACCGGCCAACATCCAACGGCTGGTTCATTTGAACGACGATGATGCTGAAAAGAGACGGCGCCGCAGCTCGATCCGGCAAGCGTCCGACACTCGGCGCGCGTCCATCGCAGCAGTAGCTCGCGACACGTTTCGACGCGGCCCCCAAGAATCTAGCGTGCCGCTGATGGCCAACTTCGAGGAGTGGATGAAATTGGTGAAGGACAACAAAATTAATCAGAGTAACTCGTGGAACTTTGCGCTGATCGACTATTTCCACGACATGGCGGTGTTGAAGGAGGGTGATGGAATCAATTTCCAAAAAGCGTCGTACACGCTCGACGGTTGCGTCAAGATCTATACCTCAAGAGTTGATTCCGTAGCTTCAGAGACTGGTAAGCTGCTGAGCGGACTGGCGGACGGCGGCAAGGAGCTCAACAAGGAGGGAGCTGGCGAAGAAGGGGAGGCTGGCGGTGAGGGCGGTAGCGATAACGAGGAGAGCGAGGAGACGGCGAAGCGACAAAAGAGGCGGAAAAATCGGTCTGAGGCAACGTTGGCTAGCAGTTTTTCACAGATCCAGGTCAAGAATCTGGATCTGGAGCTGTCAGTAGACCCCCTGTTCCGCAAAATGTGTGCGGATTTCAATGAGGGTGGTGCAAAAGGTTTACTGCTGAATAGTTTGGCAATTGATTCATCTGGTCGCGTGGTTTTCGATGGCCAGGTGGATCAGCAGCCTGAGGAAACAGAACCAGAGGCTAGCAGTCGCCATATTGAACCAATCAACCTCGACACTATTAGAGATTCGTTCTTTGGACAAATGTCAATAGACAATTTAACCATCTGTCCATCTTTGCCTATGCTACAAACAGCACTCAAGGATCCATCAATGAGCACAGCGTCTGATTTCATTAAGGATATCGAAACTCATAGACTCGAGGACGAAGGCGCGTTTGCAGGCGATATTGGTGACTTTGATGACGATGGTGGTGCCCTTGATTTAGATCCCGTGATGGGCGACCAAGATGAGTCTCGCCTCGAGTTTGGTGTCCCTGACTTTGAGCTGGCTGAGCCTTCTAACGTGTCTGGAGAAGGACTAGTGTCGGGCGGTGCGGGTAATGGCGTTACAGTGGTTATGAATCCTGGAGCCCAAGAGGGAGACATTATGGCGTATTTCGATGAAACCCTGCGCAAGAACTGGGCAGGCCCAGAGCACTGGAAGGTACAAAAGATCAAGGGAATCACATCAGATGCTACATCGGAAGCACCAGCCAAGAAACGTGCTGAGAAACAAGCCAAAGAGCCCTTCCTTATCGATTTCCTTTCATCTGACGGAGATGTTGACGAAAACGTTCTATTTGCAGATGGAGGGTCTGCAATCAACCTGCCGAAAACCCAGCACAAGTCGAAAACGAGAAACCTGTTACCAGATGACCAACACTTTTCGTCAAAGAGTTTGATCCAGCTTTTCCTCAAACCCAAAGCCCAAATGTTTCACAAAGTCAAAGGTGCTAAATCAACAACAACTGCCCCGGCTGACCACAACGACGACGACGCCGACATCAATGTCGACGAGAACTTCTTTGCTGAGAACTACCATGACGCCGGCGACGACGGCCAGGCACGCGGCGGTGAGTACGATGCCAACTTTTTCCAGGGCGGAGACGACGGCGCCGACCCTGAGTTCGATGACGAGTACGACGATGCTGGCGGCATGCCATTCAACGGCTCGCACGAAGCGCCCCATGACGGAACGGCAAACGGCGGGCTTTTGCTGGGCAACCGGCGCGCACGCCCTGAGTATGTCAACTACGCAAAGACAGCCAAGAAAGTCAACATCAAGCTACTTAAAGACAATATTTGGAATACTCTGGATATAACGGCCGATCCAGTGACCGAGGCTACGAAGGAGCCCAAGATCGAACCCAAACAAGAGGAACAAGAAGAGCGCAAGTTTACAGATATGGTGCAGGATCTGAAGAACGTGTATGCGCCCCAACAAATGACAGAAATCTCAACTAGTTTCTGCTTTATTTGTTTGTTGCATTTAGCGAATGAGAAGGGATTGGTGATTGAGGATAACGCAGACAACACAGAGCTGACGATCCGGAAGGATTTGACTGTGACCCAAGCTGAGCTATCGGCATAACGCCGAGATGAGCTAGATTGGATCAGAGAATTTTGCTATAAGTTATTACTTTCATTTATTGTGTTCACATGTGCTTGGAGTTCTTTTTTTTTGTTTTTGTTTGTTTATATTGGGTATCTTTTTTTATTGTTTGTTTAATAACGGATTATTGATTTGAATAAAATAGAAGTAATGAAAATGAATTTGATTATGAATTGGATCAAGCCAAGGATTCTTTGATCCACTTCTCCGGGTTTCTTGGTAACTGAGAATTGCGTATGAACTTTACTGGACGTCTACAGTCCTTTCAATGAAATGATTATGGAATCCTTTAGTTGGTCTAGAAAACATCACAGGCGTCAAGCTGATCTTACCCCAGAGAAAACAGTACTCAGCGCGATGCCCATAAATGAAATGTAAGGCGGACGAGTTCTATTTTATTTGCAGGTTCTAAGACAGAATGACGTAGGACCTTAATATATCAAAGTAAGTGTATGTCTATATATGAGCTTCTAGGTAAAGTCTTTGTGCATTCTTTTTTGCTCACAATGCTGCTTTGTGCTTAAGCGTATCTAGCCTATGTAGGCAGTTTTTATAAGTGTGCCCTGATCAATTTAGGCTGCTTCTACTAATATGGGCGATCGCTGAAGACCCAAGTGTTCGCTTTCGGCAGGTCCCCCCAAAACCTTGTCTTTTGTTTAAGACCCAAATCGGAGATATCAACCTGGAGCGAGACATAGGCTAAATTGTAGTGGGTCTGCCGCCGGGTTTCTTTGTGTCTTATTGTTGGTTTAATAAGACGATTGCTTGTTTGTAATTGCCCAGTCTTATCGTTTCTAGGCAAGATGAGGTTGGGCGATCGAGAGGGCAATAAATTATTTGTATTTATAAAGGAAGAGCTTTGAGCACATGTGTAGAAGAAACCGATCGAATACGAAGTAGCGTTCCCTCCCATTGGAACTCAACTGCTTTGTTTCTATAAAAACGGCACACGCAGAATAATCATAAAATCACGATTTTTGATTTCTTTGCCTTGGATCATGGACTTCCGAGGTGGGTTGACTTAATATTGACTGGGTTTGATGGGCAGACATAACACCTACTATTTCAAACTTCCTGGCCGCTCAGTGGTAACAAAAGCCTACCAGTTTTGAATACCCGTTTAGCTCTATTTCAACTACAATTAGAGAATGGCTCTAGAACTTTCATTTTGCATTATCAAATTTTTTGCATACTACATGCCTTGTACATCTCATGAACTGAGATATGTTTGAGAAAGATTGTAACATCTCCATTCTTTGAATCAGGAATCAGATAAGATTGAGCGAAAACTAAAATTCAATTCATGGCCACTTGTCATCTCTACCACAAAAGATGCAGATAAAATGGATGCTAAAATTATCTCACGCAAGACACACTTTACCATGGGTAGTATGAGATGTGGGATGGATCTCACATTCCTCCGGCTTTGTGAGCATCTTTGGCATAAGGTTAAACCATGTTAAACTCCGGTACCAAAGTGGTTCATGGAATTGCCCAACATTTTCTTCGAAAATGCTTTCAGAAACTGTCTAAATTTATCAATGTATAAAAAAGAATGCCCACCATCTAGTAATAAGACCGGGCAGTTTCACTTGCAATGGGCACCGGTGAGTCAGAAATATACAGATCATAATGGACCATTTGTACCTTGAAGCTTAAACACCAAAACTTTAGCCAGACTCATCGTCATGTCTCACTGACTATTGCTATCAATTGGATTCAATCTTCCTTTTCTGTCAGTATTAGGCCATCTTCTCAGGTCTCCTCATATATATCATTCGTGATTTGGAACAAAGGAACCATTTACAAGATTATCTAGCTCCATTCTCTTAATTTATCTCTCATATATGCACAGATATTAAGGCGCACACTGAAACCGTAGTGGTCGCCTTTCCCCAAACTTATTCATGAATTACAGTTTGGACAATGGATTAATATGTTCACTTCTCCTCACGCTGTAGAGTAGAGTAAGTAAAATTCACATTATCGCCAGCAATTGCCTCCTGTAACTTTTGAAGGCCTGTCGCATTACACTAAGCCGAAAGGTATTCTTTTTTAAAGCTTAGAGTTTAAAACATTGCAAGTGACCCTGCGAGCTTGAGTTAAGCTGCATTTTCCACGTTCCTCGCGTAACTGGACCTATGACACCTGCCACACATTTTAAATGGGTATTTTTGAATTAATATGTCAACCTTATTGTGAAGTTTGACTGGAGCTGAACTTGTGATGCACATATTTAATAGCCTTAATGTCCACTTGGGTCTATGTGTTAACTGTGAAAGGTTCGGTGTAAAATCTAAGGTAGATTATTGTAGTCTCCTCAGAATGAAGTGCTTGTAGTCACGAATAGTTCGTATAAGCACGGGATTCTCAAAAAATCAAGTATGATGACCTCCAAGAATTCTACCTTTAGTGTCACCTTAAGCTATTATGAATCAATATTACAAAAATCCAGCGGTGACCTGACATTGAAGTTTGAATATACTTCCTACACGGACTTGGCAGGACCAGAACTAGTGGCAGTTGCACATAAACTGGGCAAAAACCCGCGCAGACCTTCTAGTTTCTTCTAGAGTTTGATACCCCTGCTCATTTTCCGCTTATTTTTTTTGAACTATCAACAAGAAGGCAAGGCGTGATAGTATATGCAAGGTAAATTTGCAAAACATTGCAAATTTAGCTGCCTCTCACCATACACACACATGGGCTAGCCGTGCGTATACTTGACGAACCAAGCGTACTAGTCCTACTATGGTAGCTTTCAATGCAAAAGCGAAAGATCTGCTGGACTCAGCGTCAACTTAGGGCGAGTTTTAGTCTACCCCAATATATAGTGACGTTACAGAAGTGCGAGCTTTATGACTTGATGCGATTTGACTTTGATCTGCGTTTGAGAAGTTAACTCTCAAGCTCTATAGTTATTATGAGACTTTTTTCTGCTTATGAATTTGTACATTGGGACATGCACAGTAATTAGGACTATAGCATTATTTTTGTGATAACTTACACAAAAAAGTAATAATTATTAATATCAATTTAAAGCAGACTGATGAAGGCGCCTCAATATAACCATATTTTGAGCCTTTATATCTATATGCCCTATATCAGAATCACAGAAGAAGTGAATTCGTTAAAGGCTGACTCTGGAAGTTACGAGGTGAATGAGATCAACTTCCTTCTATGGCATTAGTGAAATAATATTTGGTACCTTTTTCCAAGCCAGTACCTTTTCTACTAGTTATAACTCCGCATAACTTTCTACCATTGTATCCATATTTGCGAGCGGAGGACTCGCTGCGGCACATCGTAGACTGGCGACCACATGAGTGTACAGATAAGCCCTCAAGCCTAGGAACAGTAAGAAGAACAGTTTTTGAATTGTACGTTTTAGTGAAGGTTGCGGAATAGTGGCACAAAATAGGTGTGCTTTAGTGCAATGCACCAAGCGCACATATATCTTACTTTGATTTACAGGGTGATAATAACAATAATCAATTACTCGTATTACAGAATTTATCGAATCCTGGATCTCACCTGGACAACAGTATACACAAAAAGCGGAGAGGCACCTGCAATTGCATGGAGATTGCAAGATTAGTGACGGTAGGCCGCAAAGTCCGTACATGCACCCCAGACGGCACCAACCAACTTTTCGATAGAAATTGCATCACCCTTGAACGCTACTAATGGCCCTAGTTGAAAGTCTCGAAGTCAATGTGCAACGGGAGGAGCAAGCCCTCGAGACCAGCTGATGGCATTTCTCCAGGATTCGTAAGTCAGAATATCATCTTCATCCCCAAAGTAGATGAAACCTACCTATCCAAGCTTCAAAAAGATCAAAAGAGCATGGGCATACGCACTGCAGTATATCAAAAGAGGCTAAGATACATGATTAAGATTTTGAAGGCAACTTTTTGCGGTTAACACCCTTGGCGGAGTAACGTCACTTGTTGAATATTTAGTCAAAGCATCTCGAGTGTATACATCCTGAATTTGGGGGGTAGGCCTATATATTCAAATCATTAGTGTAACGTGGGCATGAGAAAACTAGTCAAATTAATGCTGATGAGTCCATGTGGATTAGTATCCAGGTACTAACTTGAAATTCCAACCTGACAAATACTTTTCGTTCTAATGGAATAAGAACTAGGAAGAGCTAGCCAAAAATTGAAAGAATTGCAATGGCATGTTTTGCCATATACCCAGAGCCTTGTTTCCGGCCATGTCCTACTCAGAATCTTTTTGATTGTCGCAAGACCTTTGTCCATTAGCGCTAGATATTTGACTTTCATTAGAAGTCACAACAATGTGCTTGGCTAGCTTTATTGTGAAGCGTGCTAAAGCTGCAACCTACAGCCCGGGTCACTTTCATAGGCCCCTAAGCTTCTACTGAAACAGTAGAAAGGGATTATAGGTACCAAGCAGATGCAAGATCTCGCCTTTTGGTACACTTTTTGATATATATACCAAACTTATGTTTATATACATATCTATCTATCTCTTACATGTGGGGAATCGTCATTGATAGTTATTATTATGATGACTGGCTGCAAATCATATCAACAATTGGAACGCCTTGGACGCCTTGAATAAGTAAAATCCTCGAGAGCTGGTTGTCCTAAGTCGTGGCATCAATGGTCGTAAACTACCCCTCAGAAAGCTACCTGGAGATATGGGATAATAATAGGGATGGATTGCATAAACCTGCAAGTGCTACTGCTTGGAATATCGTATTTAACTGTTGTTAACTTTTAGAAATATACTTGGCCAAGTCGTATTTCTAAGCGTATACCATCTACTTAGCTCGTATGGTCAAAACCGCAGAGCACATGATGGCTATAGTTGGTGAAAGTGCTCTTTTAATTGAGGTAATACCAATGGCTGGTTTGATACATATATTCATTAAGATGATGCACTAATTGTAACTAAAGAGCGCAGGATTAATTAGTTGTCTGCATTTTCGTAACGTGAAGGATATTATAATCGAATTGAATGCAATCAATAATATATAAGTTAACATTACAAAGTGCATATTATCAAAAGTTACTATTAAAATCATTTAGAGGAAGGCAATATGATGTTAGAACTGCCAACATCATAATTATGTCCAAGAAAAGATACAAATTGAATAAAGATAGGAGTTAAGAGTGGTGAAACAACCCATGTGGCGATTCTTCTAGATAATCACATAGAGGATGGATAATGTAAAAGTTACGAATACTCGGAACTAGGGTCAATACTGGCAGTATTAAAAATTTAATGATTGTAAATTGGAAAGTTCATTGAGTTTGTGACGCATCATGTTTACAACAAAACTTTTGGTTTTTATTTCTCACCAGACAACTTTGTTGACAAATGTCTTGACTCTCAGAGCTGAGTAAAGCTATATCTCAAAAATCACTTAAATACATTCGACTATGGATATTTCACTAGTAATCTCTCTAATCGTGTCTAGAGGGTTGATGGTTCGATTGCCAATAACAATTACATTACACTCAAAGAATTCATATCTTCACCATTACAAAATATACCGAGATAGATAAAGCAATGGAAAATATTTCACATGTATTATACTACGGATCACCAAGAAAGCAACAAATAGAGATGAAAACCCCATCTGTTCTCTCACCTCATTATTGCACAATATTAAGCGAGCTCGAAATAGGAATTGCTAAATCTGATGGCCAGATGATGATTGATGCGGTGCGAAAATTGCCATTCAATGATCCAATCTGCAACCTGGGTCCAAGGTTTTGAAAAGGTTATCTCTTCCGTTTTTTCCTCCGCTGGTCATCACTATTTTCATCATCATCGTCATCATCAACCATATACATTTCGTCACCATATTCATTACCACTTAGGGGAGTCAACCTCATTTTGTTTGACTGCGGCTGTTCATTTTCTTCCTCTTCTTCAGTATCTTTGGACCGCTTTAGTGATTTATCGGCAGCCTCAAGTGCATCTTTGATTGCAGAAATATGCGATTCTTTTGCTGGCAAATCGTCTTCAGTCGCGGACTTTCGAGTTCCAATATTATTAGAAAAATAATCGGTGACCTTCTGCTTGCTTGAGCTAGTCGATTCATCTTTCTTCTCGGGCTTATCTTCGAATGGATTGTAGTCTGACCCATCGTCTGAAAAAATATCGCTACCGTCTTCGTCCAAATCCTGGGTTGATGCAGTTGATTTTCCCTCAATAAGCTCTTTCCTGACCCTTTCGCGCTCTAATTCTAAATTCCTCTCAAGCTCATGCTGGGCTGCAAGCCGTTCTTGCGCACGCTGTTCATCTAATAACTCTTTCTCTGTAAGTTCCGGGTTGGCAAAGGAAACTGATTTGGCCGTCAGACTTCCGCTACTTTTCCGTTTCAAAATTCCTCTGAGATGAGCACCAGGAGAAGATTGACTAGGCCTCTGATCTACATTTTTCAAACTCGATCCTAGTTCATCCATGCTTTGCTCCTCAGAAACTGCACAGGCCACCTTGGAATTCACAGTCTGTGATGATATGCTGGTGTCATAATTGACAACCCGAGGAAGACCTGACTTATTAGAAACAGATCCAACGCGTGATTGCAATCCGTCACTTTCGCTTTGTGGCGGATCTGCCGTTTGTTCTGTGCCTGCAATATCCTGAGAAGCAACCTTCTTTCGTTTAACCTTTTTCTTGAGTTTTCCGTCTGGTCCCATAACATATTTGACTTTAACTTGCTCCGAGGAATCTATAGAGGTAGGGGCAGGGGAAGCTTTGGAAGGTTGTGTAACAGATGGTGGCTTTGGATTCGATCCGATCCGTCTGAATTTCTGTTTGCGATCTTCTTGTTGCTTAACCTTAGCTTCAATTAACTGATCTTTCTTGTTAGAAACGTCGCGTGCTACATGTTGAACAGCTTCTTCGGCAGCTTGGCTTTGCGTTTCGTACGCCTGATCTAATGCATTATCGAGGTCGTCTTCATCTCTTTCATTGGAGCCACTATCGCTTCTATCCAACCTTTTGGTTTTCACAAACTTTGACTGAAATTCCTCATTGTCTGAGTGGATTGCCATGTCGTACAGCAGGAATCATGAGCTTCAAGGTTGGTAAGAGTGAAAGGATCAACAACTGGGACTAGAGAATTTGTTCACAGATCTGAGTAAGCAAGTGAAAAGATCACCAAGTTCACCCACTAGCCAGAACGCTTATAGAGGAAAGACTTCAAAGGCAAAGATCAAGATAAAGTAACTGAGATTTTCTTAGGTTTGAACTTTGACATATATAATATCAAGTTTAACCATTGATGGTTGACCTGGAAAGTAAGTTGGCCTAGTAGCCTAGGATCAAGGAAATGGATCAAAAGTGTGTTAAACAATAGTGTATTTGCTGACTAATAAATGATATAATGGTAACATTCTAGAATTAATTTCAAGTGTACCACAATTTTCACTTCCAGAAAAAGTGGTTCTGTAGTGTAGTTGGTTATCACCGTGGATTCTGATATTTGGATATTCCACTAACCCCGGTTCGAGTCCGGGCAGGACCTCACTTTTTGACCTCGTGTCTTCTGTTTGGTGGACCTGTGTTTCTCATGTTTTTTTCAGACCCTGAGATAGGAGTGGATTCTTTTTCAGTCAAATGTTGATCTTAGTCAACTTAGAGTTTCGGTTAGAGTGTTAGTAGACATGCTATCACAACTATGATCAAAGGAAGCTTGATTCAGGTCACACAAAATAAAACGCAATGCTGTGAAACAATGATGACACTTTGAGTAGCTGACTATGCCTTTTTATGTATTGCTTTGCGAATATAAAAATTCATTGAATGTTCATATGCGCAATCAACTCGGCTTCGCCTTTGGGGAAAATCCGTACAGGTCGTTTTGGCAAACATCGGTCTACATTCTTTACTTCAGCTCCTGGATTTCATTTCAGTGAACATAAAATATAACTCAAGTACATGTACCAGAAAGACAGTTGACACAGATTCAAACATATAATCTTCATTGAAGCTTAAGAATAACACTTCAAGATGTACATTGCATTACTACTTTACATACCTATCAAATTTGAAAGACCTCCGAGAAGAGTAGACATCATATCCATACTTGAACCTGGATCTGAAAACGATGCGAACGATGAGAAGTCAACATTTCCTCCTCCCATAAGACTGCTATAATCCACAGATGGAGCTTGCTGAGCTCCTCCTTGCAGTTGTTGCTGGATTTGATCTGATAGCTGATCCATAAGCACGTCTTGAATTTTATGCCCTAACGACTCGTGATGCTGAGCAGCTTGAGGTTGCTGTCCTGCATATTGTGACTGAAGCTGTTGAAATTGCTGCATGTAAGCGGCCTGAGTTTGATTTGACATATTCATCATCTGCTGGGTGTACATGTTTGTTAGCTGAGCTTGTTGTTGGTATGCTTGTTGATATGCTTGTTGGTATGCCTGGTTTTGCTGCTGGTATGTGTCTGTCGCTGCCTGCTGTCTAACTTGTGTCATGATGGCAACCTGATCATTGAAGGGAAGCTGCTGAATGGCACGCGAACAATTATTGACCCACCAGCTCTGAGTTTCTGAAACCAGCAGCTTGATAATCGGATTGCTGTGATTCCCTAGCTGGTCCACACGATCTACCACTCCCTCCAAAAGCATCCAACCAATACACTTGCCTCCAACCACGGATCCCCAGCACATTCGCATCAAGCAACCAAGGGAAAACATTATTTCTGTTTCATTGCCATTGTACAGCAAACCCTTCAGCCGATTGGCCAGCCCCTTCCAATCTGGGGTTTCAGCAAGTAGGAAATTTTCACATGGAGTTGCGCGATCCAAATAAAACATATCAGGATCACCTCCAAAAAAGGGTCCTTGGGTCGCCGCAATGATGACGGCAAAGCATTGATACCTATAATCCGATCCAGATTTAGATAAAGTCTGCATCACATTGGAAAGATTTCCGCGTTGAATGAAGAACTCTCGATTTTCCTTAACGCGCAACAATACCAAGAGGCCATAGAATGGAATTAGACCCAAGTCAGTTTTTGTAACTGAATGCAAAGAGAGAAGACGAAGATAATAGGGAAGAGCTGTGTCTAGCACAGTGGCACGTTGGTTGGGGTTACCTCTTGACAAAGCAAGAAGAGCTTTACATCCTCTTTCATGAGTCTCTAAACCCCAAGTTGAGACAGCATCAATAATTTTGTTTGTTGCTCCACTATTGAAAACAGCTTGACTTTGATGAATATCACCAATTGCAAGGTAATACAATACTAGGATAGCTTTGATGCGAGAATGAGAATAATTTAGCAGTGATAGAATTGTGCTCAATTGAATGGCCATCAGGACATCGTGCTTGACTGAGTTATCACCACTAGCCATGAGAACGAGGAAAGTCATATCATTTGCAATAGCTGCATTATCGAGAGGACCATTTAACGCAAGTTGCACTTTTTGCAAAAATCCCTGATTGACCAATGGCTTTGCCAACCTATTATCGTTTGCTATTAACATATCACATATTCCATCGAGTGTCGGTGATTTTTTGTCGGACAGTTCTCTTAATCTAGGTGCTAGAACTTGAATCAGATTCGATCTTTTAATAGCTGCAACACCTTCGTCTAGTCTCAAGCATAAACCACAGAATACCATAACAGATTCATCAGTTTCTGAATTGCCGCGGCCAAAGTAAGTGACAGCATCATCAATTTTGCCAGTTTTTACAATTTCACGTAGGCAATTATCCGACATCATCATATATGACATTGCGCAAAGAGTTGCGTTCAACAATGGGTCATTGAAGTTGTTTCCGCCGGTTCCAATCACACCAACATAACGACCTAGATCTTTCAGAGCAGCGGAAGCTAGGAGATCGAACTCATCCCGAGCAAACTTTTCGCAGTCGCACATGAAGGCACATAATTCGGCCAAAAACCGAACTTCAGGATTTGAATGGCTCAAAAGTCCAAAAGCTTCTGCTTTAAGATCCGAAGCCACAAGTCTATCATCAATTTCCTTTTGATCCACACCAAAGCTGATCGTGAGCATGCATCTTGCCGCAGATTGCAACACATCGATTGGCTTTCCAGGCTGTAGCAATGCCTTCAAAGAGTGGAACACGCCTGCACTGGTTGCAATCAATTTTAGATCCAGTCTGTTTCTTGTTATTCTCGAGATAGCATCCAAAGCGTTGATAAGTTGAGGTCCCGAGCTATAACTGAGAGACTGAACTAGCTGAGGAAGACTATCGGGGGTTGCTTGAATGCCTGGATTGTACGAAGTACCGGGCTGCTGATGACCATAAGGTGAAGCAGACGGATTTTGATGCCCATAAGGAGAATTGTTTGGCTGTTGATGTCCATATGGTGAATTATTCGGCTGCTGATGACCATAAGGGGAATTGGTTGGCTGTTGATGGCCGTATGGAGAAGGGTGCTGTTGATGATATCCAGGTTGCTGATTTGAAGACAACCCTCTATCAGGCAGAGGTGGAGGAGACTGTTGGTATTGAACTGGAGAAGTTGGGCCTTGATTATAGGGAGGTGGAGAATCATTTGAATACCCTCCTATTTGACTCTGCCTTCTGCTTGGATTCTGGTAATTAGTTTTTGCTTCCTTGTAAGCATCTTTCGTAGCTTTAATGAATCGATCCATTGTAATAAAATCAGACAGTATACTTTTAGAAATTTTCGTAGAAAATTGAAAAATTGAAGCTGGAGATCTTCATTATATACCATCTGTAGAATGTGGAGACTTTCTGAGTCAATGCTGCATGTATCCAAGAAGGCAACGTTGGCCCAAGAGAACGGTCTTGTTAGACGATATTAATTGATCAAATTACAAATAAATCTCATAATTAATGGCCAATTGTACCCGTTTATTTTCCCTACTTCAAGTACGCACTTTTGTTTTCCCACGGCTCTTCGTTTAAAGGAGCGTACCTTTATGCTCAGGCGCTAAAAAAAACTTGGCATAAAAGCTTATCGTTGTTCCTAGGCCGGCACTGGATCTCAGTGGTACTAACGCACAGAGCTACACGCCTTCAACTCTGAAGCCAAGGATCAAAGCAAGACAAACGGGAATTTAATTGGATGCCGAAACCCATCGGCAACTCGCGCTTGAATGTCATAAAAATCATTACCCATAATTACCCCCCTCGAAATTGCTGTTTTGGCGATAGCTCAGTGTTGACCATAGTCGCGTAGCTACGTCACGTACGAATTTAATAACAAGCAATTAATAGCTTTATTAGTAAAGATTACTTACAAACCTTGCAGCACACTTTAATGATGCAGTGGATCTCAGCATCAAAACTAACAGGCCAATATATATATATTGACATTGCAATTGGTATACTGAGGATTTGACGCAAAGAAGAGGTCAACGAAATTTAGGGGACGGATATTTGGTACTTGATGGTACCCTTATAATTTATGAAGTGCTGAGCATTTGATCAAGGCCACTTAATGCCAGGCGAGAGACCTGCATAAAATGATAAACATGCTACAATTAATTGATGATCCAATGATTTGTCCGACTCTTTATCATTATTGATTGGTGAGAAAAGTTGATAGTACATTTATATCTAAATATCTCCTCAGGTATTCATCTAAGGATAAACCTAGGACAAACAGTCAGCTTTAAAAGCTCATCGAGGAAAACATATCTCCAAGACCTCCACCCCCGTCACCTCCTCCAAAAGAAGAAAAGTCAAATCCGGAGTCTCCACCTCCAAAAGAAGAAAAGTCAAATCCTGAGTCTCCACCTCCAAAAGACGAAAAATCAAAACCAGAACTCATGTCACTACTATAATCAAATGTCATATCTGAGTTGTAATCAAAAGTTGTATCCGACGAGAAGTCATATGTAGCGTTTGAACTGTAATCAATGTCGATATCAGTGTTAATGTCCATATTAATATCAGTAGAATAGTCCATATTGATATCGCTAGAGTAGTCCATGCTGCTTGTAGAGTCACCAGTATTAAAATTGTAGATAGGAATAGGATTGGCTGATCCATACATATTGGGATGAGAATGCATGTTGGTAAGAACATTTGTAAGTAAGTCTTGCAGCATCGTAATGTTTTGATTTTGTGCCTGGGGCTGGTAACCTTGAGCTGTTTGTGCAAAGTTAACACCAGGTACAGAAGCAGAACCAAAAGCAGGGACTGGACCAGGCGCTGAACCAGAAGTTGGAACAGTACCAGTACTAGCGGTAGAACCAGAAGCAGGAACAGTACCAGTACCAGGGCTAGCAGCAGTACCAGGGCTAGAAGCAGTACCGGGGCTAGAAGCAGCGGTAAAATAGAAAGTAGACCCAGCTCCTGATGTAGCTGTGGGACTAGGATTGGGGTTGAATGTAGATCCGGAGGTCGGAGCAGGGCCGGTGCCGGTATTGAAAGCACCAGGAACAGAGCCAGATGATGTGGTTGGGCCAGTTGCAGTTGTGAATACTGGAACAGATCCAAGCCCAGCTGATGAACCAGAACCAGCTGTAGAGCCAGCTCCAGCAACACCCGCGCCAGAAGCACCAACACCATTGGCGCCAACACCGGTAGCACCAATGGCCTGCCCTTGACCCAGAGCTTGTGACATGAGATTGGCCATTAACTGAGCCTGAATCTTTTGATATGGGGCTTGATTGAAGGCAATGCCTTGAGCATGAGCTTGTGCCTGGGCCTGTGCTTGAGCCTGCCAAATTCGAATCAATTGCATCAAAATTTTTTGACCAAGAGCTTGATTCATTTTGGGTGGAATCTGAGATGACGCCTGGCCACCAGTTGCTGTACCTTGCGATGGCTTGGTGGAGGCAAGTTTGAGTTGTAACTTCTTCAAATACCATTTGAGTCTCTCAGCTTGCTGCAAAACCTGAGCAGATGAAGAGCCTGACGGTTTGCCCTGGAATGAATTTGGAGGACGACCTTGAGCAGAGCCTGGGGGTCGAGGCTTGCCATTGACAGGAGGTCGCGCCGGAGGGCGAGTGGCACCTTGAGGACGAGGTGGAACTGTACTGGGAACTTGCTGAGGATTGAGTAACAGAAATGGAGAATTTCCCTTAGACTCAATCCAACTAATAGCATCACGAGCCAGCTGCTGAATTGATGAGTTGGAGTGACCTACCAAAACAACAAAACGATCCATAACTCCTTCAGCGCGTATCCATGCAAGAGTTGCAGCACCTACACTCTTAGCCCAGCAGAAACGCATCAAGGTACTGAGTGCAAAGATGATTTCGTTATCAGTACCATCAAACAGTAGCTTCTTTAGTTTGAGCACATGTAGTTTCCAATCAACTGACTCGCTGGTCAGTAACCCTTCACATGGTGTATTTTGATGCATGTAGAACAGATTAGGATCACCTCCAAAATAATCATGCTGTGTGGCTGCAATAATGATAGAATAACAAGGAAATCTGAACTCCTTACCACCCTTTACCAATATTTGTAGAAGATGCTCGATGATTTCAGCTTTGATCGCGTACTCTCGATTGTCTTGCAATCGAAGTAGGAGCAGCAACCCAGAAAATGGTACTTGACCCTTTGGATTTGTCACTACTGAGTATGATGAGAGAAGTCTGAGATAGAATGGAAGAGCTTCATTCATAACCGCTGCTTGTTGATCAGCAGATCCGTTTGAGAGCGCCAATAACACTCGACCTGCAGGTCTGTAGACATCAAGGCTTCCAACAGAGAGTAGATCAAGCACCTCTTGCATGACTTCATTATCAAAGAAAACTGCCTTTTGCTCATCATTTCCAATGCACAAGTAGTAAATAATCCATAGCGCCTTGATGCGGGTATGATCATGATCCAAGCACTCCAAGATTCTCTCAACTGGGATGTCCATCAAAATTTCATGTTTGACAGACTCATCTCCACTGGCCATGATCACAAGAAATGAAAGATGTAGCCCAACTTCTTTGTCTGTGAGTGACCCTGTCAAAGCTTCACGAGCCGTCTGCAGAAATCCTGCGTCGAGCATTGGCTTTGCCAAACAGTTATCGGTACCAATCATGCTATTGCAAAGTCCTTCGAGGAATTCTGGATGCGAGTATGCTAGTTCGCCGAGATGAGGAATGATGCGCTCGACCAATCCAGCACTTCGCACTTTCGCCCAACCTTGAGGATTTCGAACACATAATGAACAAATGCCTAGAACGATTCCATCCAAGTCAGTGCGTCCAATTCCATAGTAAGATATGATTCGAGGAAGAGCATTGCTTTCCAAAAAGAGGGGGACGTTTTCGTCGGGTAAGAGGTAGCTTGTAATTGTACTGAGATTGGGGAGCAGTAAAGGGTTCGTTGCACAGTTCCCATTCGATCCAATATCTGTAAAAAAGGTGGGCAGACTCACTCCAATGCACTCATTCAATTTGACTTCTTGAGCATGGGTAAGAGCTTTGCCTCTGCAAAGAGAATTGCTGATACAGGCCAAGTAGGCGATTTCAGGATTGCGATGACCAAGAAGAATATGGCTGTCGACGGCGATATTTGCTCGGTTCATTTGCTCCTTAACATCACTCTCACCGCCAAAAGTAACAAAAATAAAGCATTTGAGGGCACTCCGTAATAGCTCGAGTCCTGTACCTGGGAAAAATAATTTCTTGAGAATGAGATAGATTCCTGCATTGGCAACCTCGAGCTTGACGTGTGGGTTGGCCTGTACTAAAGTTGAAATGTGGTCTAAGGCACTGCTACGCTGAGTCTCAGATCCATTGCTGGCAACTTGAAGTAATTCCGGAAGCGTGGCCAAGTTTGGTGATCCCGTGAAAAGGCGTGACACAGGCCGTCGAGTTGACCGATTACGCTGGTGACCATATGGTGAAGATGACTGCTGAGGTAGAGTAGAAGCTCTATGACCCATTCCAGGGTGCAGCTGATTGGAAGATGCAGGTGGCTGAAAAGGAATTCCAGCCGTGTTTTGTCTACTGGGAAGTGGAGGAGGAACTGAACGAATTGGGGGTGCTGGTGGTTGGGTTTGCTGGGTTGCTGGGGACGTTGAAGCTGCTGGGCCGGTTGAAACATAGGCCGGTTCAGACTGTCGTCGATCAGTTTGATAAGGATTTGCAATTGGAACTTTGTCCATATGAGTTGGATAGGGAAGAGGATTGACTGGATATGGAGCAGTTGGAGTCACAGGAACACTCTTACGTCGCACCTCTTTCCGAGTCGAACTTCTACCCAAGTCTGAGCCTGCAATAGGAGCAATTGACTCTCGATTCGGTACTTCAGGAAGAGATCCAAGAGCCGTCTCCATTATGAGAAATCTGTTGAATAGTAATGGCAAGAAGGAAGGATTATTTTGGAAAATGGTGGAGATGTTTACACTGCTTGGATTAGCTTTGAGATCAGCAGTACTGTAATACGTTAGAATTTTAGCTCCTCAATAAGGTCAAGTTTTGGGAACATTTACAATATGCATACTACTGCTAAGATTGCCAGTTTCCCATCATCAGACTCCTCACCCCTGGGACTTGTCATATATAATTTATAATATTGTAAGGTCTTTAGAAAAGCCGCTGGGACCTAGCTATTGTTATAACTAGGGATTTAATAGCTGTATTGGGATAATTGCGGGTCATATGCAAGCAAAGCTTTTGCGTCCTAGCTATCCAAAGCTTGTGCAGCATGTCCTTTATTATGGAAACTCTAAGAGGGTTTCTCTCACTGGCCAGCTAGATCACTATATTAGCCGGCAGGGAGGATCTGCGCGAAATGTCATGTCGCGACCACGTTGTCGTCAGGGTCAAAAAGTGGTAGCTTATAGGCTTACCGTTTTCATCGCTACGCAGTTTAGTCTACTTGAGTAAATTGCCAATCGATTCCAGGCCCCCCAATAATACGAAAAGTCTGGAATTCTCTCTGAAGTTCAATGCGAAAAGGAATATTGGCACCTACGATCTACAAAAAAATCGTCAAATTAGCCGCGTACCTAAGTTTGTGATTAAGGTTATTCTGCAGGGCAAGGCTGAGTTCAAAATTCAAACAGAAAATAGTATATTAAAAAAACGCTAAACGAAAGATAAGCAATTCTGTGCTAAAGCTACATGAAGAACTAAAAGGTCCATCTCAAGTGGGATAAGGAGCTGTCGTGGTTGTGGGATACGGAGATGGAGATGTCGTGGTTGTAGGATAGGGAGCTGTTGTGGTTGTGGAATAGGTAGGATCAGCAGAAGTATGAGGCTGTTGAGCCATCTGCTCAACTACAGGAGCGGACACTTCAGGACTGGCGGGGGGATGAATTTGCTGAACCATTTCCGCAGAGACAGGAGGAGGTGCACCAGGTCCTTGGCTGAGTGAATCATCCATCCATTTCTTTCCGGCACCTGCAAAAGTGCGAACACTGATATCCGAATGGTTGACAAGTTGGTTGAGCTGATCCAACACACCTTCATTCTTCATCCAAAGGAGAGCATCATGACCAGTACCAGTCATCCAGCAAAGCCTGGTTAAAGCACAAATAGCAAAGAGAATGTCAGGCACATAAGCACCGGATAGCAAAGGCTTTAACCTGGAAGCGACTTCTTTCCAGTCTTCCTGGCCATACTCAATAAATGTTTCACATGCAGTAGGAGAATTCAAGTAAAACAAGTCAGGGTCATTGCCAAAAAACTGATTCTGAGTAATGGATATCATGATAATAAAACAGCCATACTTGAAATCAGCACTGATCTGACTCAAAGTTTGGGTGACACTTCGGATGACTCCTCGAGCAATACCATGATCTCTATTAGCCTTCAATCGCATCAAAAGAATAATAGTCCAAAGTGAGATATGAGCTTCCTGAGTTTTCTTATCTGAGTGTTCGTTAAGTAGTTGCAATGCCCAAGGGAAAACTGTATCAACCACAGTAGCTCTTTGATTCTCATCACCGTTAGAGAGTGCAACCAATGTTCTACCAGCACGACTGTAAAACTCTTGTCCATGACTGGTGACAAGCTCCACAACGTTAGTAGAAACCCCAGTATTGAACACTGCCTGCTTTTGATTTGCATCTCCCAAGCACAAAAAGTAAATCACCATCAAGATATAGTTAGTGATGCCTTGCTTTCCAATAGCTGCAAACATTGTATCCAAGGGGACATTTATAAGGATGTCATGCTTTATGGGTTGATCTCCACTGGCCATCATAGCAAGGAATGAAAGCTCAGTTCCAACTGAAGGGCTATCATAAGAATTCTTGAAAGCTGCTAGTGCTTTCTGGAGGAAACCTGCATTGTAGAGTGCTTGTGCAAGTTGGTTATCGACACCAAGCAAAGAGTAGCAAAGAACCGCCAATGCCTGTCTCTTATCCTCAGTCAAGTTGCCCAACATAGGAACGAGTTTCTGAACAAGTCCAGTTTGCAGAACAGCCTGCGAACATTTTGGCACCTTGACGCAAAAGGCCGCAATAAGGATCACAGCTTCATCCAAATTGTCATCACCTTTACCAAGATAAGCGGCAACATTTGGAAAGACTCCTTTCGAGATAACGTCAGAAACATTTTCTTCTTTCAGCAAGTGATATGCAAGTGCAACCAAACTGGGCTTGAGAAGAGGGCTGCCAACCTGGCTGCCGTTGGTTCCAATGTCAATAATAATGTTGTTCAGATCGTTTTGAACAGCTGCTTGCAATGAGGCGTTTTGCGCTTCAGGATACTGAGGAGGCTTGACAATGACTGTGCCCACTACAGCCAAATGTGATATTTCAAAATCAGAGTGACTAATGAGCTTGACCACCTCCGGCGTAATGTTGATTTTATCCAACTTTTCACCAACTGAGGTCTCATCCCTCTCGAGGGACAGCTCAATAAGACATTTCAAAGCGCTTCTCAACAAGTTAACAGACGTTCCCGGAGCAAGCATGCTCTTGATAGCAGGAAAAACTTCAGCATTGGCAGCAGTTGCTCTAAGATTTTGATTTGCAGCCACCGACTTGGCAAGGGAATCCAATGATTCTATTTTCTGAGACTCAACTTGAAATCCAAGCGATTGCACCATCTGAGATATATTAGAATCTAGGTTGGAACCAGACCCGACCACGGATGTTGACTGGGCCCCGGTTCCGTACTGCTGTTGGGTTGACTGAGCTACATTCCCATATTGCTGCTGAGCTGGCTGAGCTCCGGTTCCATATTGCTGCTGAGTTGGTTGAGCTCCGGTTCCATATTGCTGCTGAGTTGGTTGAGATCCAGATCCATATTGCTGCTGAGTTGGTTGAGATCCAGATCCATACTGCTGTTCAGTTGGTTTAACTCCATACTGCTGTTGGGTTGGTTGAGCTGGGCTAGCTCCAGTTCCGTATTGTTGCTGAGTTGGCTGAGCTCCGGTTCCATACTGCTGCTGTGTAGGTTGGCCGCCAGTTCCATACTGTTGCTGGGTAGGCTGTGCTCCAGTTCCATACTGCTGCTGGGTTGGTTGAGCTGGGCTTGTCCCGTATTGTTGCTGGGTTGGTTGAGCTGTGTTGGCTCCAGATCCATATTGCTGCTGAGTTGGCTGAGTTGGCTGAGTTGGCTGAACTCCGGTTCCATACTTTTGTTCAGTTGACTGTGATCCAGTTCCATACTGCTGCTGTGTTGGCTGACCTGAGCTGGCTCCAGTTCCGTACTGCTGCTGAGCTGGCTGAGCTCCAGCCCCATACTGCTGCTGGGTTGGTTGAGCTGGGCTAGCTCCAGTTCCGTATTGTTGCTGTGTAGGTTGGGCGCCGGTTCCGTACTGTTGCTGAATTGGTTGAGCTCCAGTGCCAAATTGCTGTTGAGTTGGTTGGGCTGACAGGGCTGGTTGGGCTGTATTGGCTCCAGTTCCATACTGCTGCTGAGCCGGCTGATCTGGGGTCGCTCCAGTTCCATACTTTTGCTCAGTTGGCTGAGTACCAGAGCCATACTGCTGCTGAGTAGGCTGAGTACCAGAACCATATTGCTGCTGCGTAGGCTGGGCTCCGGTTCCATACTGCTGCTGGGTTGGCTGAGCTGGGCTGGCTCCAGTTTCGTATTGTTGTTGAGTTGATTGAGCTCCGGTTCCATACTGCTGCTGGGTTGACTGGGTTTCAGATCCATACTGCTGTTGAGTCGGTTGAGCTCCAGCTCCATACTGCTGCTGAGTTGGATACAAAGACATGTTGGATAGCTGGGTTACAGGAGCATTGGTATCCGGGTTGACAGCAGTTGAACTGGGCTGGCCGTAACCAGAGGTGCTACCTTGTTGTGTGTAACCAGTCTGCTGCTGCTGATCAATTGTAGGTGTCTGACCAGTTTGGCCGGTCCCATAAGTATAGCCTGAGGTAGTCGATTGACTGGTTCCTCCCTGATATCCAGTTTGAGTTTGAGAAAAGTCTGGCTGCTGCTGCCCTTGGGTGTTTTGATTATATGCAGCGGAGTGGAATTGAGATTCCCCATAACCGGGCTGAGTTGGCTGGGGGTTCTGAGTACCTTGTGCATTTTGAGAATTCTGATTATTTTGAGAATACTCTGAGTTTGGAGGAGCCTGAGGGTTTTGAGAGTTTGAAGAATTAGGTGGTTGTTGGTTTGAGTGGGATTGATTGTATGAATCCGCAGATGTCTTGTAAGACTTTTTGGCTTCTGCGTAGGCATCCTTGGCCGCATTCTTAAGCGGATTAGCGTATTTTTTGTAGAGATCTTCCATGATAAACGAAGTTTGGAGTATGGGAATTGAAGACAGGAATTGAGTTTGAAGAAGAGTTTTGAATTATCATGATGGTGTAAGTTGTGCGTCCTGATTTATCAGTATATCGTGGCTGCAGAGGTTTATTGCACAAACACATACATGGGTCATATCCCTATGGGCTTGGGCACATGTAGGCAGTGCTCTGTACTATATACTAGACAACCCCACTACGGCGCTTTTATAATATTACAAGCCTTGAATTGGTCTTCAAACTGTTTGATAGACGTGCGGCTGAGACGATATATAGGGGGCTATTCAGTCTCCTCAGACTGACACCCCTGAGTAGACCTATATATATCCCATGTATGAGAACTCAATGTTCAAGCACCACTACTATATATAGTATTAACAGCAAATCAGTCCCACTCAACAGTAGTATGTTAACAGTATAGCATATGTCTTCACATTGAGATAAGTGCCTGCAAGAATATTGGATCTGGTAGTTGCAAACTAATTCGTCAATAACCTCGAACTGTTGGAAGGTAAAAATATGGATCAAAATCATTTATCAGGAAGAAGTCAAAAGAAACTCACAAATATCGAGAATTCTCTTGGCTTGACTGTGCCTGAAAAAATCATCGAACTAGGTTAGCTAACAGTATTATTTTCTTTGTAACCTTTCGTATCGATTTTTATAAATTAGAGCTCATCAGAATTCCACAATATTTAAACTTATTGAGTCTACCCCAATCTCGCCAAGGTCTCAGGGTGAATGCAGGGCATTGCATGTGTGAAGCCGATATAGATGGCTGACATTCAAAAGTTCGATTGTGTGATTCCACTCGGAATTTTTAAGAGAGCTGAATGGGAAGTTCGATTCTTGAATGATAACGACCTTGGATCTATTAGAGTTAGCGTTCCCGAGCTGAACAATTTTGATTTTAGTGACATCCTAGCATCAATTTCGTATTTCGTAACCCCAGAAAATAATTGAATTCAGTATATAGCTGTATACAGGCAGCCTAGGATCAACAGTAACCTGCAAAAGAGCTCTCTAGGAATGGCACAAGCTTTGAAGTTCCATAAGAAGACATGGGAATACGGACCCTAGGTAAAATCTTTCATATGTACACCAGGACCTTTTTTCCACATATATATATATTTCTTTTTGTGCATTGGTCCTGGTCATTTCAACAAGTGCGAGTTGGGACTAAATCGATCTTCACGATCGAAGAAAACCCTTGTTTAAACCATATATAGACAGCATGACGATATATATAACTTTACGGGAAGAAAAAGGAAAACATGAATAAAAACATTTCTCTAGCCAGCTCTAGAGCTTTCATTATCCATATGGGACATTTATTTCAAGCACATAGAAAAGTAAAAAACTTGCGTACCTGTCTAGTGACAATCCTCGATCGTTTCAACTTGAAAGCTGAAGCCCACCGAAGATCTCGATTCTCGGTGGAAATCATCATCCCTGATCAATTTTTAAAAAATCGAAAACCCCCCCAAGGAGAAGCATTTGATCTGAGAGTGGAAAACTTATCAATCACAGTAACGGTTCACTGTACTAAGCCCAACACTCTAGTGGTATGCCAACATGATGCACAAAGCCGGCGCGCATTTGCTATAATTTCTAATTTTTGCTCGTTGAAAGCATAGACCACAAAAGGATAGGTTTGCATTTTGAGGTAAAGTAGCATTGTAATAGCATCATTAATAGCAAAATGTAGCAAACAATGTCAGCCACGAGTTGAAAAGAAAGCAAAATAAAAAAGCCGAGTAAGGAAAATAGGAAGCTCTCAAAGGAAATGCTCTAACTAAGGAAGACCATGTTTGGTAACTGCATATTGAGATTTCAAAATACTATTTTGGTTTAAACTGCATACTTTCGATGAGGTTGCTCCATATGGAGTGGCTCTCGTAAAAAATCTGTTGTGGTTAGGTGGATTAGAGTTTAAAAACGTTGGAAATAGCCATGGCTCAAGAATTAGAGCCATTGCACAATTGACCTTGGTTCATGGCGATGAACATTAAAACTAGTGTTCACAAGTAGAGCATTCAAAGTGCATTCATCTGCTACTTCTTTGAGTTGAGCAAAATTTCCTTTTCATAGTTCCATCCTTAGCTAAGAATTAATTTGATAGCTAATGTCAGTACAGCCCCAAAGCAAGGCGTTTACTAAAATTCTTCTACTTAAAGCCCTTTTCATTCAAACAATTAATCTTCAGTTTTAAGTCACTCTTTACAAAAGATCAATTGCCAACTAAACTTTCTTCTTCGCTTATTTTAAATAGTAAATCATAACCTTTTTTGAAATGTCTCCGACTTGAGTTGCTAGAAGGAATGGTAATGGGCTCAATTTCAATTAATTATGAAAGTACAAGTAATAATTCAAGTTTCTTGTTACAATTCTCTAAGTAGTACCGTTATAGTGTTGTTCCTGAGCGAAAGCAGCCATACGAAGTTGAGCAATTAGAGCAGCATAGTTGCCTTGAATTCATGAATGGATCATTTGCATAAGTAGGAACATCTGATACCAGAGGCGTTCCAGACGCTTCTAACTGCATTTTCTGCTAGGATATTTAAAGATGATGCACGATGTCTTGTATGTATTTTGAACAATTGTTTTTGGGTCGCGATTTCCCACGTTTGGTTCTCTCATTATATATATTTGTGCTGGAGAATAAGAGCTCGAGTATTGTAAAAACAAAATATTGTCAAGGACTTGTTGTATTACGTCGAAACAGGAAACAATGCTTTTAGTATATATATGTACCTAGCTTAAATTTCAAAATATTTTTACTTTGTCCAGGGTATTAATTGCAGTAGTTGCAATTTTATGTGTGCCATTGTGTCCTGAAGTCATGAAGATATATTTAAAAATGCGATTGGAGGATTTTGTAACACAACAACCCAATTTCCAGAATAGGCAATCTCCGCCGCAGGATAACCAAAAAACGTCGACATCTCGATTTCCCGATGATGAGAGCAAGTGATCATGGCAGATCCATAAAAGAAAACTATGGCGATGCCATTGAATACCCCTTTGTGCATATGATGTTCAATGCAAGTCGATTCGGCTAAAGTATGAACATGGATACACAAAGTGTACGGAGTTGAACATTTAATCCTGCCGTGCAATTCATACTAAAGTGAAGTTTTTCATGTGTCACAAAAAAGTATAAAATGGAGACAAATTCGTTCATGACTTTCATTTTTTCAACATCAAAATCTTCTTCTTCTTTGCTTGTACTCAAGGTCTCAAATAATATACCAATAATCTTCTACAATGGTTGCTATTAACAAGCTTGCTTTCGTCGGTGCTCTCGCTGCTACTGCCGTCGCTGTCCCCGTTGCCGCACCTGAGGCTACGGAGGTCAACATTTTTGAGCAAGCCAATGCTCTTGCTGCTGCCCTTGCTACCATTGACTCCTTCTCCACTCACAAGACGGACAATGATATCGCCAAGCGTGACGGTCTTCTTGGACCTGTTGGCGATCTCCTCGGACAGGTTGGTGGATTCCTGGGTACCACCATTAGAAGCTTGTTGACTTTGAACCTGCCCAATCAGTCTACTGCTACTGCTCAGCTTCTTGTAGATGTTAACACTTTTTTGCTCAACCTCGAGAACTCTCTCAAGGGTTTCAAGCCTGCTTCTGGTCTTGCTGGTGCTCTTCAAGACCTGCTTATCAACTCTGGTCTTCAATCTCTTGTTTTGGGACTTACCACCATTGTTTCGTCTCTGGTTGCCTTCTTGCTGAGCAATGGCAAGATTGACCCTGCTGTTCAGGCTCAAATTCAGGCTCTCAACACCAACATTGCTAATCTTGGTGCTGCATTCGAGAAAGCTGGCTCTCCTGCAGCTTCTCTTGGAAAACTCGCTTCTCAACTTACTGGAGCTCTCAACGGCCACTAAATGCTTCATTAGGGGCTATTTTACATTGCTTGAGCTTTTTTCTCATTCATTTTTATCATATGACTCTTTATACCTATTAGCACTTAATAATTTCAAGTCAGAATTTGTCTGCAAAAGTTTTGTCAATATATAGGATATCATCTATCACCACCTATCCCAATTACCAAAACTGTACCTACCAGCCGTTCGTAAAAACCTGTGATAGTAATTTCTTTTGATTGTCTCGTTTATGGACCTTGCTATGATGCTTTCAACAAAGACTTTCAAATCATATTCAACTTCCAGACTTGAACCATTACAGTTCTGTATACGTCAATAAACGTCAAAACATTGCAATTGCATTTTCACAAAAAAGAGAGATCGATGTAAAACAACAAAAAAAAAACAATAGTACAACGCAACAAAAAGTGACAACCGAGGGATTCGAACCCTCGCCTCCGAAGAGATAGGAACCTTAATCCTACGCCTTAGACCAACTCGGCCAGATTGCCATCTTGTGCTTGAAGAGTTTTTACTTGTTTATATCAAGAGAGTTATGAACATAGTTATTTCTTGGTCATTTTTCATTCAATCTCATCTATTTCAATTGCGAATAGGTTCACAATAGTCCTTAATGTGTATGAAGATTTTTGGTACCAACTGAGGCACATTGGGAGCAGTTTTTGTTGACCGAAATTTTGGCAAATAGTGGTGGACATCACAAATAGCATTCATATAGTAATATAATAACCAAATTTGACATAGGATGAACCGTCAAGTTCGATCTTCACATATGATGCTACTATTTTTACATCGTTATCATTAACCATGATTTTTGTTCTAGCAAGCTGAGATCTCTAGTATTCACCATTATGGACTCGAATAGTTTCAGTGTTTTTCGCTGTCTTGTGAGTTAAACCCAGTGAGAGAGTGACTGGTTTTACGAGGAATATGAATGAACGGCCATTCATTTATTCCAAGTCACTTGAACAGTGAACATTGGCTTGAACAGGTTGTGAACATAATAGTCGAGTATCCAGGTTGTTTTTTTCAGAGTCAGGTCCGACCGGATATTAGAGTTCCCCATGAAGAATTATCGTTTGATTTCTAATAATTACCAATGAAAAACAGAGCCATTTGCCGTGGGGTCGTAAAAGAGTTAACGTTATGTAGGATCCGGAATTTTGGGGGTCAGCGGCTCCGTGGCTATCGGAAAAGCGGGTTTTGTAAGCACGGACTGGGATTATAATTAATTCTCTCAACCGGTTGACTTATTTGCGAAGCTTGCCCCTTGAATAAGAGGCAAGATGAATTAATTTAAGTTACAACGAAGAGCTGGTTTAGAACTGACTGTTTGCCATGGTACCATCCAGGGTAGCTTGCTGTACTTTATATCGCGTGGACTCTGAAACCCTGGGCATGAGAAGTATTAAAGTCTATTCACAAGTATCAGCTTTAACGTTTCTCATCATGTTTACTTGCTCTATGTATTTTTTGCTTCCAGTAATTGGCGTTGTTAAAGAACGCAGGTTTAAACGGCTTTAGATTTGTCAGGTCGGCGAAAAAGTGTTCCGACTATTCTTTTTCTGGGGTAAGACAGGGCAAGGCGGAACATGATTCCGAAAACAATCTTCCATACATACACTTTCTAAGCGGTGGAAAGTATCTCCGATGGGTAACTGGAAAACAAATGGGGATCAAAACATGTGAAGTGGACAAGGGCAATGGAAAATGGAGACCGGCACTGAAACATGGATAATCATCTTTAATCCTCTTTTCGACTCAGGTTTTAACTATTCTGAGGTTACAAAACACATACCTGCGGACTTGCAAAAGAAGGTTCTCAATTAATGTCCGCAATAGCCCCAGCATGTAGGAAGTCAACAGAGATCAAAACCTTTCTCGAAATTTAATATAAAGTCAACATGTCGTCCTGGATAAGTTTGAAATCATCATCATCAGCAGCATCTAAATTCACAATTCAAAAGTAGCTCTCAAACATCAATTCAATCAATCACAATGGAACTCAACAGGTAAGCTAATACTTGAAATCATGGGAAAACAACCTAACTTTAATAGACTCGGCTCTTCTGGACTTCAAATCTCCAAGATCATTCTTGGATGCATGAGTTTTGGCTCCAAGGAATGGCAAGAATGGATTGAAGATGACGAGGAAAAAATCATGGCCATTATGAAAGCTGCCTACGACGCAGGCATTCGAACTTTTGACACTGCCAACGCCTACTCCTTTGGCCTTTCGGAAACCCTCATTGGAAAGTTTATCAAGAAGTTCAACATTCCCAGAGAGAATCTTGTCATAATTTCCAAATGTTTTCTCTACACTGGTCAGAGCGGCAGGGCCATGATTCCTGACTTGGAAACAAATCCCAAGTACATGAATCAGTGGGGTCTGTCTCGTGCCAATATCTTGAATAGTGTGGCCGACTCTGTCAAGCGCCTTGGAACTCACATTGACTTGTTGCTGATCCACCGCTTTGACCCCAATGTCCCTGCAACTGAAATCATGAAAGCACTTCATGACGTTGTTGAGAGCGGTCAGGTCCGCTACATTGGTGCTTCAACCATGAAGGCTTACCAGTTCATTCAACTGCAGCACACTGCTGAGAAGCACAACTGGACCAAGTTTGTGGCCATGGAGAACTACTACAACCTGCTCTACCGCGAGGAAGAGCGCGAGATGATCCCTTACTGCAAGGAAACCGGAGTTGGTCTCATTCCTTGGTCCCCAGTTGCACGTGGAGTTCTGACCAGACCTTGGGGTGAAGAGAGTGAGCGTTCCAAGACCGACAACTACATGAATGCGATTGGCCTTAAGAAGACTGACGGATTCCATAAGGAGGTCGTAGATCGTGTCGAGAAAATTGCCAAAGAGAGAGGCGTCGGCATGGCTGCTATTGCCACTGCCTGGGTCATCGCCAAGGGATGCAGTCCCATTGTTGGAATTTCAAGTGTTAAGCGCATTGCTGATAGTGTAGCTGCTTCTCAGATCAAGTTGACTGACGAGGAGATCAAATTTTTGGAGGAGCCTTACTCCCCCGTTCCTTGCATTTAAATAACTTTCATATAAAAATATACAAATACTAACATGTTTACAGCTAAATGATTAAAGAAGGGGAGCAGGAACGGCTCCAGGGATAGAACTCACAATAGGCAGGATATTAGAAGATGACGAAGATTGAGATTGGCTTGCCTGAGCCAGAGCAATTTCATTTCCGCCGAGATCAAAAACAACATAAGCCGACCGCAGGAAGGTATCACCCAAGAGAACAAATCCTTGCACTTGGGAAGCCTTAAAAACAGTCAAAATGTATGGACTAGGAGTCGGGTTGGATGTGTATTGCGAAGCAGGGTGAATGTACTCATTTACTGGCACAGTAATAGTTGCACCAGAAAAGTTGAACGTCAGGGCAGGTGTCGTCTCGTCAATGTTGGGGACAAAGTGTACACCATACTCAGGATACCATACTGCGCCCAGCTGATTCACAATTTGATCTACAACGGTATCAGGAATGTACATGAACGAAGTACCAGTATCGAGCAAGGCATCCGGAGCTGAACTGTTTTCTAGCTGCTCAGACGTAGCATCACCAAAAGAGATTCCAGATAACTTAACGGCCAAATGCGGATCACTGGACATAGGCATCGAGTACAAGGGACCAGTGTACTTGGATGTATCCAGACCACCGAAAATGCAAGAGCCCTTGGACGAAGTGAAGGAGCTCAGGGAGATTGAGTATGCATTTTTCATGGTTGCACCTGCCTGGTATAAAAGAACAGGGATATTGGGGTATGGTGTACGAGAGCCTTCATTCTCAACTCTACCAAGACCCAAAAGTCCAGGGAGCGGAGAACCCTTTAGTTGGTCGCTTGTAACGAGCCCAAAGGTTGCACCTTCAAGTGGTTGATTTGCAAACTCAATAGTCTCCTTTGCCCAGTTGCCTCTGACCGGTCCCGATCCGTACGTAATGCGCAGCTGGGTGCCCAAGGACTGGTACGTAGACGAGGCCTCCGAGTCAAAGTAATGAGGGCTACCACTGGACTTGTCATAAAGCCAGAAGTCGCTAGATCCAGTGTCAATCAAAGCAGTAACAGGCTGGCGCGGCGTGCCAACACTAAAGTCGATTGTGTAGTAGGACAGCATGTTGGACAGAATCAAGCTAGTGTTGTAAAGGCCACGCTTGTGCAGGTGCTCAGCTTTTGCGACACGGTGGTCAACATCAAAGGCAAGCACTCCCTTAGGAATAGACTGAGCCGTGTCGACTGGGGCTGCAATAGCCCAAGCAACGAAATGCAGAAGTGTGAACCCAAAAGCTGTCTTCATGTTACCTTATTTTGATAAAATTTTGTCAAAAGCTGAGGATTCCATCTTTATATATCTTAGAAAAAGCATTGAAAGACGATCATTGATTTGAAATTTGCTGCCAAAGTATCAACTAGGTTCACAGTATTAAAGCATTGTTGAACAAATGAAAACCTTGAGGAGATTGCCAGAATGGCTTTCTCTTTTAACAATGCCCTACAAGGAGATCACTTGGATACACAGTCTCATCTGTAGCCATGGGTGCCATTCAAGATATATATAGGTATACAAAGACAGGAAAATGAGGACTTGAAGTAGCATGATAGTCAAGTCTCTATTATTGGAGTTGCAGTTTGCACGAGCCGCGAATGTAGATCGTTATCATTGCCTAGTAGAAAAGAGATCTACATTCAATAAGCTCTTATTATCAAATGCTTATTTAACTTCGAAGAAAAACAAGAAAAGATCAGATAGAAACTGGGCAAACAAGTGTTCCTGATTTAAGGATCGACCTTATTGCAATTGGCTCTAGCGTTGTACTCATACCTGCTGGAGCAGCGCACTGCTTCATTTGATCTTCAAGCAAAGCAGATCAAAAACCCATAAGAAAATTTGCCTAAGAGGAGCTCAGGGTACTCAACCAGATCTACAGTTGCAGATTCTAGACATGTGTACACTTGATCCTCACGGACCAACTTTTAAGATTGTGGGGCTGTCAATTCTGTACTTTTCCAAAAACAATGGAAAGATCACAAAAGAAATACGAAAGCTTAATAGTGGGCACAGTCTTAGATAAGTACAACTTTATCTAGACATGGTCTATTGTTGAAGGCAGTTTAATTTAATAGACATCAATAGTATGCCTTTTGCTTTTGTGACATATCAAAGAATAGAAGAGTCTACTCTAGAAAATCAATGATAAAATGCTTCTTCTTGTTAAAGTAATATCTAAATGTATGTAAAAGCTTTTGACTTAAAATCAAAATAAAAGAATGAAATATGAAAAATGAAAATAAAAAGGACATAAAAAAAACTCATCATAAACACACCTCGCCAGTTCTTGACTCGTACAAATCAGCCTCCACCACCTTATCCCACACAAGGCCACCTTCTTCCATCTTCTCCAGCTCCTTCAAATCCGCCACGACCTGCTCGTCCCGCACAACGCCCGGCAGTCTTCGCTCATTGGCCCGCCACTTCCAAACCCGTTTGGCGTGCGGATCTGTCGCTAGGTCAATGTACTCAAACTGAACTTCGTTCGTCGTCAAAATGTGCGCAATCCGGCGGGTGTCGGGGATCATGTGGTGCGTGCCGCTTGCAAGACTAGTGTAGATAAAAACCTTGGGTTGCGTCTCGGGCGTGTACTTGCGGGGTTTGGCAGCGGCAATGACAGTATCAGTGGCAGAAGCCTGAGATTTGGAGCCAGAGCGAGATTTCTTCTTGGTCCGGGGTTTCTTGCCGATGGAGGAAGTTGATTTCTTGGAAGAAAGAAGGGCAACCTCGCCAGCAGCAGCAACAGCAGCCTTAAGGGGCGAAGGGGCCACTTCGGTCTCAGGGCTGGTCACGACGGATGAAGACTCGCTTGAGCTGGACGTAAACATCAAAGGCTCAGGCACAGACTTGAGTTGCTTTGCCAGCTTTTCAGGCACTTCTAAAGCTTCTTGATCAATAGTTGTTTCTGTTGGGGTATCAATTGGACTGTCGCTGTCCAAGATAGTGTGCTTTTCCAGATCTTCTTTGAGCAACTCCGAGTTGCTAGACGATCTGCTCACTGCAAAAGTGTCGTGATCAAGATCAATATCCTTATAAGTCAAGTCGGTGTCAGCCTCCTTGATGTCCAGATGCGAAGAAATTGTATTATCGTCAGAGTCAGCTGTGTCGTGGGCTTCAGAGACTGAATGGGTATCAACAGCGGGGATCTCAAGAGTTTTGTCAGAAGATGTAGATGCGGATTTGTCAAGGACGACCTCAGTAACCTTGGAAGGAGAAGCAGACTCGGTAACATCTGGCTTGAATTCAACAACCTCAGCTTTCACTTCACTCTCCTTCAAGTCGGCTTGGTCTTCCTCGACTTCTTCTCTGGCCGCTTCCAGTTTGGCATCTTCAACCAACTTGGCGTCTTGAACTTGGCTTTGAACCGGGACCACCTCGATCTTTTCAGGCTTGGCAGACTCGGCAACCTCAGCCTTAGCTTCATCTTGATGTTCGGGCTTAGCGCCATGTCCATGTTCATGCTCATCGTTAGATTCAGTCTCAGGCTCAGGCTCAGTCACAGCAATAGGTTCCTTAGGCTTGTCAGCACTTGGCTTGGTGGTTTCAACAGGTGCAATTATTGGTGCAGTAGGCTTGACTTCTTCAAGACCGGGCTCGGAGGGTGTCACAGTAGGCTTGGCTTTTTCAACAACAGGTTCGGAAGGTGTCACAGTAGGCTTAACTTCGTCAATTACAGACTTGGAAGCAGCTTCAACAACTTTCTCAGCCATGGGTTCAGCCTTGGTAGGGATCTGAACATCAGAAACAGATTTCTTGATTTCAGTTGTGGTAGAGACAGCCACTGATTCAATCGCCGGTTTGGGCACAACATTTTCAGTGTCATGCTTGACTTCTTTTTCAATTGAGGGCACGGCCACAGGTTCTTCCTTGACTTCCTTAACTTCCTTGACTTCCTTGACTTCCTTAACTTCCTTGACTTCCTTGACTTCTTGCTTCTCCATAACCTTGGGGGCGGTCGTGTCTGCAACAACGGTCTCAGCCTTAACTGGTGTTTTGGCGACAACTTCTGCAGGTGAAGATTGAGCAGGGATATTGGATGCAATTTCAGGATCAGCGGGTTTGGGAGATGCTAATGGTTGAGCTGGCGTGGGTTGAGAATCCTTGATCTCAGCTGGTTTAACAGGTTCAGGTTTGATCTCGGCTGGTTCAGGAGGCGCGAGTGTCTTTTCCAGGACAGCTGTTGGTTTATGGTCATCTGTTTTGCTGATTTCGAATGCTGATGCTGCTGAAGGTGTCGGATCTAGAAGCCCACTGGAACCAGTATCGGTGATGGCATCTAACAACCCCGTAGTCGACAAGAAATCAAAATCAAGGCCCAGAGGATTACTAGCGGTTGTGCTGTTCAGTAGCGGGGCGGCTGGTTTCAGTTGCGAAGAGTTGTCTGAGACCTGCATTGTCGACTTGGTCTTGGTAGGGGGTGCACTGCTGGTTTTAGTGGTAGCGATAGCTGCGGCAGAGGCAGCAGCCTCGTCTTCTTCTTGAATTGCGTTAATCTGGGAGACAAGTGCAAGTGGCATATCTCCAAATACGTCTGAGTCTAGAATACTGGAGCTGTCGAGGCCGAGAGATAGGAATGCGGAGGAAGCGGAGGTGGATGAGGAAGGAGCTGGATCAGATGATGCCCCTGGCGCGGGTGTGGGTTTGAGGTTAGACACAGGTGGGTCTGAGTGTGAACCAGGGTCGAGCATAGATTTGGAAGAGGACGGGTGGGATGCAGTGTTGGTGGAGAGCGAAGTTGTTGGTGTTGTTGACGGTATGGAATGTGAGGTTGATTTAGATGGTGTTGTTTGGTGTGGTTTGTTGACAATAGTACTAGATGGGGAAGGCTCGTTTTGGGCTGGGTCCAGACTACTCCTAAACTCAATAGGCGCAAAATCAAGCTTGAACAAACCTGAATCTTTATTAGTCCCGTCACTGCCTGCAGCAACTTGACCTGATTTTGAAGCTGCCATCGGGTCCAGCGATGCTAGAAACGGGACAGCGGGCACTGCTGGCGTCGGCGTCGCCGGTACCTCACCATCTTCGCGGGGCAGACTGCTAATACTGCTCTTGCTCTTGCCCAGAATATGGCCTGCTGACTTTTGTTTGCGGAGCGGCGTCGAGGCCGTTGACACGGAGCGGCCTCGTTTTACGCGGGAGTTTTTACCGCTCGGCGAGGGTGTTGAGGCTGTGGTTGCAGAGGGCTTGGACCTGAGTTCGTCAACGCTGGCGGCGCGCTTCGGTGCAGCTGATGCCGGAGGCTTGGGGGACGACTTGAAGATTCGGAAGAGCGAGCTGAACCAGCCACCTTCTGACTTGGGCGCACTGTTGGCGTGGGCTGGCCGTGACATTTTGTGTTACTTTGTGGGGGGTTTTTTTTTGGTCGATTGAGGGTGAGGATATTGAAGGTCTCAGGGGGGGTTTATCGGCCGACTCAACTTGGGTGAAATATAATCAGGGCCGTTTTTTTCTTGTGGGTCGAGTTTAAAAGACCAGTTGAGTTTTTACAAGAGCGAGGAAGAGGAACTGGAGATGATGAGATATGAAGAAGAGGAAGAAGAGGAGGAAGGAGAAGAAGTAGAAGGAAGATTCCAAGATATAATAATATATAAAAAAAATAAAATATAACTGAAGATCCTTTGAAAAAAGGAGTACAGACATGGGGATCTATATACTAATATAACTTTTATGCTATAATTTAATATATGCTGTTATGCTAAAATGTCCCCCTGCTTTGCGTTTTGATTCTGTTGCCAGGCCCACATGTATCTACTGCAGCAGATGCGTTTTTGCGCGCCTGCTTTTATATAACTTTAGCAAACACTAGCCAGCTAGCTAGTCTTCTCTCGAACCGACTGACTGAGAACTGGTTATAAATATTTTGCAAAGTGTGGATACTCGTGATATATATAAACTCTAGCTAATTTTTTTTTTATTTTATTTTCTACCCATGGGTTCATGAAAATTCAAGATGTGGAATTCGGTGACACTAGATTTTAAACTTTGAATAAGTGTATACTGGTCCACGAATTAATTGATTCAATGAACCAAACTGAACTGTAACTAAACCAATATGAAAATTATAATATAAGTTCTGAGTGCTGAATATATTTTGAAACAACTTCAAAATGTCTCTGTCTCTAAACAATTGCAAAGTCGACCTGTTCATGAAAGATTTACGACTTTAGGTGAAAAAAAAAAAAAAAAAAAAAAAAAAAAAAAAAAAAAAAAAAAAAAAAAAAAAAAAAAAAAAAAAAAAAAAAAAAAAAAAAAAAAAAAAAAAAAAAAAAAAAAAAAAAAAAAAAAAAAAAAAAAAAAAAAAAAAAAAAAAAAAAAAAAAAAAAAAAAAAAAAAAAAGCAAATCTCAAGTAGTATTTAGCCAAAGTACTATATATTGAAAAAATAATTATAAAAAGGGGTTTTTTCAATCTATATTATGTAGCTAGTACAATATGGCCCTGGCACCAATTGTACGTATATATATATATGCTGGTTTCCTAATTCTGATATCTTGCCCTGGTTTTTGCCTTGACAACGGTTTGTATACTTATAGGCAGGGAGAGATCTACTACCATATATAAATACTCATGTGTGTATCATAATATGCTTGATTTTATGCACAATATTTGTACTACACAAATATATATATATACTTTAACTTCATGCTGGTTTGTTTTGTCTACTTTTCATTTCGAGTAGCCTAAATGTCAATCGTCGTCAATCAGTCAGTCACCTTAAACAATTGACATTGACATTTATTATTGACATTAATGACGGGGGGTTTCATATGCTCTCATGGGCATTAATTGACTCGAGGTAAAAAAAAAAAAAAAGAAAGCGCCGCACAGGAAAAGGCATACTTCCTAATACAGGATTCTTTTGCGTGCTAGCTACCTTAAGCACTTGATATCGATCAATATATAATGGAGAAGTTATAATATATCGAGGAAAAATATCAAAACTAGGTTCAACTTTGGTTAACTCTAATGGCAGTCACTGTAACATTGGAATTCAAACCAGTTCTTCGATCGAGGCCTCTATATAGATCTCTCTCATGAAAAATAGAAATAAAAAACTCATTATTCATAAATTAGTTATAATAGACGTACATGCACACGCTTTTTTTTTTGCGCAATGAATTTACCACAAAAAACTACTTGGACAAAACCTTCTCAATGACACTGACAAGAATGTCCGCATGCTTCTCCTCAAACACCAGCGTTGGCCTCAGACGAACAGCCTGGGGACCGCAACCACCAATGTTAACACCCGCCGTTCTGCAGTCCTTCAAGAACTGGTCACGAGCCGCACCAGTCTCCATGTCCCAAGCAATGAACGTGCCCTGGCCCTTGCCTCGCAGGTGGGCAATATCCTTGGGAAACTTGGAAGCCAGACCCTCCAGCTTGCCGTACAGGTAAGCACCGACCTCAGCAGTACGAGCCACCAAGTTGTGCTTGGCAACCTCCTGGAAAATGGTGCGGGCAACAATGGCCTTGCTTGGGTCACCGCACCAGGTGTTGAACTGACGGTACGGCTGGTTGGGCGTCAGCTCGGGGTTGGCAAAGTAGTAGCCAGCGGCCTGGGCCTTCTTGGAGAAGGTCACAATATCAGGTGGGCTGGGCAGGTTCCAGTGCTCGTGAGCCCACATCTTGCCAGTAGCGCCGACACCAGTCTGGACCTCGTCGACAATCATCAGCACGCCGTTGCGCTTGGTGACCTCCTGCAGGCCCTTGAAGAAGGCGGGGGAGGCGTGGTTGTCACCACCTTCGGCCTGGATGGGCTCGACAATGACGGCGGCGACGGGCGAGGGCCAGGTCTTGATGAGACGCTCGACCTCCTCGAGGCAGCGCTGCTCCTCGGCGGCATTGGCAGCGGCGTTCTCCTCCAAGGGGTACTGGAGCTTGGGGAAGGGAGCCTTGGGCCAGTTGAAGGCGGGGATATCCAGCTTGTGGATAGGCTTGGAGCGAGTGGTGGACAGGGATCCAAACAGACGGCCGTGGAAGGCAGTCTCAAAGGACATGATGGACATGTCGGGGGAACCAGGCTTGGAGTTGACCATGGAAGTGGCCATTTCCTCCTCAGTGAAAGGAGTGGAGTATCCTCTCTCCTTGGAACGCTTGTACATGAAAGCAGCCTTGTAAGCGGTCTCGTTGGCACCGGAACCAGACATGTCGGTCCAGACCTTGTTCAGGCCAGGAGGAGCAGCAGCCAAGATACCGTCGCCGAGGATCTCAGCGTAGTCGCTAGAGGGGAAGTTACCCAAAGCAGGTCTGTTGACAATGGCATTGACGTTCTGGTCAGACTTGACAGCCTTGATAAGCTCGGGGTTATTGTATCCCAGAGCAATGGACGAGATCTGAGCGTACACGTCGAGGAACGTGTTTCCGTCGACGTCGGTGATGTAGTTACCATTGGACTTGTAGTAGTCGGCGACGTAGTAGGCGGCGCGGGTGTCAAAGACCTTGGACAGCTTCTCAAGGGCCGCGGTGTTTGCGGGGCCAGGCAGAGCAGTCTTGACAGCCGGGGCAGTGGGTTCCTCAGGGAAATACAAGGCAGCAACCGAAGCAACGCCGCGCGAAGCCCGGAACGAGCGAGCAGAGGTGGCAGAAGATCTGGCCAGGCGAGAGAGCATTATTCTGTTTATGAAGTAAACAAGGAGTAAAGGAGATGAGGAGAATGAAAAAAAAATAAAAAAAAAGTCCGGGGGAGGTGTCAATGTTTATATAGTTTTCGATCTGGAGAGAGGTGAAAAAATAGCCGCCAGCAAAGACGTAAGCGTAAGCGACGACGCGTGCGCCGCAGAGAAGGTGATACCCCAAACAACAAAAGACCCAAAAGTCGTTTTGCGCTTAAATTGGTATGGGGGGACAACACAACCGCCGCCCATGACCTTTTACCGCTAACATTACGCCCTCTCAAATTGCGATTCAGGTAGGTCCATGAGAGAAATAATTCATTAGTTACATTAAGGATTTTATCTTATATATATGGATGGGTGGGTCATGGGCACACTTCTTGCTCTGACCAGTCTTCGATATTCTCTCGATCGTATTGTGCCCGCCGGTTCAGGCGGTCCGACAGGTGGTCCACGCTGTTCACAAACATGACCATCACCGTAAAGTTGTCGAGCCCTCGCTCGTCGTGACTACCGTCCACGCCGCGCGAGATGGCGTCGATCAGTTTTGAGTTGGACGGCGACAGCGGCTGGCCCGGGTGGGGCCGCCGGAACGACGCTTTGGCTTCGGGTCGCATGGCCTCCCAGATCCGCATGTACTCGGCGCGCCACTCCTCAGGCGTGGGCGGCGGCGGCGGTGCGTGCTCTGCATCTGCAGCGTACACGCTGTTGGCTTCTTTCCAGGCTGGCGAGTAAAGCGGGTAGGGCAGACTGTGTGTAGGTGGCGGGCCTAGTTTTGTGGCACACGACCAGTGGTCATGATCGCTGTCCTCATCGTCCCCACTCGACGGCGGCGAGGACGCGAGCTGTGGCTGGGAGTGCATGTAGTGGAAGTGTGGCGGCGGGGGCAGGAATGGTGTTGCTGGAGGCATGGCCATGGTGGGGTACTGGTGTAGAGACAAGGGCTGGGCGAAACCCGTTAGTCGGAACTGGGCCCCGTGATTTTGAAAGTAGAAGCAGGCCTCAAACTTGCCCTGGTTGTATGAGAGGTCTGACATTTTGGCGGAGCGCTTGTCGGTGGTGAAGAGCAGCACTCCAGTTGATCTGTCGTTGAAGAGCCAGGAGCGGAAGACGCAGGTGCGTGCTCGCGGTAGGTTGTCTCTGGAGAGGGTGCAGAAGGTGAAGGTGTGAGGTCGCGGGGTTTGGGAGAGACAGGTGTCCAGGGCGGGCACCCAGGGAGGAAGACGAGACATGCTTGTGTATTAGGAGGAGGAGAAGGAGGATAAGGAAGGGATTATATGGAGGGAAACAAGTAGAAGATGATGGTGGTGTTGTATCGAGAATAATGGCTGCAAGGGCTGCAAACAAAAAGTGACAATGGCTGCTCGAGAGAGGCAAACAGGAGCTTATAAGAAGAAGAGACGAAGGGTGCGGAATGCTGAGAATGAGAACCTGAGTTCAATAAAGAAAAGAAGAAAGACCCCAGCCGGTACTGGAGTGGAGGTACACACTAGCAGCAGCACTAGCGTGGTTTACTTTTGAATCCAAGGGTAACTAGTAGATGAGAAGCGAAACCAAGAAAAAATAAAAATAATCATGGAGGGATATCCCGTTGAATATATTGGATTTGAAGTGAATCAACTCAACCCCAGTCGTAGAGGCTAAATAAAAAAGTCAGCTTCAAGACCTTTTTTTTTTTTTTTGTTTCTATTCTTGTTTGGCATGGTATAGTAGTTAGGAAAAAAGTGGTCGCGTGCAATAGTATAATAATATCATAAAACGCATATATAAAGTCTAAAAAGCAGTTGATATGATGACTTCAAGGTGAAATTCAAGGTTAAATGCAGTTAAACTCTGGCTGAAATACCTTTTTTTCTTGTATGAGAAATACAAAAAAAAGTCTCTGGTGACTTTATTGATTAAAGTACTTCTGGTATGATTAACCAGATGGCATAAAAATTATACGAGGCAGTGCTATTATAACCATCATCAACTAGTGTTAAAGGGCCCATCGTGACGAAGACGATATTGGTATAAGTATATAGTACTAGTGCAAAGCTAAGCAAAAGTATAGATTAGGTCCACGGAATAGTTATCATGATACTATATATACAGAAGTACAGAGACGGATATGAGTGAACAAATATATACACGGCCGGTATAAGGACATGGATTGGCGTGGCTTTGGCTGGTTGGTTGGTTGGTTGGTTGGTTGATGATTGTAAAGAGTTTGACAGTGCAGGCTTAGCTAGCTTAGCTTCGTGATATCGTGTCTACTAGTTCATATGTCATGGTTCATTCATTCTTTTAATTCGCTCTAAACGATCTTCAGTCAAGTCTTTGTTTGATCAAATGCTGATCTTTGTTGTTGCCATGGTTGAAGATCGATCATTGTTTCAACCGCCATATAATGGTACTTTGTTCCTTCTGCGCCTGCCTGCCATAGTAAATTTACAGTATGGCAGTGTAAATCATATACCCTAACCACAATCGATAAGACCTTTACACTGTATACGACAACTACACTCTAACTACTGTCAAAACCACAGTCAATATATCTGATCGAACTTGACCAGAACACCTTCTACAACTGTTTCTAATCTTACTAGAAACATAACCTCTTTGAACCCCGCTAAACGACTTGGTTCGTAGCCCTATTTGAAGCAGCCATATATATATGTGGCCAGAATGACCTTATCTATACGACAGTGCTGACTAATCCATACATACTTTACAATGAATTCCTTACAAAGAATCCACTAAAACGTGTGGTTTTCCATGCTTTATCTAATTTGGAATCACCGATACGATATGTATGGTTGTTGCTTCCCTCCTGATCTTTTCTCCTTTCCTCCTTCCTTCAACTCTCTACTCTTCAACAAGACCAAACATAACCCACAAACGAACCAGCCTGTTCATGTTATACTACTATACATACTACTACGACAAAGCCTGCAATGATAGGTAAGCTCTTTGCCACTCCTTATAGACCTCCGGAGTCCCATTCCGCCGCGGCTATATACGATAGACAGTCCATCGCGTCCGCCCACTCTGTGATCGACGAAGCCGACACTAGAAACCTGCTCTATGGCGCCACGACACTACTGGCGACCTCCCTTTCGCAAATAGACCCCTCTAGAGATATCAGAGTAGTCGTTCTAACTGACCTGCCCTTTATCGACTACACCCTCTTTGACTCTGAACCGCCCACTCGCCCGCCGGCGTTCTTTTCCGAAATCCCTTCGTTCCACGCGTTGCAAGAGCGCGTGTTTGGGTCCTCACAGATTAAATATAATGGCCCGATTACGAAACTGCATTTGTTCCCGCTCAAAGATAGAAAAGCGAGGCAGAAGTGGTTGGTGTCGAGACTGTTTAGACTGCACCCCGCGTTGGCCCCTTATCGGGCGAGTCGTGGTTTGACACCACAGTCACCCACCGCTGCTCGTAACGGAAGTTCACCAGCTGACGGAAATGACGCCTGGCAGGTGCAACCTCAAGGTCACTCCCAGCCCAGTGTCGCCGACTATACATGTGCTGTCTGTGTGTTTGTGTCTGCAGGCGCCGACCCACAGTCATGCATTACAAACTACTGGGAAGAGTTCTCGGCCGCCTTGATCCAGCTCCAGCACACAGTCGCAGACAGGCTAGCCGCGTCGCTGCCCTTGACTTACAGAGAAGTGATGCAGTTTAGAACGCTGGCGGATCCGTATAATTACCAAACCTTGTCGCTGAGCCACGACCAGGATATTAGAACGGCGGTGGCGGCATTCAAGCACAGGTTTATAGATGTGGTCCGCATCCCGCGCGTCATTTGTGGCCAGGATAGATGGCCTGAGCTCATGAGCGAACTGAGATGGGCCGCGGCTTACTTTGACCACCCCAGCAATAAACGGTTTCTGGCAACGGCGATTGCGACGTTTATCAAGTGCAACCACGAGCTGTTGACGATAGATAGACGGTCGGCCAACTCGACGGCCCTGGGACGAATCCCGAAACGAACAGTGGTGGTTGGCGACAGAATTGTGACAAGGAGAATGATTTTTATTCTGGCCATGCTGATTAGAGACTCGTACACCCAGCTAGGCAAGTACTTTGCACCAAATGAGGATCAGCCAGATTTCTTTGATGGTACCATTCGCGGCCCTGAACGCTCCTCGTCAGGAACCAGCCTCAGCAACTCGACAACAGCTGCATTTTTGGTTCAGGGCGGTGTAGGCTGGGAGATCCCCAAGTCAGAAAGCGCGAGCGTGGCAGAATGTCCTAGCATCTGCACTGTTTCGCATGTCATCAGACCGTCGTTCTCGTCTGGGTCCCTCAAATCTTTGTCTTCTAGCCCCTCGCCCGCTGCTGCATCCCGCCTCTCTGCACTAACCAACATGGCTGCTGGGACTTATAGCAACAAGCCCACCGTTGCGAAAACGATACGAAGAGGATCACAACTCTCAATAAGCTCTTTCTCGCCTTCCTCCCTCACGTCGTCGTTATCAACCTCTTTGTCGAACTCGTTTTTGGGGTCCTTGTGGATTGCCCCACGAACGCATCGTGCCAATTCTAATATAGGGACCGCCGATGATATCAGGTTTGGGGGTTCAGCGATTATAGATGACAAGCCTGGTGGAGACTTTGATTACTACAATGATCCGCTTACAGCAGCACCGTTTTCAGCCGGGGCAACGACCCGGTACGCGACCTCAGAACGGACAGCGACAACGTTGCCATCGCCCCAGTTTAACAAGGACTTTGGAAGCAGTGCGGCGATGGCCACGTTGACCCTCAACAGCCGCCGCAACAGCACGGCAAGCACCCGCAGCATCTCGTCCAGCGCGCTGTCCCTCATGGTAATGGACCATACGGGCGGTAGCGGTAGCCAGAACTCGGCTGAGACTGCGGCGTCGTCGACTGTGCTGCTACCTGTGTGCCGCAGTTTTGAGAGCGTGCCTTATCTCGACAAGAGTGCAGTGTGCTTAGATGTGCCTGCGCTTGAAGATGACGACGAGCCCTGGGACGATTTCCTGCCTGCTGGTGGGTCTGCTACTGGTGCTAGTGGTGGTGGTAATGCAGGCGAGATGGTGTCGCCGCGCCACCACCATGCCAGTAGGCTGTACGATGATGCGGAGCCGGTCATCTTGCCACCAGTGGCAGGCCATAACGCAGAGTTCCATCCTGATTTCGTGGTCCAAGGGTGTCCGAGGACACGCGATTTGGAGGATGCTATTATCAAAGCCATGCGCCAGGACCGTAACGGCAGTGCTGCCTGTTTCAATGGAGGAGGAGGAGGTGTGATTGGGGGCCAGACCGTTGTGATTGATACGAGCCGGATGGATGTTATGGTCTACGAGTGCGTGGGCCATGGTGCAGACGGCAAGGAAGTCCTGGTCAAGCCGGCTGATTCGTCGGTTGTTTCTAAACACGAAATTGAGTTGGTTGATAATGAGTTGGGGTTGATTTTGAAAACGAGGGATTGGGCTGCGTTGAAACAGAGTTATGATTCACGATTTCATTTGTTTTGATTTTTTCTATGATTTTTCCATGATTTTTCCATGATTCTTTTATGATTCTTTTATTTTTGGTATACTAGTTTATATTCATATTCTTGCTTCTATTTATTCTTCATTTATTTCATTACTATTTTATTCTATATATTTTGTCTTTTATTTGTTATTACCAACGCTAGCCATCATAGACTATATTCGAAAGCTGAGTTTGAAATACTTATCTTGAGTGCAAAGAACGACCTAAAATGTTGATGGAAAATGAAAATGAATTTTATGAATTGCTAAATATGAGAAGCAACTATGAAATGAAATAAAATGAATTAAAAATGAACAATAATAATGCGAAAAATACTAATCCTCCAAATGCCCCTTTGCCTTGGTTTTGCACTCCTGACTTCACTTGTTGGGCAAAGACGTAGGCCGACCAGCTCCTGCAGACCGACTGGACAGCTTCAACGACCTCATCCGTCTTGAAAGCTGCACATGCAACGGCCGCGGCGCATGCTTGAAACTGCTATACTCGCTCAAATCGTCCGAACTGTACTCTACCTGCATCTGGCTACTCGGCCCGCCCGCAGCAGGGTACCGCGACGACGGGCGACCCAGCGACGCCGAACTCGCACCCGCCTCTGATCCTGATCCCAACCCAGATGCCGCAGCTGGAGCACCCTCGTTGGTTTCCTGCAATGCGGCCAGGTTGGCTTGCACTCTGCGGTCCCTCACAAAGTCGCGCAGCCTTTTGATCTCGTCCTGTGAAATGTGGCCAAACCCGTTGCGCCGCTTGAAGCACGCCGACAGCAACGTCGATGCGTCAATAAGGCGCTTGGGCATGGTCTGGACCACTTGGAAGATCTCCATCGGGTCCTCGAGCCGCTCAACCTCGGGCTCGCAGAACTTGAAAATAGTAAGGGCTATCCTAAAAAACGTTTTCGACTCTTCAAAAAAGAAACAGTCCCACACGCGTAACGTGGTTTCAATGGGCAAAATACCAATGTACCCGCTCATGAACCAGGCGGCGGTGCACAGCGTGATGGGCGGCAGCTTGGCCAGAATGTTGTTGTAGTGCTGACCGTCAAAGTTGACCCCGATCTTGTCCCACATTTTGGGCAGGGACTCGCGCACACACAGCATCAGCACACCCTGGTCAATGTTGACGCCCTCTAGCGTGATCTCGTGTACGCCCGGTAGATACCTCTGCGTGATGATCACCAGCATCCAAAACGCTTTTTCCTCATCCATGAACAGCAGCAAAAGTCCTGCCAAAAAGTTCAGACTCTGACAGTATCCAATCTTGGGCTGGAACACTGAGAACGCCGTCAACACCCGCCGCAGAGACTTGATGAGCACGGCCTCAGTCTCCCTGGACCTGCCTCCGTCTGGCGCGGAGTCAGATCTGAAATGGATGTTGTCAGGAAACGTTCGATGCAAATCGCGCTCAATCAGCTCAGTGTCAGAATTCTTGAGGTTCGCTGTCTGCGCGCACAGCTTGTCATACAATCCCTTGTTGCTCGACAGTTTCTCATGGCCCTTTGCATAGAAGAACCACGCATTGCCCCTCCACTCTGCCGGAATGCCCTTTCTAATGTATCGTTTGAGCTTTTCTGACTTGGCCGGGAAACGTACCGGCTGGTCGTTTTCCGTCGACAGCCCCGACTCCTTCATCAGCGATACCCACTTCTTCTTGCGCCGCTGCACGTGCTGCTGGTACCCAGCCCACCACTCATCGTACTGGTCTTCGGTCACAAACTGTGTCTGCTTTTTGAACCCGTACCGGTCTCGGCCTGGCTCTTTCTTGTCTTTGGTCGATGGCTGCGCTGTTGGGGACTGTGTGAGGGTTTGTCCGTTGGAGTCACTCAACTGTTTTCCCGTGCGGCTTTGGTTGTTTTTCATGGATTGGGGTGTATGCAGGTGTTTTGCGTTGCCATCTTCGTTCATTGGTGTATTTGGATCGCTCGAGTCGGCGTAGTCGCTGTTGAATTCTATTTTAGTTGATGCATGAGAGTCGGAATGCAATGGGTTATTAATGCTGTAGTTTAAAGCGTCGGTTCCACGCTGCAGTGCCTTGGAGTTCAGGGTGCTGCCGGTACTGCTTCTATCCGTGCTGTTCGTCAAGTACGACGCACTTGAAAATCTATTATCGGCCAAGTTGCCAGTCGAACTGCTTGGGTCAGGCAGTGGCGGGGCAAGCGACGTAGACGAGGCTCTGCTGCTGGGCTTTCTCAAACCCATGGTCAGGCTCGGTGTTGATTTAGCTCGGTGCACCGTCCGGGTGAACAGCCTGCCCGTGCTAAATCTGTGCGACGAGGCAGGTGGATCTGGGGAAACATGGTTAGCTGGCTCAGTGGAGAGTTTAACCGAGTCAAACGAGATAGGGTCGGCTGGATCAACCGATTCGCCTTCTTGCTGCGGTTGCTGGATAACTTTAAACGCTGCGGGCATCTTGATCATGGAGACCTTTGTATTCAAAGTGCGAGGGCTCGACGGGGTCGTGCCCGAGGACTCTGGGTACGAAGGAGCGGATGTGGTCATTGCGGTTACTTAGGTGATCATAGGGAAGGAGTGTTACAGAATTGAGTTGACACCGGCCAAGAAGACAAGTCGAAACCTTGTTTAGACGTGTCAAGAGAAGATTATAAGAAGTGGAACAGCCAAGGGCTTCTAATGAACATGACGCAGATCCAGATGGATGTGTCTATAGATGATCAACAACAGGGCGATTGTGTGATCTGTGAAATGGGTTAAACTGGTGATTAACACCCTGTTGGAATCCTTTTCGTTTTACCGCTGTGGTTTATGCTACTAAAGTCGTTTAATCTACTGTCAAAGCTTGTGAAAAGTGGTGATGGGTATCCTGGCAGGGTGTTGGTGGTGGTAGTGAACGTTTTTTTTTTTTTTTGTTCCATAACAACAATCTCTAAATTTGTGAGCTAAATGGGTAGCTCTAGAACCAATCGATTATCACGTGTACCATTAGCTAATCTGTTACCTTATATAATAGTTAAAAAAGGGCGTTAAAAAAAGGCTTAAAAGTCTTGTTTATGGGCTAAGCTTTTTCTTCGGTTTCTTGGCCAATTTCTTGTTTAGACGCTTAATTCCCTTTTCAATAATGCTCGCCAAATTGGCGCATGAAATGGCAATGGCAAGATTTTTTTTTGATTTTTTTTTTATATTATTTTTATTTTATTTTTTTTTTACTTTCTCTCCCCCCCCCCCTCTAGAAACTCATTTCAACCTTCTTTTACAATAATAAAACCTTCCTCAAACTTTCTTTGCCCCCTTATTCTCGACAAGAGCCCGCTTTATTTCGTCCTCAAAGGCTCCATCCCATTTCTCCCACACCAGCCAAACCCCATGAAGACCCACTTGCATGATTCTAACAACCTCCCTCCGTTCTCACGGTAATCCTGCCTGTAGCAGCGCCCCTTCAGATAGGACGGCAGAGCTACAGACCGACCTGGTAGCTTCCTCGCCAGACATGCTCTCAAGCGACCCACCAGGGACCCTTACACAGGATATCGACCATCACCAACTTTCAGATGTTCGCTTAGCCACTTTCCCAACCACGCCTACTCCCACGCCCTTTTCGACTCCATCAATAGCAGTGGTACCATCTGAACAGCAGCCAACTCACACCCTCAGTACGTTCATAACGAGCCGATGGCAACCAAGTCCGACAGAAGAATATCTTTCTGAGATCACTCCAGCACCCTCTCTTCACATTATGGCCAGACAAGACATCTGGCGTACTCCTTTAAGCACTCACACGACAATTGCCGCATGTTTTCCCATCACCATACATTCTGGTACTTTTTACATTGGAACCGAAACCATCGTCATCTCGCCTCAAAATACAGCACCTGCAGTTTTTTATCCCCTTTGCATCAGTGGCAGACCTGTCCTCGGAAGTGTCCCTATTCCAGACGACAACATCAGTCTGGTGCCGAGCCAACGACAAGACTGGAACAACTGGATAAGCGATGATGGCAAGTTTCATACTTCCATCGTTCCTCTCATGTACTCAATAGCTGCATCGTCGGCTACGTGTTGGCTAATCACTCTTATTGTACTGGGCTTCCAACGAAAACGTTCTCTTCTCTACAAGCTCTGTCTTATTTGCTCTTCAATATTTCTTTTGGTAGTTCTACTTCAGGCTACAAGCGTTTTATCACAGCAGTTTTCTGAGGGATATCTTGATGCCGCAGAAGTTCGCGAGGCTTTGCGCAGCAGCACGAAAATCAACTCGCTAAATCTCGCATTCAACACCATACTTTACTTGGGCCAGGTCCAGGCTGCCATGTACTTGTTCTCTCGCCAAAAAGAAAAGCGCATGGTTTTCTGGCTCGGTGGCTCGCTCACCATTATCGCCCAAACCATATGGGGTGTATCGGTATTCCATCCCAACCCAGGCGAGAGCTCTCTGCCGGCCTTTGCGTATCTGTTCCAGATTGCAATGTGTGTGCTTTACGTCTGCTGTGTTTCGTACTTTGCAATCACCAACCATAGCATCACGCTGCACCCCAGTCTCATCTTTCTCACCATACTTGCATTTATCGCCGCGTGCTCTACCATCATTGTGTTTGTTATCGACTTGGTCGACGTCTGGATTGTGGAATGGACTGACTCCATGAACTGGGTCACTTCGCTCTTGGCCATTGTTCTGGTCTGGGAATGGGCAGATCGCGTCTATACGATGGAAAGGCGCAACGAAAAAGACGGAGTCTTGGGTAGACAGCTATTTGAAAGCGACTTGATGCCCTCATTCAACAAATACCGATCTACTAAAAAGCTGGACCAGGAAGCGCCGAGTGACAATGACCGACACACCCCAGATGGCTCAGAGCCTACGTTGACTGAAAGACTGCCAACTGCATCAACCCAATCGCCCTCAAGTTCTGCAACTGCTACGAACATGACTCGCGCCGTTATGGAGTCGCCATTCGACCCCTATGAAGACAAACCAACCTATGTTCGGTACTTCCAAAAAGCCACCTACCCTATACTCTACATGTCAGATCTTATCATCAACTTTGGTCTGTCAGTATCCCGCCCCATCTCCTCGACCTCAAATAAAATCAAGCGAGACGTCGACGCTTCCCCCGAAAATCAACAGAGACAACCACCGCAACAACCACAATCAGACATCCCTTCTCAAGTCTCCTCTCACGTTTCTATAGACTCAGCTCCTCCACTCCAGACTTTTGTATATGCTCAACGAAAAAGCAACCGATCTAGAACTTGACCTATACTGCACTGATATGACCTAGTGCTATGACTTTGCTACGCTTTCTTTCTTCTTAGTTTTGCTTTCTCTGTTTGTTAAAAAATAATAATAATTGATTTCTATTTCATGCCTTAGTGTTGATATAAATTAAATGAATAATGATTTCTATAGATGTTTATCGCTTCAGTTTTCTGCGAATGGCACGCTGAAGCTTGCGTCGCTTGCGCAGCTTATGCTTGTTCATCTTGAGTTTCCGTTTCCGCTTCACGCTAGTGGCATGCACGTACCGACCAAATGACAGCGACACTGGCGAGTACACAATCTGAGGACCTGACTGGAAATCAGACGGGTCCAGCAGCATGTTCTTGATCTTGTTCAAGCTCCGCGTCACGTCCGGGTGGTTCGCAAAGTCGTCGTCCACCACAATCGAAAACTCAGTGATGCTGTTCCCGCCGCTAGAGTTGCCCTTCCGAAAATTGGGGTTGGCGGGGTTGTTGTTGGTGCTGTTTGGATTACTGTTGTTAATGTTGTTGTTGATTTCGAATGACATGACTTTCACGCCAGGGCCGCTGCCGCCGTTACCGCCGCGCGAGCCTGAGAAGTTGGCGGTCTCAAGTTTCCGCCTCAGCCGCGCTTTCTCCAGCTCAGAGGCTTCTTCCTCCGTCGGGGCGGGCCAGAACGGAACCAGGTTCCTCACAATCGGTCTAGGCACGTTTTTCATATCTGGGTTTATCGGCAGACCCGACACTGACACATCCCACGGCATGTACTCCCGCTTATCTGCCTCCGCCGCAGGTGGCGCGCCCTTCCCTGCCTTCTCGTCAACTCCAAAGTGGTCCATAACGAATAACGGGCGGTAGCCTGAGAAGAACATGTCCAAGGCCACATCTCCCGCATGCATGCTTTTCGGCGCTGACGCCTCGTCCAGTAGGCTCATGGCCTTTGGCACGGCCTTCTTGTTGGACGAAGCCGGTGGCGCTGAAGACGACTTCCATCTGATGCTTGATATTGAAAAAGGTCTGCCGGCGGGCTGACCCCGGAGCAGGCACCTTGCACTAGCTGACTCCATTAGAGGCTTACTGCGTAGATTGTTGCACAGCGCCTTCCTTGACGCCGGAAACGCCGCCAACATGATACCAGATACCAGCCACTAAACGGTGTGCACCAAACAAAAAAAAAGTTAAACCGAAAAAAACAAAAATGCAAAAGAAAGCCAGGCCCACCAGGCTAGTATTTCTTAGTTGCGATGAGAAGAGGCGAAGAAGATGAAGATACGAGTGAGAGAGATCTCAGTAGTTTAATGTGTACACTATTGATAAAGGCTATTTTGACTGGTTGGAGAACTGTATGGGGCTTATGTAAGTGCATATCGTGACCCCACCACTGGCCACTATTGTTCTTTCTACAAACAGTTCAAAACCTTCATGTCCGCGACTTTAAACAGGCAGGAAACCCTGGAGTTCGGAGGTTAAAGCGGTGAACGAGTTCAGCCTTCAATGCATTAAATCCTATTGCATATATATTTTTAACCAAGCTGTGAAAGTTGAACCAAGCTCAGTAGTCGAGTACTTGAAGCCTGCAGGAATATGTCTAAGATGCCCCAACTAACGAAGTTGAAACTATCTTTCTCTATTTTGTTCTTTATTGATTAATAGTGAAGAACTCAAAACACCATAGGTCTAGATTCTGGTTTCTTTTGCGTTTGTTCTGAGACAAGACAAGAGCATTAATTTTTATTTATAACAGTGCACTTTATGCTTTCAACAATTCATTAGGTCTGGGGTAGAATGCAGTTCATGTCAGAGCTAATCGACTCTTGCAATTATGCATGTTTAGCGCAGCAGAGATCTGATAGCTTTTTGTTCCTTGAACTGGGCTACTTGACTTAATTCTTAACAAAGAACAAATGTTCAAACAGTAAACCTTGCGAGAACTGCTTCATGTTAACAAGACTTTCTTGTAAATTCACTAATGTACCGAGGATATGTTGTTTGTTTTATGCTTATAGATTCAATCACCAAATTATTTCAGCTCCCTTTGATCAGGATTATGATAACGTTCAAACGAAATCACATCAGACAAGGGAGTTTCAGGGCTACTCCCCATCTGCGATCGCATCACCTGTGGTGATACAAGACTGTGCATGTCGCTCCATGCCGCAGACGGCGGAGCGTTAAACCTGTGCTTCTCCCGCTCAAAGTCACGCCAGCGCTTCATTACAATCTGACTGGAATCAAACTTGCCTTCAGCCTCATCGTGGCCGCCCGCATCGCCGCCGGCAATGGTACGAGTGTCACCCCAAGAGAAATCGTCAAACTTCCAGTATGCGTACATTGGCAAGACAAAATTCCAAATAGGCAAAGAGATCAAGTAGATGAGCATCCACAGTATATAGGACCAACGGGAAGCGGTGACCACAATAAGAACACCAGGCAAACCTAGGATAAGGGCAAGCAGAACAAGCGACATGACAGGAGTGGGCTTCTTGACAATCGAAATGATAATAACGTAGATTGTAAATGTAATAGCAGCAGGTAGAACCAGAGTACCCACCAACTCAATGAAAACCACAAACTGCATGGAGATACAAAAGACACCACAGAGATCGCGGACGAGCACCAGCTCCATCAAGTTGTGGACAGTTGAATTGATCCAACGACGACGCTGAGACAGAAGAACCTTGAACTCGTTGGGCACAATCGTCTTGCACACAGCTCTCGGCACAAAGATCTGCTTGCGCTTGGGGAATGTTCTCAACATGAGCGTAGACAGGTAACGATCTTCACCAAGGAGCAACAGATTCTTCTTATGCAGAGTATCAACCACGTTTTCAGAGTATCGCTCAACAATGTCAGGATTGGCAATGATTGGAACCCAGTAGCCTTCTTCACCCTTGGGGGCTTTGATGCGGTACATACAGAAACAACCTGGCAAACAAGTTACACCTCCAAACATTGCCTCGAATGCCTTGGACTGATGATGGGAGATGTAGTACTCAAACACTTGGATCATAGATACCCAAGAGTCGCGCTTATTAGCAATCTTTGTCTCACCACAGAGACCCATGACCTCTGGATCTTTCACCATACACGCTACCATATGCGTTAAAGAATCGGGGAACACCTTTGTATCTGCATCAACCATGAGCATAATCTCATAAAAGTCCGGTGCGATTCCAGTAATCTTCCAAATGCCATTGAACATTTCATACTCCAGCTCTGTCATGCGCTCGTCAAACATGACTCGCTGCAAGAAACTCATCAGAATGACTTGCGAGTCTCGCTTACCTCTGTTACCAGGCTTTGCCGACCCTTGCTCTGCAGGGGTACCACACTTTATAATGACAATCATAGGCACGCGCTGTTGTTTAGAGGGAATCATCGTAGTGTCATCATACTTGTAAAAGCCAGCATGTACCTTAGCCATGTTATGGCGCTTTGCGCCACTGACCACCGAGACGTAAGAGTAAGGCTGGACAGTTTCAGGCGGCTGCGAGAAATCTTTCATCATTGAAAGAGCAATATCTGGTGTGCTCATATCATTGCCAGAACCTTTCACTAGACCATCGCAAATGATTAGGATCAGCTTATGAGAATTGGGATAGTCAGTAGTTGCAATAGAATCTAGAGTTGTTCGAAGACCATCCACAGACTCGGAATATGCTGTCACAAGACAAATGGTATGAGCAAGAGGATATCCAAACGGCTGAAAATCAATGGGAGGCTGGGGCACGCAGTAATCACTCGAATCTGTTGAGTTGTAATTAGACTCAGCGTCAGATAGAGATACATTGTAAGCGGTATCTGCCATCATGGATCGAGGAGATCGTAGCTCATCTGTAGCTAGCGAAGCAGACGATGAGTTGAGATCACGCAGAGAACCATTTCCACCCATCAGCTTAGAAGTTGACATAGATGGTAACTGCAAGCTCATAGTCTGGTTGCCAAGGGTCATGGTATGTCGAGGCTGGAAAATAGATGGCTTCTTAGTAGCTCCATATTGATTTGGCTTGTTCTGATTTGCATTCTTGACAGGGCCCTGAGCGTACACGTTATCTGACCATTTCTCAATGGCTTCCGCTCTCTTAGCCTGGTCTTCTCGGGTCAACTCGTCAGCTCCAAGTTTCTTGGAAACGAGCCAATGGAAGTAAACCGCAAAGAAAAACTTGATGGCGACAATTCCTACAATGAAAACCAGAGATACGTACAACACCACCTTCGAAGCAATGCAACCAATTTGATCAGAGTCAACGTAACCAATCTTGACGATTTGTGAGAGGCACTTCAGGATCTTGCGGTCTTGCCCATGAGCCACCATCTGGGAAACATCGCGTCGACGCAAGTTTTTATCATCTTTGATCTCATAAAACCGCTTGGGGACGTTGATTGAATCAGTTCTGATCCAGTCAATGAGATCAAGATCAAGCACATTGCCGTTGAAAACAATCAAGTTTCGGGATGTGTGCTTGAGATCATCCCAAGTGAAAAAGACCTCACCTGCAACATGCAAGTTCCACAACGCTTTTCTCGCTACATCCGAGGTGTGGCAACTCCAGCCTTCATAGTATTTCTCTGTAAAGTTTGCCGTGGTTGTGCCATTCTGAGAGAATGTTCGGCATGGCATGTAATAGGCCAACTTGTTTCCATCATGGGGAATGGAAGAGTTGCTCTTGGGAGTCAAGAGATCCAAACAATGTCCATTAACATTCTGAAATAGGAAGGACGCATCTTGACCACCTGCATCGACAGGGGGATACAGAATATTGGAGTTGGGCGGAACGCCATGGGCTGCAGGATGCTTGGATTGCGTCAAGTCGTACGCGCGGCCGTTGATAATCAGGTACCCGCCATTGACCTCATTGTTTCGAATACGAATGACATTGTTGTCACAAACAGTGATGGTGAAGCCAAACGTAAGGTATGCTACAAACGTCGCAATCAGGAGAATGATGGAAATAAGTCCAATCTTTTCTCTCCAGGCTATTTGACGGTCTTTGGTCGGCATGCCACAGGCTTTCAGCAGGAAAGGTGGCGCCCAGAAAGTCAAAACATAGCAATAAAATCTCCACACTGAAGGTGCCGGACCATCTTCAACTTTCTTGGCTGACTTGGTAGTTGCTGTGCTTGCTCGTTTCGGATTGAAGGTTGGATCATTACCCAAGCCAGGAGACTCAAACTGGTCATCATACGTCGGTCGTTGGTCACTTTGCATGAAATCAGGCTGTTCTGGAGAGTCATGCGGTGTTTGATAATCGTCAGAATATGGCAGCTCGTTTATAACTCCAATGGGCGGACTTCTATTAGCACTGAAAGGATGCACAAATGCTCTTGCACCTTGCTGGCCAGCTTCGTCTGAGGGTGGAGGCGGGTCTATGTCGTTCAACGGAATAGGCGGTTCCAAATCAAAATCTTGCAGATTGGGATTGTTGCCTGTTTCCGAGGGCTGAACATTCATGGTCTGGCTATGCTGGGCGGTTCGCTGCGCATAGTGGTATTGCGGGTGATCTGGGTGCAGACGAGCCCGGTCATGACGGACCAGGACTTTTTTCTTGAGATTGTTTGCATCTCCTTGATTATTTTTTGGAATATCTCCATCCACTGTAAGAAAAAAATTAAATGTTAGCAAAAATAGAACTTCAGGTGAGTGTGAAAATGTCTTACTTGCTTGGTGTTAACGATTACCCCTTTAAGTCTTACCAACTAAGCCGAGCTTGGTCGTATTCAATAGAAAATTTTAAAGGAAATGAAAGCAATGGCCAAGTTACAATTGGTTCAAAGGTTTGAACAAATGCTGGTATGAGGGTGAACTATTCTCAATGATTTTGAAATCAATGATATTCGTGGTTGAAGCGCGATACAGGATCTACTTCATAAACGCGAAGCAGAGTACTTCAGTCTAAGCAAAGGGTATATCACGACGCAGGATTCCAAAATTGATACCTGAGAACTGGAAATACAAATAGAAAGATCAAAGCTGAATAAAATGAGTGTGACCAGCGAGAACAAAAGCGTTTGTAACTATTCAAGGGAATCATCAGGTTTTTATATATATGAAAAATTGAGTATTTTTAGTGTCCACTGAGGTCTCACCAGCTCCCTGCTTTCCATGACCTTTTTTAAAATTTTAAGTTCCGGTAGCTCGCAAGAGGCATTGCAACGGAGAATCTAATCAGGTATGCTGGCACAGTGAAAGGTTATTTTTGAGTTGAGATCCGCCCTCAGACTTTTGTTTGTGAATTGGTGCCAGTATCACTACGAAAAACACATCTCCGGGCTGCCTACGTAGACCTGTAGATCAAATTTTGTGGAAAGATAAGTTATAATAGTAAAAAGTAAAAATAACTAAAATAAACTGCAGAAAAGATAAAAGCAAGTGATCAGGTATCCATAATATTCCAGGTACAAATGCTTTATGCAATCGCAGTGTAAAATAAATAGTACTCCCGCTACAAGACATATGATGGTTAGACATAAATGAATGAAATAAAAATAAACACCAATTTTGAGGGCGGATTCAAAAGAAAGTTTGATTTCTTTTGCTTCCAGTTGTTTTAACTTACCTTGACCTTCTCCCAGCTGTTGGGGTCAAAGAATATGTAGATTCCGCGCTCGGCTTGGGCTGATTGTTGGATAGGCTCCGTGAGAGGATCCTTGGTCAACCACATTCGTAGTTCCTTGTGGTACCGCCAGTTCCGACTGGTGAGCTCGACAGCAGCGGCCTCTTGCATGGCGTCATGGGGCATGGTGTAGAAAATGTAAAACAACGTCTCTTCGGAAAAGCTCTGGATTTTTTGTTGTTGGGCTACGGCAGATGGAACGTCAAAACAGGCTGGCACGTTGTAGTCGGGCTCGATTGGATATCGTGATGCTTCAATCCATGGTGAAGCAAATGATTTCGTTAACCATTCACTGGAGCTAGTTAGAAGAGGAACCTAAAGCAAACAACCACGCCAAAATATAAACATACCCATTTGCAGTCTCAACGTTCAGTCCTAAACTGTTGACATCGTTTCCAATGGCAACGGCCGTTTGGTCATTATTTTCCATCCTAATAACACCCAGTAGTCCGTTCATACCAAACTTCTCCATGTCGCTTTGGTATTGTTTCGACGTACTTCCAGACTAAAACAAGACAAAAAGTTAACAAGTGCTCTTGAACTTCAGTTAAAACAGTTCATACCTTTCGGTTCAGTTTGTCGTCACTAGCGCGAGGACCTCCTACTACTTGCGACGCTGGTGTTAGATTCGATCGCTGGCTCCCATTACTCCGCAGCGCAGCATCACTTTCCGGTGCCGGCGATGAGTTGTCCATCCTCGAAAACAAGCTGGCTTGGGCGACTTGTGACAAGTTTGATTGTTGCTTGACCGGTTGATTTGCCGAGCTCGCCACGGGTGCTGTCACTGGTTGAGGTTGACTAATTTGGGACCCCACTGCTGCTCCGAGTGCTGGAAAGTCCGACATATCCAGTGTCGTCACAGGCTGTTGTTGCTGCTGCAGTTGTTGTGGCTGTCCCATCATTGGTATTGACACACCAGGTCCTGTCGGTGCTCCATACTGTTGCGAGCTTGTTCCATTAATATGGGCGGCATTCACAGAGGCTACTTGAGCGAACGACTGCATTCCAACCCGACTCCCTAATGCCGGTGACACACCGGGCTGACTTGACCCTGATCCCCATTGTAATCCACTGCTACTCGGGGCTATAAGCAGCGACGCCTTCTGGTTAGTTATGTACTATTTTTTTTTGCATGGAACTAGTTGTGAGGTTTTTTGCACAGAAACGTCACAAAAAGAACCTACCAATTCTTCCGCCTTGCAAGCGACCTGACATTGTTCTATGAAGTGATATAGCTTGGTATTTGGTATTTCGTTGATGGTGTGATGATGAGGTTGTTCAATATGTAACGATAGAAATATATAGGTGGTCCTTAGCTGGAGTGCCTCTCAAATCCTGATATTAAACTTTAGGTGGTGGTGGAGGTTTTTTGCATGTCAAAAAAAACCTGTGCTCAAAAATCTTTATCTGATCTTGGACAATATCAAAAAATGATTAAACACCAACTTGAAGAGGGACCGAAGACTACATAAACGGTATCTGTTGTAGACGAAGTATATAGATACTCTACGAGGTTGTTTCCAACGAACTAGGCCGTCTCCGACGGTTATCCTAGCTGTATTGCTAAGTCGCTCAACTAGCAATCCTCCTACTCCCCATCTCGTGAGGACCCAAAGTTCTACACTCACTCCTATAGAAGTAATGAGAGTTAGGAACTGAGACTTTTCTGGATATAAATCATTCTCGAATGATCATAAAAATCTGGTCTTCCAGACCTACTCTTGCTACAACTAACTTCGTAGCCCAATTCAGGAGAGGTTCTCATGCTCAGATATAACATCATATAAAAAACTTCACCATAGCTGAGTAACATTATATTAATCACTTATCTAAAAGACCACAAAAATATTCATAGATATATCAAATAAAGAACTAAAACTATTTGCTTTATTCAAGCTGCTTCAAGTTGCGCTGCTCAATACTTCCATTTCCAGGCAGGCGAGTGTTCTGCTCAAGGTACAGATCGACTTCACGAGCACATTGGCGACCTTCCTGAATACCCCAGACAACCAAGGACTGACCACGGCGACAGTCACCCGCAGCAAACATGTTGTCCTTGACCTTGTAGCCAGCAGGGCTCGTAGTCTTGATGTTACCACGGCCATCACGCTCAACAGACAGATTCTGGGCTTCAGGGCCAACGAAACCCATAGAGAGCAGAACCACGTCAGCGGGGAAGAACTCCTCAGAGTTGGGGATCTCAGCCATCTGCCAGGCACCAGATTCAGACTGCTTCCATTCAACGCGAACAGTCTTGATACCCTTGACATTGCCAGCTTCGTCGCCAACAAACTGCTTGGACAGAATGCAGTACTCACGAGGGTCCTTACCGTAATGAGAAGCGACTTCTGCGTGACCATAATCAACGCGGAAAATACGAGGCCACTGGGGCCATGGGTTGTCCTTGCCACGAGTGGCAGGAGGCTTGGGCAGCAACTCAAAGTTAACCACAGACTTGGCTCCGTGACGGACAGATGTACCGATACAGTCATTACCAGTATCACCACCTCCAATAACAACAACGTTCTTGCCGTGTAGAAGATCATGAACACCCTCCATATCACCATCCAAAAGCGACTTGGTGTTCCACTTGAGCAATTGCATTGCGAACATGATGTTGTTCAATTCACGGCCAGGAATCTTGAGGTCTCTTGCAATAGTAGATCCAGCTGCGAAAACGACAGCGTCATTAGACGACTGAAGCTCCTCGACAGTGATATCCTCACCAATAGTAGTATTGGTAATGACTTTGACACCCTCATCACGCATGAGATTGACTCTACGGTCAACAATACGCTTGTCCAACTTCATGTTGGGAATACCATACATGAGAAGTCCACCAGCGCGATCAGCTCTCTCATAAACGGTAACATGGTGGCCAGCACGGTTAAGCTGATCAGCACAGGCGAGACCTGAAGGACCAGAACCAATGATGGCAACAGACTTGCCAGTTCTAGTAGTGGGGGGCTTGGGAACCATCCAGCCCATCTCGAACCCATGGTCGATGATAGCACATTCAACCGACTTGATTCCAACAGGGTCCTCGTTAATTCCCAAAACACAAGCACCTTCACAAGGAGCAGGACAGATGCGGCCAGTAAACTCAGGGAAGTTGTTGGTCATGAGCAGACGCTGCAAAGCATCGTACCATCTGTCTTGGAAGACAAGTTCATTCCACTTGGGAATAACATTAGAAATGGGGCATCCAGTATCAGACTGGCAAAATGGAACACCACAGTCCATGCATCTAGCAGTCTGGTACTTGAGCTCATCCTTGGAAAGACGAGTAGAGAGTTCAGACCAGTCACCAGTACGCTCAGTGGGGTTGCGGTACTTCTCAGCGCGACGCTTGTAGAGCTTGAAACCCTTAGTCTTGTCCAGCTTCAAAACAGTAGCCTTCTTGGTCTCAGCCTTGTGGTCAAGAATGGTATCTTCAAGATCCTGGACCTTAGGCTCGTGAGGACGATGAGGATGAGAAAAGTGAACAGGGGTTCTAGCACGCTGGATTTCACCATTGGTGATATCACTTGCAGGATCCTCCTTAACGCTGAAGAAAATGTCCTTGATCTCAGTCTGCTTGACAGCTTCCTGCTTCTTCTTCTCCTCCTCAAGGACGCGCTTGTAGTCCATGGGTAGAACCTTGACAAAGCGAGGAAGCATATGGTTGAAGCCAGTGAGCAAACGATCAGCAACCTCAGATCCAGTGTAGTGTCTGTGGTCTTCAATGAGTCCACGAACAAAGGCAACCTCAGCAGGATCATCAAGAGGCAGAAGCTCAACCATCTCGGTGTTCACCTTGTCAACGAACTCTTGGCCAAAGTCCAAAACATAAGCAATACCTCCAGACATACCGGCAGCAAAGTTGCGTCCAGTAGGACCAAGGACAACAACACGGCCACCAGTCATGTACTCACAACCGTGATCACCACATCCTTCAACCACAGCAGTAGCGCCTGAGTTACGGACAGCAAAACGCTCAGCGGCAATACCACGGAAGAAGCAGGTACCAGAGGTGGCACCGTACAAACAGGTATTGCCAATAAGAATGTTCTCCTCAGCCTTGAAAGTAGAGTTGGTAGGGGGATACACGATAATGCGGCCACCTGAGAGACCCTTTCCGACGTAATCGTTGGCATCACCCTCAAGCTCAAGAGTAATACCAGGTGCAAGGAAGGCACCGAAAGACTGACCGGCAGAACCAGCCACGTTAACATGGACTGTATCATTGGGCAGACCCTTCTCACCGAATTTCTTTGAGATTCTGTAAGACAGAGTAGTACCCAGAGAACGGTCAGTGTTAACAATCTGAGCGTCAATGTTAACAGGCAAGCCCTTCTCCAGGGTCAGCTCAGACTCGTCAATAAGCTTGTTATCGAGACGGATGTGAAGCTTGTGATCCTGCTTGCGGACATTGCGAGTGGCAACACCAGGTCTCAAGGTATGGGCAGGTGTGAGGATAGGAGTCAAGTCAAGATTGGCAGTCTTGGTGTTGCGCAAATCTTCACGCACACGCAGCTTCTCAGCACGGCCAACCATCTCGTTGATAGTTCTGAAACCAAGCTTGGCCATGATCTTACGAAGCTCATTGGAGATGTAGTAGAAGAAGTTGATGACATGCTCAGGGGTACCCTCGAACTTCTTGCGGAGCTCGGGATCCTGAGTAGCAATACCAACGGGGCAAGTGTTGAGATGGCACTTTCTCATCATGATGCATCCCATGGCAATCAGAGGAGTGGTAGCAAAACCCCACTCTTCGGCACCAAGCAAACAGGCAATGGCAACATCACGTCCAGTTCTGAGCTGACCATCAGTTTGAACAACAACACGGCCACGGAGATCATTAAGCACCAAAGTTTGGTGGGTCTCAGCAAGACCAAGTTCCCAAGGAAGACCAGCATATTTGATACCAGTCCATCTGGAGGCACCAGTACCACCATCATGACCAGAAATAAGAATGTGGTCAGCCTTGGCCTTGGCGACACCGGATGCAACAATACCGACACCAACCTCAGAAACAAGCTTGACGGAGACACGGGAACGGGGGTTAGAGCACTTGAGATCATAGATGAGCTGCTTGAGATCCTCAATGGAGTAAATATCGTGATGAGGAGGGGGAGAAATCAGACCAACACCAGGTGTAGAATGACGGGTCTTTGCAATGCTTTGAGACACCTTGTGTCCAGGAAGTTCACCACCTTCACCAGGCTTGGCGCCCTGGGCCATCTTGATCTGGAGTTCATCAGAATCAGAAAGGTAGTAAGACGTTACACCAAAACGACCAGAGGCAATCTGCTTGATAGAAGAGCGCATGGTATCACCATTCTTGTTCACAAGAGAACGCTCGGGATCTTCACCACCTTCACCAGTATTGGATTTACCACCCAGACGGTTCATAGCGACAGCGAGAGTAGAATGGGACTCCATAGAAATAGACCCATAAGACATGGCACCTGTAACAAATCGCTGAACAATTTCAGTCCAAGGCTCGACTTGGTCGATTGGAATGGGAGTGCTATCAGAGAAGTCAAAGTCAAGAAGCCCACGTAGAGTGCAGTCCTTGATAGCCTCGTACTCCTTCTGAGCGTATGTCTCATAAGCCTTTTCGTTCTTGTTACGGACAGCATCCTGGATGTTGGCAATGGCAGCAGGAGAGTTGACGTGTGCGTCACCACCATCACGGTAATGGTACTCACCAGACTCGGGAAGTCCAACAGGCTTAACAGTGGAGCGTGATGGGTATCCACGTTCATGGAGAGTGAGTGCATCTTGAGCAATGTACTCAAAGGTGATACCCTTAATTCTGGAGGCAGTACCAGCAAAGCATCTGTCAACAACAGAGTTGTCAATACCAAGAGCTTCGAAAATCTGAGCACCCTTGTAAGAAGCAAGAGTAGAAATACCCATCTTGGACATGACCTTCAGGATACCACCATCAATAGAATGCTTGTAGTTCTCAATGATCTTCTTATCAGAAAGGCCTTCCTTGAGAAGTCCCTCACGGTTCATCTTCAAAAGAGTCTCAATAGCCAAGTAAGGGTTGACAGCGTCGGCACCGTAACCAACAAGGACACAGATGTGATGGGTTTCTCTTGCCTCAGCAGTCTCAACAATGAGAGCAACTTGGGATCGCTGCTTCTGGCGAACCAAATGGTGGTGAACGGCACCAGTGGCAATGAGAGCAGAGACAGGAACACGGTCAGCACTGGCAGCCTTGTCAGTAAGCACAATGATCTTGTTGTGGTCAGCAATGGCTTGGGAAGCCTCCTGGCAAATACGGTCAAGAGCGCGAGTGTAGCCGGTGACACCCTCGGACTTATCAAAGGTGATGTCAATGGTACTGATAGTCCAAGAAGGGTAGTACTTGGGAAGCTGAGAGAGAGTAGCAAACTCTTCGATGGAAAGAACAGGAGAGGGCATCAAGAGACGGTTGCACTGGTTGGCCTTCATTTCAAGCAAGTTACCTTGAGGTCCAATGTAGCACTCAAGAGACATGACAATAGCCTCACGAATGGGATCGATAGGAGGATTGGTGACTTGAGCAAACAGCTGTCTAAAGTACTCGTAAATGAGACGAGGCTGAGGTGCAAGGCATGCCAGAGGACCATCATTACCCATGGATCCCAAAGCCTCCTTACCATCTCCAGCCATAGGGGCCAAAAGGAGGGATACTTGCTCAAAGGTGTATCCAAAAGCCAAAAGGCGAGGATCAGTTTGAACAGTTGTATCATCAAGCTTGTGAACAAGAGCTTGCGTAGAACCAATCTTGCGAGTGAGATCGTCCATAGTAACGAGGTTGGCGGAAATCCATGATTTGAAGTCAAATCTAGAAGCCACCTTGCGCTTCAACTCCTTGTCGTCGACAATAACACCTTCCTTGGTATCGACAAGCAACATGCGACCAGGTCTAAGACGGCCCTTCTTCAGAACCTTCTCAGGCTCAATGTTCATAACACCGACTTCGGAAGCACAGATCATGCGGTCATCATCAGTGATGTAGTAACGGCATGGACGCAGACCATTTCTATCAAGATTTGCACCACAGTAGCGGCCATCAGCAAAAGTGAACAATGCAGGACCATCCCATGGCTCCATGAGACAGGCAGCCCACTCATAGAAGGCACGCTTCTTGGGATCCATATCAGGGTTGTTCTGCCAGGCTTCAGGAATCATCATCATGACAGCCTCAGGCAGAGATACCACACCATTGATAACAAGCAGTTCCAACACGTTGTCGAAAGCAGCAGAGTCAGATCCACCCTCTTCGATGATAGGGTAGAGATGATCAAGTTCGTCAGCAAAGATATCAGACTCCATCACGCCCTCTCGTGCACGCATCCAGTTCTTGTTACCACGGAGAGTATTGATTTCACCATTGTGGGCAGCCCATCTGAGCGGCTGGGCACGGTCCCAAGAGGGGAATGTATTGGTAGAGAAACGAGAGTGCACCAGCGCAAAGTGTCCCTCGAAGTTGACATTCATAAGATCAAAGTAGTAGTTGTATACTTGAACAGGAGCGAGCTGACCCTTGTACACAATGTTTTTATTGGAGAGCGAGCAAATGTAGAACCAGTTGTGCAAACCAATGGTATGAGTAGCTTGCTTCCGCAGCACGTACAGCTGGCGCTCGAATTGGCGCTCAAACTTCTTGTCAAACTCTTCTGCGTCAGTGTGCTCAGGTTTGGTTCCATGGCCATAGGCTTCAACCAATACAACAATAGGCTGTAGCACAAGAGGCTCACGGGAAAGAGCAGCGGGTCCCAGAATGGAAGAGTCTCTTGGGACGTGTCTCCATCCAAGAACACGCAGGCCCAATGAGTCGGCGATCTGTTCAAAAGTAGCCTGCGATTGATCAAGAACCTCTTGATCATTCTTGAAGAACAGGTTACCAACTGCATACTGTCCCATGGGTGGCAGCTTGAAGGCATTCTCAGCCTCAAACTCCATGACCATGAATTTGTGGGGGATGGAAGTCATTACACCAGCACCATCACCATCGCGAGCGTCAGAGCCAACTGCTCCTCGGTGGGTCATGTTGCACAGTAGGGCTTGTGCATCTGAGATGATTTTGTGAGAAATCTTGCCCTTGATATGGCAAGAAAAGCCCACACCACAAGCATCTTTTTCATACTCGGGATCATAAAGGCCCTGCTTCATGGGAAGGGCACCTGCCCAAGAAGTGTTCTCGGGGGTATTAACATAATCATAAGGAGCATACTGCTCATTCATAACATCATTGGAGTCCATTCGCTATTGAAATTGTGTGCGGTTAGATATGCTGAAATTTTTGATAAATGACCGTTATACATACATTCACGTGTAAGGACGTAGTTTCTGGGGAAATTTAAAGTTGATTGGGATAAAGGTCTCTCTATCGCAGGTACGAGGTTTGATTGGTCGATAAGCTAAATAAGGTTAGGTTTTCTGATGCTTAAATGCAGAGTAGCCAATGAATTAAGAAGCGATTACCATGAGAGGAAGAAACAAGAGACGAGAGGGATAAAAGCGGAGATCTCGAGGAGGGAATTGATGGAATCATGGATGACGTGAGTGATCAGAGGAAGCAGAAGGCCGAAAATAAAAAATAAATAATAATAAGAAATTTTGGGCCTGAAATCATTGAGAATAATAGGAAATATCGATCACTTTTTTTGCGACACCCATTGCAACTTTTGATGAAATATGCCAAAAAGTGCGGTACCCAAGAAGTAGAAGATGAGAAGATGAGGTTGAAAAAGATGAGGAACTCAACAACACAAACGAAGATGGTTCCAGGGACTCAAGGTTCATTCATGATGACTCAAAATACCAATGTAATTGGAAAGGTGGGGGATATAACTTACAGCAAAGCAATGATCAGGAACGTTAATACAGAGGGGACCAAAGAGAAACCACAAAGTATATATATATGGGACAGTAGTCGTTAATTGAAGAGGCCAAACGTTAAATGTCAAACAAGAAGTTGTCGTCAATTAGGCAAAAGATGAAGCCAAAAGGTAAAGCGTAAAAAAAAGATGAAGCCAAAACTGAAAATGAAGAGAGGAAAAGAAGAAGAGAAGAGAGGAAAGAAGAAGGAAGAAATAGTTTTAAGAAAAAAATTAATTCGGTCAGGAAAGCAACGAGAAGCGGAGAAAAGGTCTATTGAAATTTTTTTTTTTATTGAATTTTGTGTACTATTATGACCTATGACTATAAAAAAAGTTTTGACTGCAGATGAAATTTCGCACAGTTACAGACCAGATGTAGTGGGTTGAATGGGCGGGCGGACTTTTCGGTGTGGAGAGAGTAAAGTGGCTGACTCAGTTATGATAAATCAATGGTATGTAATGATTAGGTTATACGTCTTGAATAGGTTAGAGTAGCCGATCTCCATATTATGCTCTTAACTTAACTATAGGCATACCAACAAGATGGTGAAGAAACAAAACTGACTTTTGATTACTATGTGCACCGAGGAAATGCACGTCTATATATGAAACTACTCGAGTATTGTACTGTTCTCTGATGTTTAGACATCATCTCCGGAGTCCTCATCATCGTCCATTCCGTTCTCTTCACCCTCAGATGACTCATCTGTATCTCCACCTTCATTGACATCAACAACCTTGTCTGAGTCCTTCTGCTTGCGGTTGGCAAACAGAGCCTTCAGATCATTAGAACGGTTGATGGCTTCACGAACTGTACGGTTGGTCATAGTGTCCCAGACCTTGACCTTACCGGTACTGCCTGCAACCACGACGTGGCCAAAGATTTCAGTGTCCGGGGCAAAGCCGACGCTGAACACCTTGCCAACATCAAGATCTCTAGAAAGAATCATGGAGGGACCAGTAGATGACTTGAGGTTCCATAGTTTGATAGTCTTGTCGGAGGAACCAGTGACCATGAAGCCGTCAACGATTGAGCTCAGATCAAAGCAGCTGACCTCAGAGTCGTGTGCTTGCAGCTTCCAAATGCTCTTGCCAGGAATTCGGGCGTCGAACTTGTGAATAATACCGTTTTCAGTAGAGACGTAAAACTCTTGGCCGTTCTTGTCCCACTTGATGCCTTCAACATCGCCCTCAACCGTCCACTTTCTGCGTCCTTCGGGGCTGTCCTCAGCCACTCTCAGATCGCACACGAAAACGTTGCGGTCGTAGCCACCACTCAGAAGAACAGTTCCCTCAACTGGGTTCCAAGCTACACAAGACACCTTGTCTTCGTGGTATCCGAAACTGCGTGCACAGGTACCAGTGTTCAAGTCCCACAACTTGACTGTGGTGTCGGCTGAACCCGATGCGAGCAGGTTGCGGTGAATGCGGTTATGAGAAAGTGACAGTACAGCGTCAACATGATACTGATCGTTCTTCTTCTTTTGAACGACCTTCTTCTTCTTCTTTTTCTTGAGTTTCTTTTCGGCATCAGTGACTACTGAGCTCTCGTCCTGTGGCTTCTGGCCCAGAATCATGTCGGGGTAGGCACTTTCAGTGACATCGAGATTCCAAATCTCGATTTCAGGCTCGAACGTAGAAACAGCGGCAAAGTTGCCAGCAGCGTCGGGCTGGCCCTCGATCTTGCCCTTTCCGACTCTGTAGTCAAGTCGCTCAACACAGAGCGGGAATGATGGCAGCATGATATCATGGTGAACGTACAGGTTGCTGCGTGCACCATTATCTTCGTCCTCGTCGTCATTGTCGTCTCCAGCCTCAGCCTGATCATCGTACACGTAAACTTCCAGTGTTGACAGCTCCTCCTCAGTACGAGTAGCAAGAATCAAGTTGTCAGTTGGGTAGATCTGCCATTCTTGTCGCTCCTCCTCTTCATCTTCAGCCGTTGGCAGTGTGATGTAAGGATCCTTCTCGTCATTCTCGTGGTACGTCAGAGTCTTGATATTGCTGAACATGCCCATATTCTCTCCCTCGTCCTCATCTTCGTCGTCGTAATGCTCCAGATCGTACTCTTTCAGATCGGCATCATCAGCCAGCTCCAGATCACCATCCTCATCCTCTTTACTGCTTTTCAGTGCGCTAACAGCTGCGGAGTGCCCGTTTCCGTTTTCCTCCTCGTCTTGCTCTTCGTCCTCCTCCAGGTCGTCCTTGGCCTCGTTCAGTTGTAGTCGAGCAAGACCAGCAATACGGTCCATCTCTGCGTCGTCAAAATCATATTGAATAGGAAATTCTGATGCGAATCCTCGTGGAACCCACGAAGTCGAAGATATAATAGACATTGTGTGTATATGTGTGTGTGAAAAGCGAAAGAACTGAAGTTTAGCTTTTCCAAGCTTCTATGGGTGAAAAAAAAATTTTCTTGGGAGGAATAAAATCACTGTTCCCTCATCCAACGGCAAGGTTTATAGTGATATTATACAGTATCCTATATGTAAACATCACTACAAGTTGTACTTTAGTGATTATACAAATTGTTTTTGTTGCAGTTGAATGGGTTCGTTAACTATAAATCTAAAAGAAAAATAACTGAAATAAAAAGAAACATGATAACCTCGTAAATACAGAAACACATAAAAGAATCGTGCTGAGTTTTGTTGAAAAGTAGCACGGGACAATCTCGAGACAGCTTAGAAAAGACCATCAATCTCACCGTCCTCATTGACCTCAACGTCCATGAAACCACAGTGAGTGGGCAGACCAGGAATGGTCATGATCTCAGCTGCAAGAGCGTAAAGGTATCCAGCACCCACAGAAGCACGGATATCACGGATAGGAACAGTGAATCCGGTAGGAACGCCCTTGAGATTGGGATCATGGGAAAGAGAGTACTGAGTCTTGGCGACACAGATGGGCAAGTCGCCGAATCCCTGGCGGGTGTAAGTCTCAACCTTAGTCTTGGCGAGCTCACTGAGTTCAATACCATCGGCACCGTACATCTCACGAGCAATGATGTTGAGCTTGTCCTCAACAGAGTTACCCTTAGTCTCGTAGAGCAGCTTGAAGTCGCGCTCCTTGCTCTGGGAAGCCTTGATGACACCCTCTGCAAGAGCAACGGCACCAGCACCACCCTCAGCCCAGTGATTGGCAACGATAGCATCTTCAGCACCGAACTTGATAGCCTGCTCACGAATAACCTCGTGTTCGGCATCAGTGTCGGACTCGAACTTGTTGATAGCAACAACAACGGGGAGACCGAATCTCTTGGCGTTGGAGATGTGCTTGCCCAGGTTACCGCAGCCCTTTCTAAGAAGCTCAATATCCTCTCTAGTGTAAGCCTCAGGCAAAGGAACACCAGGCTTGACCTCAGGGCCACCACCGTGGACCTTGAGGGCACGAACAGTGGCAACAATAACAACAACGTCAGGGACCAAGCCGGAAGAACGGCACTTAATGTTGAAGAATCGCTCACCACCCATGGTAAAATCGAAGCCAGCCTCAGTAACAACGAAGCCAGCCTTATCCTCACTCTCACCGGGCTCAGTACCAGCAAGCTTGAGAGCCATCTTGTCAGCGAGGACAGAGTTGGCACCAATGGAAATGTTGGCAAAAGGACCAGCATGGACAAACACAGGGGTTCCCTCAAGGGTTTGCATGAGGTTGGGCTTGATGGCATCCTTCATCAAAGCAGTAAGAGCACCACCACATCCGATATCATCACAGGTGATGGGTTCACCAGCTCTGCTGGAAGCAACAACCATGCTACCGAGTCTCTCTCTCATATCATCCAAACTGTTGGAAAGAGCAAGAATGGCCATACACTCAGAGGCAACTGTGATATCAAATCCAGTCTCACGAGTCATACCCTTCTCTTGGCTACCTTGACCAATGGTGATTCCTCTCAAGAATCTATCATTGCAGTCAACAACACGCTTCCAGGTGATGGTGTCAGGGTCAATGTCGAGACGGGCAAACTTGCTGACCTCTTCCTCGGTGAGCTCATTGGGATCAGTCTTGTTGATTCCAAGCTTGGAAAGACGACGGAGCATGACAGGGGAGAACTTGCGGACACCCTTCTTGGCAGGCACAAGTCTCTTGAAAAGGGGACCGTCCTTCTGAGTATTCTCGTGGAAGATACGAGTGTCAATAGCAGCAGCAAGCAAGTTGTTAGCAGCAGCGATGGCATGGATATCACCAGTCAGGTGCATGTTGAACTCGTCCATAGGAATGACCTGAGAGTAACCACCGCCAGCAGCACCACCCTTGATACCGAAAGTAGGGCCCATAGAAGGCTGACGAACGTTGGCGAAAGCAAGCTTGTTAAGGTGAGCACCCAGGGCCTGAACCAAACCAACAGTAGTGGTAGACTTGCCCTCTCCCAGAGGAGTAGGAGTGATACCCGTGATCAGGACATACTTTCCGTCCTTTCTGTTCTGCAAACGGTCAAGGAGATTAAGCTGGACCTTGGCCTTGTAGGCACCGTACTGCTCCAATTCGCTGGGAAGCACACCAATCTCAGCAGCAACCTCAGAGATGTTCTTGGGCTTTTGAGCACGGGAAATAGCAAAATCAGAAGGAACGGGCTGCTGAATGTCCAGAGGAAGGGGAACGATCTTGCGCTTCTCAGCAGTCTCGTAAGCACGCCTAGCAGAGATCAGGACGTTGTCCAGAAGCATAGCAACAGTCATGGGACCAACTCCACCAGGAACAGGAGTGATCTTGGAAGCAACTTGGGAGGCAGACTCGTAGTCAACATCACCCACAAGCTTCTTCCCACTCTTCTTGGTGCTATCATCAATGTAGTTGGTGCCAACGTCGATAACAACGGCACCTTCCTTGAGCCAGTCGCCCTTGACAAATCCGGGCTTGCCCATGGCAACGACAACAACGTCGGCCTGCTTAACAATCTCGGGAATATTCTTGGTGTAGGAATGCAGAACAGTCACCGTAGCATTGGCATTCTTGAGCAGAGAAGCAACAGGGCTTCCAACAATATCAGAACGGCCAATGACGACAGCGTTCTTGCCAGCAAGGTCAACCTTGGCCTCCTTCAGCAGAACGAGGATTCCCTTGGGAGTGCAAGGTACAAACAAGGGAGATCCACCCCGCTTAGAGAGCTCGCCAATATTTGCAGTTCCGAATCCATCAACATCCTTGAGAGGAGCAACAGCATTTGTAATGGCGACTTCGTCGATGTGCTTAGGAAGAGGCAATTGAACGAGGATTCCGTGTACGGAAGGGTTCTCGTTCAACGAATTGAGAGCATGAAGAAGCTAATATTACGTTAGTAAATGGGAACCAGTGTGCAGCCGAAAAAAAAAACAATATTGCCATAATGCCGAGCGGCGCCCAACAGGGAATCGGAAACGGCTCGCGCCAACGAACTCAAGAAAGTGTACTGACCTCGACTTGTGTAGTTGATTCGGGATAGTTCTTAATCTCGCAGTCAATGTTAGCCTCGACAGCGGCTTTCAGCTTCATGCGGACATATGTAGAAGAGTCAGGTCTGTCACCAACTTGAATGATAACGAGAGAAGGCTTGAAGAAGGGCTTCTTCTCCTGGATCTCCTTGATCTCGCCGTTCAAACGGGTGCGAATCTCCCTAGGAGTGGTGTGTTAGTACCTGGATTTGTTCTTCCTACTAGAGAAGAGTACTTACTTGGCAATGGCATTACCATCAATAATTTCGGCCACCATCTTGAAAAACTGAAATAATTGAGAAAAAAAAAATGAAATAAGTGTGGGCAAGAAGAGAAGAGGAGGGAAATGGAAGAAAGGAAAGTCGAACGAGGAGAAACATGTAGGGCTATGGAAAGTCTCTGGATATCCATTGGCGGATGTTGTGCACTGTTTACCCGGGAGATTCACATGAACTCGGGAATGATTCACTGTTTGAGTCACTAAGAAGTTTAAAGGCAAGACGAAAAACGACAGAAGGACCTGATACTGGTTTCGGGAAGGATCTGAATTGACAGTGATCAATCACATATCTATATTATCATGAAAGTAAGAGGTCTACGTGGGACTTGTTGTCTTTATAGTGTGAAGGAGGAAGCCTTGATCTATGTGAAATTTCAATATCCCGACTCCAAGGTATAGGTAGAGCTGATCTAGACCATTGAACATTTCTTGAAGTCATTTAATAGATATTTTAACATCTTATATTCATTTCTTACAAAAAATTCAGTATCTGCTTGGTCCAGTCGTGAGAACGAACTTGTCAACTCCATTGTAAGCTCGATAATCTCTAGACGTTATGTGATGGGTACGGGTTGTGTGATGTGAAAAAAATCCCCAATTGCCACCAAGCTCTCACTAGACCATTCTCTAATCCCTTCCAGCTCTACTTTCCAACCATTACGACCTCATTTTTCTTACATTTCACATTGGCAAATATTGTCGCATAGTTCTTTATAATGTTCCTTACACGAAGCGAGTACGATCGAGGTGTCAGCACTTTCTCGCCTGAAGGCAGACTCTTCCAGGTCGAATACTCTCTCGAAGCCATTAAGGTGAGTTTTTCAGGTCAATGGTTTTGTTTATGAAATTGGCTAATACTCAATTAAATAGCTTGGTTCCACTGCAATTGGTGTCGCCACTTCTGAGGGTGTTGTTCTGGGTGTTGAAAAGAGAGTCACGTCTTCTCTTTTGGAGCCTTCATCGATTGAAAAGATTGTGGAGATTGACAGCCATGTGGGCTGTGCTATGAGTGGTTTGACTGCCGATGCTAGAACCATGATTGATCATGCTAGAGCCGAGTCTGTGGTAAGTATATTGTTCACAATTCTGAGATCTGTTACTAAGTTGATTTAGAGCCATGGTCTGCATTACAACGAAGCTATCAAGGTTGAGTCAGTTACTCAATCTGTCTGTGATCTGGCACTGCGATTTGGTGAGGGTGCTGACGGTGAGGAGAGAATCATGTCAAGACCATTTGGTGTGGCTTTACTCATTGCTGGATTTGATGAGAACGGACCACAACTGTACCACGCTGAGCCTTCAGGAACTTTCTACAGATACGATGCCAAGGCAATCGGTAGCGGGAGTGAGGGAGCCCAGGCGGAACTTCAGAACGAATACCACTCATCACTGACTCTGGAAGAGGCTGAGCTGCTGGTGCTCAAGACCCTGAAGCAAGTCATGGAAGAGAAGCTAGACTCGAAAAATACACAGCTTGCCAGTGTTACGAAGGAGCATGGATTCAAGATTTACGGAGACGACGCAATGAAGACTGTTGTAGAGAAGATGCAAGCTCAGACTGTCGATGAGGAAGTTCAGACTTAGAGTCATTTATTATATATTATTGCCTTTCAATAGACGAGATTCTGTGATCATTAGATGTCTTGGTGTAGTGTACGCGCGTTGTAAAATTAAACCTTTTTCTCCCATGGGTTTCTTGGGAGAGACAATTCTCCACAACACATTGACATGACCCAACAACAATGTCATCTTCGTATGTATTTCGACATTCGCCAGCAATGCCAGACGAAATTGACGGGGTCAGCAATATTGATATAACAGAAAATGATGAGAGAAACCAGGCATCTAAAATTGAGGCAATGTCGACCAGCAGGACCGCTGATGCCCCAGTAGCGAATCACGCACCGAAGAATGCACCAAAATCTAAGATCGCGCCTGCCGGCATTATATACAATCAAAAACCTGGTGCAGGTCAAAGGAAAACCAATTATCGAAGAGAAGGACTCGAAAAGAGTTTTCGTGAATTTGAGGGCCTGCAAAGTACAAGTGAAACTGAACCGCTGGGTGACAACAAGGTTACAACCCAAGACTCGTTAAGAGAGCCGCGAAAAAAGACTATACTACAGAACCCAGCATCAATTGAGCCGTTGCCGCTCAAGCCAGCACCATTACAGAACAGCTTCGGTGATGGAGACAGCGTGCCAACGTCCCTGTTGAAACCAGAGATTGTGATCGGTCCTGCAGGTCCTCCACCACCCCAGGTTACACACGAGTGGCATGCAAAAGGGAACGGTAGCAGCAGTATCAACGCTGAGCATGAGCCAGAGATTGAAGAGTCGAGTGAGCTGACTGCGTCGGACCTTCTAGGGTTTATTAGCGATTCTAATCATCTGAGGCGACCAGACAGAATGCCTCCTCATGATCCAGTTCTGCAGCTCAACCAAATCTCTACTGTCTACCATTTAGACCAATTTCTATCATCGATACTTTACCGAGAAGCATCATTCAGCTTCCTGATTACGCCTCCACCCATGGTCAAACCTGAGTTATGGGTCTTTCTACACGTGCGGCAATTGGCAAAAGACATGAATTATCTAGCTATTGAACTGTACAAAGATGGCTGCAAAACGAAACCGGAATGCCAAGGAAGTATGCACATTAGGTCCCGAACCATTCGGTGTGGGTCGCACGAACCGCCCCAGAAATGTCCGCCCATGGACTATGTATGGCACACGTTAGACTGGGCCATGGAGCTGCTCAGTCTAGATTCGCTAAACATGAATCAAGAGTAAGTCAATTTCCCTTTCAATATCGTCCACCTCTGTTGCTAACTAAATTCTAGCTTGAAACTGCTCGTTCCCACTATTTCGAACCACCAGGTCACGGTTGCGTACAAACGAATGTTCACCATTTTTGAGCATGCATGGTACAGCCATAATGCAATGTTTGTGCGGTTCGAAAAAATGCTGCAGTTATACCAAAGAGCTCTTGTCCTCGGAATCGGTTGCAAGCTACTAAAAGCGCATGCACCCTTGATTCCATACCTGTCCAACATTGAGGAAGAGAAGGAGTTTGTCCAAATCGACGAATTCGATTACATGGATGAGTTAGATTATATTATTCGAAAATTGCCGGGCCACATTGACAATGTGAGCGACAAGTCATAAATATGGCGTATTAGATGAGATGAGATGAGATGAGATGAAATGAAATGAAGAGAAATAAAAATTAATAAAGTGTTGCTTATTCCAGCAAATGTGAGTACTCGGGAAGCTCGCGGATCTTTTGATACAGGAACTTCTCGAGCTTTGTAGCGTTCTTGTAGTATGTCGTTGTTTCGTTGTTGTAGGACCGGCAGTTGTTGAAAATAAGACGGGCGTCGTAAAGAAACTGCTCAACAGATGAATAAGCATCTGCTTCAAGTCGTTGTTCCATCGTTGACAGGTCCATGGGTTCTTTGATGACTTCGTAGTAGTCAGCTACGTCATCTCGACTGACGGGCTGAGCGAACGGCCATGCGGAGGGATGATTCTGCATATCACTGAGCAGTTGCTGCATGACAGCAAAGTGTGGCGATCGCTTCGGCCGTCGTGCAATGGCGTCCATTTCAGGCGTCCAGCTGGCTTCTTTTAGACCTGGAATTTTCATGGGATCAATTCCGTTGGCATACGGGCTGTCTGGCGACATGTTTTTAAAGACAGCCAGGCCCGGTCGGACTTGATGAGATTTCGAGATTTCGCGAATCTTACGGGCGATGGCAGCTTTTTGAATTAGCAGGATTTTGTTTGAGTCTAGGTATCTAATTTTAGGGATCATGGTGCATTGCATGATGGTTCCTCCTTCGTAGTCTTTGATGTATCCCATCCATATCGATCTGTCGAGAGAGATTTCTTTGGTGAAGCCTTGCTTCTTGAAGTATCCGATAGCATAGTTATCGGCATATGTTAAGAAATGCCGGACTTTTGACGTGTTTTTGACGTAGTCTTTGAGATGATTCATGAGATGGGCTCCGTAGCCACGCACCTGTTCCGTCGATGATATAGCACAAAACACAATCTCAGCAAACTCTCTTGATTCAAACGGCCGAAAAGTGATACCTCCCACAACTGTCAGAGGTTTTCGAATCACGGCGATCGAGATATGGGACTTGTCGAACACCAGTCTGGCGATATACTCCCGCGGCATTTTGGGCAGCTGTTTTTGGAAAATGTTCTTGAGACCCATTAGAATGATCAAGTGCTCTTTACTGTCGTCATTGTTGACTACTCGGAACTCGATTTCGCCGTTCTTTTCTTCCAAAACTGCGGGTCGTTCCTTATAGGGATACTCCACACCATCAAACACAAACTTAGTAATTAGTGACTTATTTTCATCTGGTTCTTCGGATTTCCCCCGAGGCGAGCTCTTGGTATCGTCTTCGTTGTCATCTGTTTTACTGTCTTTTTGCTCGGAATCCCCCTCGGCATCGTCTTCTGTTTTTACTTTCTTCACGTCTGGTTCTGCAGGACTGTCTGCTTTCCGTTTGTTATTGGTCTCTTCTCCATTTTGTTCCACGGCATTTTGCTCTCCAGTTTCGAGACTTTCAAGCTCTTCTGTCATCTTTCGCCTGTATTAGCAGCAGGACCCAGTATAACACTCGTCTTTCGTTGATTCAAAACCTTTCTTCAGGGTTGGAGGGTGAAAAAATGTAGAAAAAAAAAACATTAGTCACGTGATATCATATGGGTATTTTTTGCCATACTATTAGAAAATCATGAATGGATCTGCTTCTTCTTCTCCTGGCTTCTCCACTCTAACACGCCATAAACGGTCTTTTGAAAACGTTGGAAATATGGTTTTTTTCAACTCTAAATATATAGTTTCATAAGTGATCCAATAGAAAAAAGACCAAAAAAAAACCCACAGCTTTGGCCTGTATATGAAAGATCTCGTACAAAGTTTCAGCTGGTTGGTTTTAGTCCTTTTTTGTCATGACGTCAATGCAAGTGAGAGCCAGGGCTAGGTCTAAATCTATTAATTAACTTTAATTCGTGCCTAGACCGAACAAAACTGGTTTACGTGGTTAGATTGCTGCAAGTTTCACAGGTACAAAAGAAAAAAACAGAAAAAAAAAAAAAAAAAATAAAAATACATGTAGGTTTTTTGACGCCCTGCAGAATGGAACATATCACTTCGATATCTTTTATGAATCCCGGAAAATTCTTCTTCTTCTTCTTCTACTCCTTAACCCTCTGCTCAGCGTCCTCAAGAGTTTCATTCTTCTAACCAGTCCTTGAGTTCTTCTAGGATCATTCTTTCGTTTTGTGAACTTTTCTATACATGCAACAAGCAGACTAAGTTTCTATTTTCAATCAGGTATTTATTTATTTTTAAAGAAACGTCAATCCAGTTTTTTATCATTCAACCATACCAGTACTTTTGATCTTGCCATAATTCATTGATGATGATCAAACGGAGACTATTTGCCTGCTATGTGTTCTTTGGTCTAGGTGCCTTGCTTTTCCTCTTCTCGCTGAACTCCATGTACGCAGAAAGGTATGAACTACCTTCAGAGAGTCGTGTTAGGCAACAGTTCCAAGTGCCAGATCCATTTCCTCAGGGCAAGCCCGACTTTAGAAAGAAGCATGAAGAAGAACTACGGAAAAAAGCCGAGGAAAAGTTTATGAAACAAGAAGAGGCGAAGAAAAAAGAAGCAGCTGAAATCAAGCGGAAACTAGAGTCAAAGAAAGATGATGACGACGCCGCCGCTCTTGTCGCACAACTCGAAGCACAAGCCAAGGAGTCCTCAAAAGAAGGCGAGACAAAATCGGAATCAAAGAAATCACAGAGTGACACAGGTAGTCAGTCTACTGAAGGCGAATCAGCCTTGTCCTCTGCTGCTACTGCTCTGCTCATAGAAGAAGAGGCAGAACTCACACCAGAAGAGCTTTCTGAGCCTGTTTCTCAGCTAGCTCTTTCTCGCAAGAAGCGCTATGCCAGCTGGATGAAGGCTTTCAACAGCCTGCCAGAGCACCAGAAGAGACTTGTATCCGGAAAGCTACAGACCCGGTTCCTGGGCATGGCACAAGAGGAGGTTGTCGAAGATCTTACTTTTCCTGAAGCAGAAAAGGTTGATGGTAAGGTCCAGCCCGCTGGAGCCAAGATTCTGATCCTCACGGCTGGTGGTCAAGATGCAGCTGAAGGCTCTGATATCCTTGCCAAGGCCAGGGAGAACCGTGCTGAGTACGCTGCCTACCATGGATATGTTGAGTACTTTGTAAACATGACCAAGTACGCCGAGCCAGCAAATCACCCAGTTCTAAGCAAAATCAAGGCCATCAAAGAGGCGTTTGATGAAAACCCAGAGGTCGAATGGGTGTGGTGGGCTGACACAAGTATTATCATCATGAACCCTGAGATTGACATTGCAGAGCACGTTCTTTCCAAACATGCTTTGACTGAGCGTCTGACCTATGGTCGTCCTTTGCGTAATGCCGAGTCTCTTTTTTTCAACGGAGCATACATGAAGAAGGGCGAGGTGGACATTGACAATCTCGACATTGTGATGTGCCAGGACATTGTAGGTTTCAACACTGGCTCATTCTTTCTCCGCAGGTCGGCTTTTACCTCCATGCTCCTTAACCTTTTGGACGATCCTTTGGTTATTCCGAACAACGCCATGACCGATGAGCACGACCCACTTATCCAGATGTTTCTGTTCCACGACTTTATCCAGCCTCATGTGGGTCTTCTTCCTCAAAGATTGCTCAATGCATACCAGGGCAAGACAGAGTACATTTGGTCCTACAGCGAGGGCGATTTTGTTATCAACTTCCCTGGCTGCATCAATGGCGACAAGTGTGACGAGAACTGGGAAATCAACTGGGAAAAGCGCGGTCGCGTTCCTGTGACTTATCAGGTCAAGGATACCAAACCTGTGGCTACTAGCGCTGGTACTGCTGCCGCTGCCGCTGCTGTTGCTGAAAGAAAATTTAGAAGCTGAACAAAAAGGGAAAGATTTTTTATATTTTAATTGGGGGTTCTTTTTTATACATTTTTTTTTTTATTATTCTTATTTTTTATTATTATATTTTTATTTTAGCACTATCTAGCATCCTTCAAAATTTCTGCTGCCTGATAATTTTGTGTCATATATATAATTGGAATCGGTCAGTAATCAAATCTCTTACTTGAATATACCATGATGTTATCAGGAGTCTGGTGTCGAAACATTCTTTGAATAGCCAGTGTACGTCTAGATGCCTACTATTGTTTGTGAGAGCCAAGAGGATGTTTTGCCTTGTTTTATGTGTGAAGTTCTCTGATTAATTGTCTATCGGATCATTTACGATTCCTTGATTATCAAGGCAAATCATGATTAAACGCATATCTGTTTATTTATGATTCCTCCACAGTAGTGGTAATACATGATACAATCACCAACTCTGCCGAATGTGAGGACCAAGGACGGGTATCAATACCATCCCAAATATTTATGGCTATTGGCCATGAAGCATTTAAAGCAGCTAGAAACAGCTTGAAAGTTATTGCGCTTTACAGGAAATTTGATCATCAGGAAGAAACTAGTGGTCTAGTTGTATGAAGGTTGTAGATCAAAGCTGGTAGGCTAGTACAAAATAAGTTTAGTTTTCGGTAATGAAGTCTGTATATTCTAGGTGCTCCTAAAAGTACATTCATTTTGAATTTTAGAAAAGAAGTATCTAGCAGTTTAAGTGAGTAGTGTTTTAAAAGATTCTTTACATCTTTTGCTAGCATTAGTGAAGCATTCATGAGTCATTCATAGGTTTATATGAATTGTACTGTTGTGAGTGTTGGCAGTTACACAGAATGATGAAGCGGGTTATACAGAATGATGAAGCCTAATGAAAATTTGATAACCTGTTTGACAATACAATACAGTGATTTAATAACCAAACTGGAATAAGTATCTTTGTTGTTATTTTGGACTTAATTTTGCAAAGCCGATGGGCAAAATATCTGAAGCACAGCTAGTTCTAGAGGTTATTTCTAGTGAGTTGACTAGTTAGTACGTAAAAAAAATGTTTGTTCTCGAGAACGTTGTGTAATTATTTGAAGTAAAATGTCATAGCAAAGCTTAGATATGCACTATCAAAAAATTGAGCACTCATTTGAGTACTCTGAAGCTTCCAGATTTTTAGATCGTTGTTGATATCGCTGTTGGTGATGGTTTATTGTTCTGTGAGTAACGAGTGAGATTAAGCAAAGAAAAAAGAAGACGAGATCATCAAAATGTAATAACTTTTCGACTCAGTCAACTTTATTGAAATTAGACGGTATTAGCCAAAAGGCTGTTGCATATCTTGAGGATGCTAAATGTAGATAGTCGTAGAGGAATATAATAGATGAAAGATGTGTTCATGGTTGTCAGATTTATTCGGATACAACTCGATAAGGAATCCCTGGTAGAGGAGTCTCTGTTAAGACTGAATTGTCTTCCATAACTAGGGCCTACTAATATGTACCAAACAGTGAATTAATCCTATTAAAGCAAACTGATATTTGATCAAGTAAAAACTTGAAAGGTTACCTCTTAGACATGAGCAAGTGAATTACCATCAAAGTCATCGTGAACTCTTGATGTTGACATCAAAATGAATGATCTAACTGCTGGAGAAAAGAATTTTGCTTTGAAAAGTATAAGATGAAGGGAAAAACAGAAAAGAGACAAAAATGAGATGCCGAATACGCAGTTATGCCTTGATCATGAATTTTTGTTGGACAAGCTCGAAATTTACAAAAAACCATTAAAGTGAAGCAAAAGAAGGCCCAAGGCTTGAGTTATTCACAACAAAAAGAGAACGAAACTGACTGAGGCTTCGCCCATAATAACTATCCTGCACTGAAATATGGAAGGAAATGAATTTGCTGCTGAAAAAGAGAGAAAAAAAAGTAATGAAAACCTCTCTTAAATCCAGAGAAAAGCTTTTTCATGTAGTTGACCAAAGAAAGTGAATCTCGCACTTGAATTATAACTGAAGATGAGCCAACTAACCAAATTATCATACTAGCCCTTTGAAATGAGACTGAATAAAGCTCATGGCAATGATTTAATTTTCAGGAATTAATAAACAAAGCTATACTTGGCAATCTTGACTGGAAACCTCAATTTAAAACTCGAACTCAATTTAGCATTCATGAATGTGATTGAGATAAACGAGTGTGATGAAGTTCGATCGCAATACAGAGCTGTCGAATACCTAATTTAGCTTCCTGTTATTACGTGAACCTAGTGTTCTACTGGCAGGAATTATGAAATTGAATATTTTCTTTATTAGATGTTCTCAAATATTTCGTCCTGACACAATGGTTTTGTTATGGATCCGAAAGATCAATAACCAGGGTTTTCATGATGCTTCTAGCTAAGATTGTGTCCGTGGTTAGTGTTGTCATGGTCAACGGAAATTCTACTAAGCGATGTCTTTAAAGGTATAACAAAGAAACGCATATCCATCAATCAAACACATCCTTTCCACATCTCAATGCGTCTACGGTCTTTATATAGATTGTATTGATCTAAGATACTCGAGATGAAGAGGATGGTTTAGGCGATGACTTGGCCGAAATATACATTGGACTTGACCAGATATGGGGTAGCATTTGTTCAATTGGTTAACTCACCCTTAGTGACTGAAAAGACCATTAGAATTCGTAAAAATTGTAATACGGTAATAAGAAAGCAATGCATGTATATATCCTTCTTCTAATTTTAGCTGTTGCAATTGTCATTTTTAGGCCTTATTGCGTAGTTGTCCATAAGTGCGGAGAAAACGAATGGCATTAATTAGGTTTTGAAGAAAGTCTAGAGCTTTTGTACTCCAAAAATCGCGAACTTTAGTTTAAATTGTTCGCCAGTACTTGTGAAGCAGCAGAACAGTTTTAGACCACATGATAAGAACGAACGGCCACATTATGTAGGGAGGCTACATAAAGTTGCACAGCTAGACGCAATATATTTATTAATTATGCTTAGTAACCGTCTACTAGCCCAAGCTAGGACAAAATATCCCCAGTGTAGGCTTCCTACATATGTTGAAAACTCAACCTATAGGTAGGCCTACACTTTTGTTATAAGTTATTTCTGTCAAAATTTCATCGGTTGTATGGTTCCAACATACAATTAAAGGGGTCAGTTTTGGAAAATATTGTAACTTGCGCTCACCCTTAACTTTGATAAAACATCAAAAAGAAATCAAAGCAAATAACTCTTCCCAACTGCTCATGAATGATGGCAGTATTTTGAGGAAATAATATCTCTTACTACCTTGTAAGATATCAATAGATGTTGCTAAACGGGTGTGCTCCATGCTCAGCTTACATGATGAAAATACGATTTAATGAAGTATTAACTTATTTCTAAGTGACGTTATTCAAAATTTCGGTGGTCTCAATTCGCCAAGTATGCGCATAGCCATGCTAACTGATATTCTTAAATTTATATATATAGGTCCTAGGCCCATGTTGCAATATTTTGATCTTGGACGCCTTGAAAGTGTCAGTGTCGATTCAGCTTTTCTTTTTGTTCTTGATTGAACAAGAAAAAATGCATTATTGCTACAGTACAAAAAGACTGATACTATACTACTTGAAGATTCTCTTATTTTTTACTATATGTATAATCTAAAGAGAACGTAGTACAAATATTGTCTTCTGGACCACCGCAATCTAAAAGCTCTCGTTTGTCTTGTTGAATTGACGTGATAGGTGCAAGTACAATTGGTAAACTAAAGGAGCTTGAACCAACGATTTGCCCCAAAGGACAAAAATTGGTCACTTTATTTGACCTTTCTTACTTTTGTTTTGAGGAGAACACTTGGCCAAATTCTTATAAACTTTTGTATGTCAAGTAATAGCAATATAGTGATACCAAAATGTATTATTGCTAACAGTTTCTCAATCCAATCACTATCCTGGATCACAATTAATCGAAACAGTTGCAGATATTTGATGTTGGAAACCAACAACCGAAAACTTCAGTAGAACGTACGTTTAGAAGTATTAACCACGAAAAATTATTCATAAGTGACAGTGATTTAATACTGACTGCTATTTGTGGTGTATAAACCCATCTTAAATTTTATCATATCTATACTTGACACATATAGTTATTAAAACACTGGTCATGATTACTCACAAGGTTCAGACCAAGAGAGCGTTTAGGCTGTACACAATAGGTGTCTGTATGCTACAGGAGGAGTAACCTGACCAACAGGACACAAAGATAATAGTGCAGGTCATTCTTAGAAATATATAGGTCTACTATACTTACTCGGCTGCTTTCCATTGCAAGTGATTTAATTCACTTTACATATGCTCCATAAATTTTGTGCTGAATTTGACACCTATAATAATTCTGTGCATGGGTGTCCTATTTCCCTCCGCAAAAAAGTGGACTGGGACTCCACAAATTCCAATAGAATAGTTTGTGATCCGTTTTTTTATGACGAAACCATGTGAAAAAACTTTGAATAGAGTTTTTGCTTTTTGTTAGGTTAGTTTGATTATGGGTCTTCTGCTTTGAGCAACGCTGTTATGCATGGAACATGAGATAAGATTTCTAGCCAACAGTGGTGCTTCAACATAGTACTGATTGAGATTGAACCTCTTGCCTGGATCTTGGCTGGCAAAGGAGTTTGTGACGAGATATCTGCCAGAAAAGAAATTGAACTATCTTTTTCGAAACATGGGCACTTGAGAGAGCAGAAACGTAATGTTAATTTCATTGGCCGTCTCACTAGGCTAACCTCCACTAAAAAGAGACTTCACTATGACAGAAGCTGCTGTTGCCACTTTGAGTGGCTCGAGAGCACATGATCACTTTGCAGGACGAAAAGAGATCTCAACAGAAAAGATCTTCGACTCTTCCATATTTTGCAGTTTATACGAGCTCATATATCCATGGGTGTGAACAATAAGTGCCGAACTTAGTAATGGATCAAAAGTAACTTATATATTTATGATTATATATGCTTAGTGATGGTAAAAAATCAGTAACTTTTTAAAGAATTGCAAAAATCGACGTCCTCCAGCAAAAACCGGCAATTATCAGCATTGCTTGATAATATACGTCACTGCATACACTCTCGCCGTCATAACTGGGCATATGCTGCAAGGTTCAAAAATTAATGAAAAGAGATATACATAAAATAAAGCAAGACAAATTGAAAATAATGTTGCATTTCATTCTAAGAAAATTAGTTCCAGAATCAACTTGAAATAACTTTGACTTTAGACTTAGAATGTTACTTACCTCTGGTGCTTTAAGTCTCTCTTAAACTTGCAAGCGGCCTCAGTTAAGCGAATGCTTGTCAACTCTTAACCTCTTTTATTTTTGACCTAATACACCAAATGAAATAAGTTACGTAGAACAAGAACGCTTTTAGTAAAAAGATTTCGTTGCTCGAGATTCTGTTGCTCGCTTCAACAAGGAACCCAGCAAAGAACACCAAAATTAAAAATTTCCTGACTTTTAGCTTCACTCAAGCACATTAATAGTGCCTACACTCAAGCGAGTCCCATCTCAGCAGTACACTTGAACTACGCTGAACATGGTTCAGTGATGTTTTCCCTGCGTTTTAAGTCAGGTAGGCCTATAGTTAACCGCAATTTAATGTGACTCTTATGCTTGCACATTAAATACTGGCATATGTACATATTAATACATCAGCCATAACACTCAATGAGACCATTAATAAAATTTGTGAATCCATTAGGTTCCAACGCATTTGAATTTAATCATGACAAGAAACAATCACATTCATTGACAGTCAACGGTTATAGCTGTTAAAATATAACCAGCTTTTATTTCGTAAGACACTGAAAGTTATGAGATGTTACTAGAATTGTTATGTGTTCTCATTGCAGATTAAATCATCGTCACAAAAAATTTCAACAACGTAGATTAACATGCCAATCTCTGTAACTGAGTTTCAATCTAGAGCTAGAGTATAAGAATATCATGGCTTTCCTTTTCTCATTCAACTGACAGTTTTTTGAAAGTAATTAGTACGTTATGTCTGAGTAACAGGTTTCTTTCTAATCGTTATTTGGGCTGAATGACGGGTGAGAATCAGACAGCTAATCATGGATCCAAACGAAATTAGGGTTTTGGTCTTGAATGCAGTTGATAGAAATTAATAGTACATTGCAAGAAAAACAAACGTGATTGTGAACAAATTATTTGATCAATAACTTCAAGATTAAATCATTGAAACCGTTCGAATGTTCTGATAATCATGAACTTGCAAGATAGTATAAAATAGATTCAAATGATGGCTTACACAGTGTAGTGCAAAAGGTTCAGTTTCAAACCGAAGAAGGTGTGATGTTGGGAAAAGCTGAAATACTGATTATTTAGATCAAGTCACAGAAGTAACCACCCCCAATCTCACTCTTGAACTTAGAAATAAAATATAATAAATAAAAATTCTGAATGACAGTTTATCTGCATTATATCTAGTTCCCAGTCAATAGAGAACAATTAGCTTGTTAAAGTGCTGTATTTCGAGCAGGATGGGTATCAATTATGAGTTAATTTGATTGTTTCCTTTCATTTATTTGGTTTGAAATCAGTTCTTGTAATTGATTATACTGTTGGTATTGTTTAAATATTTACAATATCCATAACTACGCAGAAAGAAGCGTTTAAATGTAGTGAAAAATGGGGGAAAAAACTAGTAAACGAGATATTTATATGTGGTAACAACTTGCCCAACTTTCCAGAAGATTACAAACTATTGAATTAATCTTAGTCCTCATCTTTTAAGAGGTATTCTCTAAATTTAATAATACAACTGCGTATTATAACATCCACAATACCAGCTTGATTAGCATGGATTGAGTGGTTTTCAAAAATCTGCGGTACTTATCGGGCTTATTCATGATATGGCAAACAATACACAGTTAGAACAAGCCAAATTTAGGCTTGACCAAAATAGTTTCACAGAGAAGTATACATTCTTTACCTCGGGCGTCAAGAACCACTTGCGGTATATGTCTTTGTCTTTCATGTTATGGTGGATAAGCTGCCGAGTACTGAACTACATACACGTAGGGATATAGCATGATAACAAAACGCATTTCAACATGTTCACAGTTTCATTCATATTAATGCTCGGTTAAGTGGACTTTGTCTTCATAAGATACTCTCAATACTTAGACACAATATGATTCAAGAAGAAACAAATAGCGGTTTTTCTACGCAGCATCAAAAATATTACAATCATAGCTATAAGATCATATTTATAAAGAGGTTTCATAACCCAACCCGATGAGAAGTCATGTAAGCCTACATATGGATTCGAAGGAGACAAACTAACCTCTTTATGAAGAGGGGAGATTGGGTTTTCTTTTTCTTGTTGGTTTAACTACTCCGTGGCCAAATTTTATTATTTTAAAAAAAGAAAAGGTAAAATGCAATGACTGCATAATGCATAAGGTTGACAAAGTCGGCCGGATTAGGGATGGAGGATTACCGCTTCTACACAATCAATTTCCACCAATAGACTTTTGAAACTGTTATAAAAAAGAATGCATATTATATAATCTGATATCAATTGGTCGCACATCTGTTTTGCAGACTTGATGCTGAGCTCTAGTGTGAGAAATCTCGATCTTGAGATGCACAACAGATATATACCTAGCCGTTTATTAAATTCAACCCTTACGACGGAGTAATTACAAAAACAATTTGCATTCACTAGTGAAAAGATTTAAACATCGCTTATTTTATATTAAGCCAGAAACAAGTGCCACATGGTAGCTGCCGATTTCCAGGCAAACCCTATGATGTTCGGCTAGTGTTGTTTGCTTCAGAAAGATGTGGCAAGCGAGACTACAATAACGAGGTTTTCATTTCAAGACACAAATAGCAAATAGATGAGGGTTACTGAGTGGACAATATGTATGATAGCCCCATGTACAAGATACTCATAGTGATTTGACCAATTGTTAAAGCAGAATCAAGCTTTTTCTTTAGCTATAGTCGTTCTTAGAAAAGCACATGAAAAGAGAACTCTCTAATACAGGTCAGTATTGATCACAATGCCAGACACCGCCTGACCCGAGTCTGCTTCACCTTGCAATGCATTCTGTTTAAAAACAATTGGTGCGTGCCACTATTTCAGTTACCCCGTATATTATATAGCCGCGTATATATATTGAAGATAAATCCGTACCGTAATTATTAGCAAAAAGTTACCAGAATGGGGATTTTTATCAAATCCGAGAGAGCGGACTTTTCCTGACTGGTATTTTTTTTACTGTTGATACTGTGGTTTGACATTAATACTAGTATGCTTGTAGTTGTCAAAGCAATCTGAAATGCTTGAAGGGTTTTAGTATCTTGTTCACTTTGTGCAAGCTAATGCAATGTTTTCTCTGATAAAATGATAATAGGCGATCAGTTACAGTTAAAATGCGTTATAGTATGTTAGTGAATATAAAAATGTTCAAATCAATATAATTTTTCCAGAGCATGCGACCTCATGTACATGCCCAATATGAGTTGCAGTCTGACCAGAGCCCGAAAAACTAGTACTGTGCAATATTGCAATTAATGGCTGCATATGCTATTACAAGTGCGGCACTCCATATGAGCGTTATGTATTCTGCTCGAATCTTGAGTCATGGCTATACATGGACTAAGATTACTTGGCACATATTTTCCTGTACAACCATTCTGCAAAGTCCCTAGATTTAGCTCCTTCTTCACAGAGTTTACCCAAAGAAGCTAACCACGATCGATGAAACAGAAAAAATGACAATCGTAGTCATTACTGGCAAATTCTATAGGAATTACAGCAAATTCGATCGAATCAATCGAAGTCAAACTGGAATCAGCATGAGTGTGTTTGTATATAGTTATATAATTTGGTTATAAGTATGAATTGTAATCTATATTACATGAGACTATAATTTTGTATTTCACAAGAATAAGAATCTGAAAACAAAAGCACTTGTAACTTGAAAATCAACAGGAACCTCCATAACACAACAATAATAGTTGCAATAGAGAATTGGCATCGATATAGTATTACCAGTTTCATTACTAAGATGTAACTATATACTATAACTAATTATTCATTCTTATTGATATTATTATTGGATGAGACAATATCTAGGTTCAACACGCGAAAAAATAAGTTTAAAATTTTTCTTTAAAAAGAAATAGGGAACCCAAACCGGGAAACCATGGGATCAGTCCCTCTAAATTCAAACTTATATATCGTAGCGATTCTTCCCTCTTTTGCGAAACCACCCCTCATACTCACCAACCTTTTGTATTTGTGTGGTGAAGTGAGCTTCACCGCTTCTTGAAGCTTAGCAACATGGCAGAACTAGTAAATGAAATTATTTCAGTCCCTGGGTATATGGATACCATTGGACAGGGTGGGATTGTTGTTCTCAACTTTTACTCACCTTTCAACAGACCTTGCACAGTAAGTTTAATCAAATAGACAATTCTAGATGGGATTGCACAAGGTCAATTAAGATTTATCTCAAGTTGTATCTCCCGTGAGCAGTTTCTAACACGCAAATGGCATCCAGACTTTAATGCCATGGTACATAGCATTAGCCGATAAGTATCCTACTGTCAGGTTTTGCAAGGTAACTTTAAACTACTTTTCTCGACAGATCAAAGTATGGCTAACATATTTTCTCAGGTTAATGGATATGAACAGGGAGGCAAGGAGATCCAGAATACAGTTGGAGTTGTCTGGTGGCCCACATTCATTATATATCAAGATGGAAAAGAAGTATGGCGAGCCCAAGTCACAAACCAGGTGCATCCACAGCCTACAGCCAAGTTAGAAGCCGCTCTTCTACAGGTTCTCAGGCCATAACACTCTTCAAGAAATTTTACGAGCGTTTGGTGGGTTCTTCATTTTTTTTTTGCATTTCATATACATTGTGCTGTTTACTTGTCTTTACATTTTTCTTCAACGCATTTCTCGTATACCTTGATTTTGGATTCCTTCTATTGTAATGTATTTATCGAGTTGCTTTTCTATGACCTTGAGTTTAAATAGTATGCATGGTCGTCTTGGATGGAGGTAGCCACAGACAGTATTACTACGGTTTATGGTATCTCAGCTACTCTGTTTCACCGTTTTACACGTAAAGCCCAGGAATATTTCTTAAGAGATGACCTTATGTTGTGATCTTGAGAAAGTTTAGCACAGATACAGAAATGTTTGAGTGACGCCACGCAACACGTATAAACTACATAATGAAGGCTTCCCTCGCTTTTAAATTGATAAATCTAGTGACTTTCAAGTGTTACATTACAAAAACAAAATTCATGTCAGGAGGAAAGGCAGAAACCCAAAAATTCCTTTCTTTCATTGGTTATTAAGTCTGCCTTTCAATAACTGTTCCAATGCCTTATTGTGGGTGTAGTTCTACTTTCTTATTAAACTGTCCAGGGTATCCTCTGTAGCCAGTTCACTCTAAGTAACCTCATATATAAAGTACTCCTCAAATTGTGGTTACAGGCAATTGTAATGTTGAATTCGAAATTGAATGCGTTTCTTCTTCGTGGAGTTGAAAATACTCGAAGCCACATTTAATGTCAACGGGATGGTCCGCGGTACATGATACGAAGAATTTTGCCGTTTAAATTGATAAACAGATTAGCTCATTATTATTGATAATGTTATTAAGGGAACAAAGAAAGAAACGATAAAACTTGACCAACTTACTGGAGATTACAGACCAGCAGCTCTTCTATTTCTATACATCAATGATAACGTGGACAGGAGCGTTATTTTATTTATTCATTCGTTTGAGTGAGTGAGATATTTCATTTGACTTTTTGTCCCATATATGGTCAGACTGATCAATAGGCCCAAGTTTTCTTTTTGAAAAACTACAACTTGGTTTTGAAAAGAAAGAAGAAAGGAAAAAGGGACAGGTTACTATAGATGCCTATATGATCCGTGTCCACTTGACGCATAAGAAAACGTATTAGCCCATGACTTGAAAACTATATTATTCAACCAATTTCTTGTAGATAATTGGTGCTTTTACGGAGAGTAAGAATTTTCTTTTATTAGATTGAATCTCTCGTATTTCTTTTATCTCGAGCTCGGACTTTGAAAAGCCACCCTGCTTGACATTTTGACCTAGTTCAACTCAATCCAGTGCAGTACCATCACACTTTGCATTTTCGTCAATCCTGAAATTTGGATATCAAAGATCAGGTTTTCATGTCTTTGACTTTGAGATGATGAAGCAATTCGAGCTGCCTATTTGAAGAGGGCTGAGTAAACGCTGTTTCCCCTGTTCATTACTGAGTTTAAAAAATATAGTAGGCATCCCACAAAATCCGGCTATTCCTAACCTGTGCTGCACAGTGCTCAACTCACGAAGCATCGCATTAATTTTGCCCTCACGATATTACCAGACCAAATTGGATCATTGTTCAATCTCAGCTCCTTACATTCTATTTATTCAATGATTACAGATATTCTAATTGGAATGAAAGTTTTAAAAAAACATTGTAAATTTGATGAAGTATGATAGCTTTTTTCGACTCTTTTCTTTCTCCTAGATTCCTACCGCAGCCCATTTTATGAGTATCTTTCAGCCTTCCTTTACAAGCCTTTCACTTTTTTAATGAGTCAACAAAACCCCACCCTTTTTTGAGCTTCTCGCAAATGCAGGCTATACTCTGGATTGAGAGTTTCTGTATTGCAGACCCCTCTAACCAGAGTTGTTGGTTCTTAATTATTGAACGCTTCAGGCTGCTCTCAATCAATCCAGATCGATTGTGCTTTTGAAACTTACAGGTTGAACTTCTTTACCCCAAGTTTAGGATAAAATCAGTAACCTTACTATTAAAAATACTCGTGTGCTAACTGTAAGTAGATATCTAGCCACTTCGTGGAAATACTGAATACCTACCAACTCCAGCTTCCATTTTCCTGTTTCTTCAGTACATGACTCAATACCCAGATCACCCAGATTAACTTACTTTATACTGTTAAAGAAATCCATGATATAGCCAACAGCATCAAGTTCAATATGCCTGGAGTGTCCAGATGTTTTGAAAACTAAGCAGGATTTCAAGTTTCATTATATGCGATACCAAACTCAAAGTTCAAATCCAGTATTTCAGACCTTTAAGATTTGTGCAATCCAAGTAAAAGAGTTTTCCTAAAGGTTTGTAACAACTATAGTAGCATTTGCTATTTTAAATTCGAGCTAGCGTGATATTTATACAATGGTTAAAGAAAACTGCTGGGCGTAGGGCTTTTGAAGCTTCAGTAGGTTATCTCGAGACTTCAATTTTTTTAACATCACAAGACTTCATTGCAATCAAACTTCTTTTTAGATCAAATATTTCAAAATTGAAGGTTTTCACATGCCCCAGGAACATGGAGGTACCAAGTAAATGAATCCTTTCAGCTAGCTCAATCACTAAGACGAGAGTGCCACAAGATGTTCCCTGTGGATGGAGGAATGATATTCTTACGAGAGTATCTGTCCTCAACAAATTCTATTCCTTGTGGGTGATTTGATAAATTTGTTGAGCTCTTACTTTGGGTCGGCCTATGAACTTTTTAGGTTTCAGTTAGTATTGCAATGAAGCTTTAGCACTTTGCCTGCAAGGATGAAAAATTTTCACGAATTGTAAATGGTATAAACGATGAAACCTGGTATGATTCAATAAATCTAATAACTCAAATTGGCAGTTCTCTTGAAGCTATAATAGAAACATCAAGGTTGATATTTATAGATCAAGCGGGAATTTGCTAAATCAGCCCAAGCTATTGACCTACATTTTGAGCTTGCAAGCATATCTATGAAAATTGTATGAGGATTTTTACAACAAATTCAGAAACCCTTATACCTCTTCACCTTAGCGGTTTTCCTAATATTGGAGTGTTTTGAAGCTCTCAAACCGCTGGAATGATAATTAATTAAACCCGCTAGTCCTCCATAGTCACTCGCCACCCAAGAATGCAGCCGCCAGTTGGACGCTTTGACCCTATAGCACAAGAAGATCAATTGGAGTTTGATTTAACGGTTTTTTCAAATAGGTAGTGCGCAATAGTTGGCCAAGTTTGGTTTGTGTAAGCGCTTGTGTCACTGAAAAACAGGTAAACATCCAGTCGCCCATCATTTCAAATGTCCAATATAGAAATTTCACGAGATTCAAAGCTTCATTCTATTTATTCTAACTTCTTTATAGAGACTTTTGCATTGTTATCTCATGTATCTAATAGCCTTTTATATCAACTTACGTTGAGTTTAAATTGACTTGGAAAGATCTCTTGAGGTAGGTGTCGAGGTTATGGAGACAAAAGCCCTGACCAACGCACCCAAACGACAGAGCTATTCAAGATGCACCTCCAAATGAAAATTTTCATAAAGTAAAACCAGTGTCAGTTATATCATTGACGCTCAAATAAGTAGACATTGTAAGGAGCTATTAAAGGTATTGTTTTCTCGAAATATAGCAAAAATGGGACATCCCAGGCATCTGTGCTCTCCATGGTGTCTCAACTAAATTTGTTTATTTCAAACGGCTTTTCCGCCAGTATCCTAGTCAAACTGGATCATTAAATGCCCTTTTCTGTCATTTTTGAGAAACTGAAAAATCTCTAAATTGATTTTGAAAAATAGGAGTCTACTCTGGTTAGTGAAGCCGAGAGGAATAACGGAGGGTAGACTGTTGTGTAGGTCTAGTGGGCCAAAACTCCTATCAGTCGGCTAACTCAACAACCTGTAGTATTGATAACGTCAGACTTAAAACGGAATAAAAGGATTTGAAACAAGCTATAGCTACTTGCGCTAGATTGATGCATGATCGGCAGACAGACAAACTGTGAGTTAGACTGTTTCCCTAATCTTATATCTGATCGACATACAATCAGTAGATTTTCATGGGCATCTTCTGAAATTAACTTTCAGGTCCCAAGGGCTAAATTATGGTACCTGCAATTTGCAAGCCATGTAAGATAACAGTTTCAGTCAAACTTCGACTCAATATCGACTTATATATAAATCAGCAAGATCAAAATCTTCTGCAAATTGTGAAGTTGTGGGGGGTAAATGGAAACTTGAGTCGAGTTTGGGAGCTAATACATGTGTGTCTAAAATTGTCTACACATAAACTGAACTCCACACTATATAGGGCCTACATCAGTTCAACGAAAATGAGCTTGAAATACTGGCGGCGGCAAAGAGTCCCGATGTTCATGCCAAGTAACCCCAGTAATATGACATATCCTCCCTCCTTTATCGCTCTCCGTCTGTGTATTTGAACTGCGAAGTTAGGCCGTTTAGGATTTGTCTACCCCACGCGTTTCGCCCACATACCATGCATATCCACATAGAGAAACGAAATACTTTCCCCCCAAGACTCTTCTCCTTCTGAGGGGCGGGGCCCCCACGTAAAGAAAATAAGAATGGGGATATGGGTCGCAGTTTAAATCATTTCTGACGTGCTTTCAAATACATGCTACTATAAATGTCAAGGCGAGTGCCCATAAATTGAGTAAAAAAAAAAAGTTAAAATCCAAGTCTAAGTTAAAATAAACCGACATAGGGAATGTTTCGAACGACGATCGCAAGAAGCCAGAGACTGGCTGTCCGAGCAGGATCTCGACTAGCCCGTGCCAACTCATCACAAGCCCACACACAACCGCCAAAATCATCTGGCGGTGGCTCGCTTGCCAAAACCCTGTTCCTCCTCGGGTGTGGAATCGCCCTGGGAGCAGGCTATACCGCTTACACTAATTCCGAGTCTAAAGCCATGTTCCCGGCCTCCTCAACCACCCCGCTCGCGGATCTTGCACCGCCAAAGTACGGTTCCAAACAAGAGCTCGAGGCTGCGTATACCGAGATTGTGGCGCTGCTAGGCATCGAGAACGTGTCCAAAAACCAGGAGCTGTTGGACGCCCACTCTGATACTTACTGGAACTCGCACCATGCGAAGCCCCACGAGCGACCTGGCATTGTATGCTTCCCGGGGTCGACAGAAGATGTGTCAGCGATCGCAAAGATCGCACATAAGTACAGGGTCCCTATTGTCCCATTTGCAGGCGGTACGTCGTTAGAGGGACATTTTGTGCCTATCTATGGAGGCATTTCGGTTGACTTTGCTAGGATGAACCAGATCATTGAGTTGCACAAGGACGATTTAGACGTGGTGGTGCAGCCGGCCGTGACCTGGGAAGAGCTCAATGAGCACCTAGCGGAGCACGACTTGTTCTTTGGGCCTGATCCCGGCCCGGGCGCGCAGATTTCGGGCATGATTGGAACAGGATGCTCAGGAACTAACGCATACCGGTACGGTACAATGCGAGAGAACACTCTGTCTCTGACTGTCGTGATGGCTGACGGAACTATTCTGAAGACAAAGCAGCGACCCCGCAAATCGTCGGCTGGGTACAACTTGACGCAATTGTTCATTGGAAGCGAAGGCACCCTCGGGCTGGTTACCGAAGCTACGCTCAAACTGGTGCCCAAGCCTCAGAACGAAAGCATTGCCGTTGCGACCTTCAACACGCTTGAGGACGCAGCTGGGGCCGCCGCCGAGGTCGTTCAGAACGGCATTCCCGTCGGCGCGCTTGAGCTACTTGATAAGCCCATGATGAAGGCCATGAACGACAGTTGCAAGACCACACGACGCTGGGACGAGGCCCCCACGCTCATGTTCAAGTTCGCCGGCCCCACTCAGACTGGTGTCACCGACATGATTGCCCAAGTCCGCCGCATTGCCAAGACACACAGCAACAGAACCTTCGAGTTTGCGTCTACGGCCGCAGACCGGGCCGAACTATGGTCTGCGCGCAAGAACGCCCTGTGGGCCACCATCGACACTGCGCGCAAGGGTGACCACACTTGGACAACTGATGTCGCAGTGCCAATGTCGCAGCTTGCTCCCATCATCAAGGTTACGCAGCAGGACATGGCTGAATCTGGTCTTTACGGCACCATTGTGGGGCACGTCGGAGACGGAAACTTCCATACGATCCTTATGTACGACCCAGCAACGGAACGTGAGATCGTCGAGGGCGTCGTACACCGAATGGTGAACAGGGCACTGGCACTAGAGGGCACGTGCACTGGCGAGCATGGTGTGGGCGTGGGTAAGAAGCTTTACCTAGAGGAAGAGATTGGGCCGGATGCCGTGAACCTGATGCGCAGGGTCAAGATGGCGCTGGACCCTTTGTGCCTGCTTAACCCAGATAAGATTGTGAACATTAATCCTGAGTCCAAGGGGCACTAAGTAGATAGGGGTAAACGGTTATGAAATACATAGCACAAGGCATAGTGTCTATTTAAGAAATGAACGCGTATGAATACCTTAAAAGCTGGTAAGAGACAGTCAACTTCGCAGACGTCACCGCAACGTTTTTACCTTTCTATTTTAAAAGTTTTTCTATTATAAGTACTGCAGTACTGCTCGTACTGTCCTCGTACGAGGCAAGCCTTTGATTATCAGTTTTGAATCTTGACCTGCTGTTCAAATGGCTGCGACTGACTGTCAGAAGCCAATTGACTACAAGATTGGATTGCTTGCTCAGAAGACCATTATACGCTTACTAGCACTAACCACTAAAGCCATTAGTCCATAGTTGATAGTCCATTCGGCCATTAGTTCATATGGTCAAACATCAGAAGGTTTGGTTGATTACGTTCTGTTAAGTTGTAGTAGTATTGTTGCCATGACAACCATCACATTCTTTGAGGCCAGCCAAAAGGTCCCACCCCATAGTAAAAGGAATGAATGGAATGATTTTCATATGTGGCTTGAGATTGAAGATGCTACGTGTGCTGTGGTTTTAATATGAGGTTAGGAGTATTAAAATAGTAGTGAAGTGTAGGTAGCAACAGTAACAGTAGTAGTCAGTCAGTAGCAGTAGCAGTTGCCTTGGTAGGGCTATTTTTACATTTTGTAGATATTTTTATCCAATAAAAATAGTGGGTACATATTTGTGCTGATACATATTCTGATTTCCCATACAAAAAAAAACCCAAAATTGATCGGATCCATCACAGCATTTTCATGAGATCAAAAAGGCCATTACACACGTCTTGTAACCACTGCTGAAATTTGCATTTTTCGCCCTGAAATTCTCTTCTTCCTACACTTCACTTCTCTTCACTTCTCTTCAGCTCTTTGCCTTGGACTTGTCTTGACTTGAATTGACTTGACTTGGCTTCCCCTTCATTTCTTAACTTAATCCTCAAACAAACTCAACTTTATCTTCTTGTTTTAGGTCGTCCTGAATGATTATCGTTCAAATTCTTTAAATCAGGACCCTTTTTTTTTGACTTCATTTCTTTCTCTTCTACTTCACTCGTTCACCACACTTTTTATTCTTATTCTTATTTTTCATTCAACAAGGCATTGATTGTACTAGTTTGATCTCGCGATCTTCTTTTCCCTACTTTCGTTAACTACTGGTTTTTCTTTTCTTCTATACACTCGTTTGCAAGGTGTTTCGTCACACTCTACACAGTTCGTTTTAAATCCACAAAGATCGTATCATACTCACTTTGCGGCCTTGATCTAAATATACGCAACAGTATCCACACCTCCTGACACGCTCAGAAATACCCACACGCTTACTCCCGCACAGAGCACTCACTCAATACAACTATCGTTTGCATATCGCTTGACTCGAATGTCCCAGTTCGATCTCCAGTACTCCCAGATGGTAATGCCTGCGTCATCCCAGCATGGCACTCCATCCATGACCCCGTTTGCATCTTTCACTCCCACTGGATCATTCTCACCCAGTCCAGACTATCCATTGACTCCATATCTCCCACAGTACTACAGTCCCTCTCCGGTCCTTGAATCCATGGAAGCATCTGGATCTTCTCGCACCGTTTATCTCGGCAACGTTCCTCCAGAAATCACGGCCGAAGAACTCTTGAACCATGTGCATTCTGGCATTGTCGAGTCCTTGAAGTTGTTTCCAAAGAAGAATTGCGCGTTCATCTCCTTTTTGAATGCGGCATCTGCGTCCCACTTCTACTCCGATGCAATTCTAAAAAAGCTCACTTTGAATTCTCAAGAAGTGAAAGTTGGCTGGGGCCGGTCCACTCCCCTTTCTCCTCAAGTGTCACTGGCAGTAGCACAGGATGGCGCTTCTCGTAATGTTTACATTGGAAACTTACCAGAAGACATTACAGAAGACGAGATCCGCGCCGATCTGCTCAAATACGGCCAAGTTGACGTCATCAAATACATAAAAGACAAGAATATCGGGTTTGTTCATTTCCTGAGTATTTCTTCTGCCATTAATGCTGTCCAGCAGCTTCCCTTTGAACCTAAGTGGTCACAGCGCAAGATCTTTTACGGTAGAGATCGCTGCGCTTACATTTCTAAGACCCAACAGCAAAACGCCGCGCAGTACCTGGGGATTGCGCCAGGATATGAACATCTCATCGCTAACGCAGATCGAGATTTGATTTCCAGTGCACTTGCCCAGCAATCTGCTGCAGCTGTTGCCGTTGCTACCGCTGCAGGAGGTGCCAATAATGTTGGTAACCGCACGGTTTACTTGGGTTCTGTTCATCCAGAAACAACGATTGAAGAGATTTGTAACGTTGTTCGTGGAGGATTGTTGCATAGCGTTCGATATCTCCCAGAGAAACATATTTGTTTTGTCACTTTTGTGGACCCTACAGCAGCTGCCCAGTTTTTCGCCATGGCTAGTTTGCAGGGTCTAGCCATTCACAACCGCCGACTCAAGATTGGCTGGGGCAAGCATTCTGGCCCCCTTCCTAATGCTATTGCATTAGCTGTCACTGGTGGTGCCTCTCGCAATGTTTACATAGGCAACATTGGCGAAAACTGGACTGAGTCCAAGCTGCGCCATGATTTCGGCGAGTACGGCGAGATTGAGCAAATCAACTTTTTGCCCGAAAAGTCGTGTGCATTTGTCAACTTTACTAACATCGCCAACGCCATTAAAGCTATTGAGCGGGTTAAGGAGCGCGAAGAGTACAAGAAATTCAAAATCAACTTTGGCAAAGACCGATGTGGAAACCCGTCACGGCAACTCCAGCAACCGTTTGCGCAGCTCCAACAGCAGCAGCAACAAAACATACAGCATCACCAACTGCTCCAGCAGCAGCTACAGATGCAGCACCAGTCGTACGTTCCTATCATGGACGCAGCGCCAGGGGAGGGCCTGGGTATTCTGACTGCGAGCGGTCAGTTCCTGGATCCCCCAGACGAAGCGGACGAAGAAGAGGCGGACGATTTCCCGGAGCGCCCCATGTATGCAAATCATCCATCGGCCACAAGCACGACGCTTACAATCCCAGAGGTGCCCGAAGAGGCCCTCGAGGAAGCGACGGAAGAGCCTGTTGTCAAGTCAGCCGCGTCTTCCCCTTTGCAGCCGCAGCCTGGGAAGGAAAAAGAAGATGAGTATGTGTTTGACGATAAGACGGCGGCGATCATGGCGGCAGAAGCAGCCCGCACGTTTGGAATAGTGTCAGTATCTGAAAAGGTTAAAGCCATTGAGGCCCAGGCGGCTCTCGCAGTGTAGTTGTATTATTATTTTGATGACAAAAGAAAAATCAGGAAATATATAAAAGGGAAATAATGGAGCATAGTTATAATGTATTAAAAAATATAAGAAATTTAGGGGAAACAAAAAGCAAGTGTAATAAATAAGAACTAAACGCAAAAGAAACTAGAATAATAAGAAAGATCACAGGCCAAGGCTTTCCTCGCTGCTCACAGTCTCAACCACAAGCTCCCACTTATCAATCTCAGCAAACTTGGCCTTCATCTGCTCAGTATAAGCGTCCAGCGTGTCGTCGTCTTGAGGTAAAATCAAGCTGGGCTCACCCTCGTCGTTGCTCTCCTCTGCAGCCGCGTCTATCGTAGCTGAAGCGGTTGAAACTGCTGCAGGCTTCGATTTCTTGGTAGCACTTCTGCCCCGAGAAGCAGGCGCACGGCCCCTTCGTCGTTTGAGACGCGCTGATCGTGGTCTTGAGCCGTACTCAACATCGTCATCGTCTTCTTCATCTTCTTCGCTATTTTCTTCTTCGCTGCTGAACAAATCTCCATTCTCATCTTCGTCATTGTCATCATCAGAGTGTCTGGGCTTGGAAGCACCAGCCGGCGGGACATATTTCCGGGCTGGCAAAATTGATAGCAGCTCATCTGTTGAAGGAGGCTGGTAAGAGGATTGTGTGCTGCGTGGACGACCGTTTCGTGGGAACCTGAGTTTCGAAACTGAGACGACTGTGACTGAGGCCGTTTTATCTGCATTATCATTCGTGTGCGACGCGTCTTCTTTGTCGGCGGCGCTGTCTGCATCCTCAGAGAATGGGCGGACTGAGTCTGGGCCAGACTGATCTGAATCTAGTCGAATCGGTTCTTCAAATTCCACGGGCTCACCAAATCGAGCTGGAGTAGAAGATGGAGCAGGTGAAGATGATAGTCCTGAGATGGGGGACGACATAACTCCTCCAAACGCGCTTTTATCCTGGGCTGGCACCACGACGGCCACAGCTTGTGGCGCGAAGCTCGGAATGATATTGGACTGGTCAACTTGCTTAAAGCCGAACGGATCGTCATCTGAACCAAGCTGAAACTGGGGATCGATTCGGACTGCAGTAGTTGCAGTCTTATTAAGAGTTGTAGTTGACGTGGGAGCTAGATCAGACCGCGTTGCTGTTGTTGTAGATGGGAACGAGCGAGGCTGACGCGCCCTACGGATTGGCGCGTACTTATTCCTCTCACCAGCCCCAATTGCGTTTTTTTCTGTATCTTCATCGTCTTTACCACTTTCTTCTTCATTAATTTGATCCTCTTCGCCAATATCGACGCGTTCTTTATCTGGTTGTTGTGGCGTAATCAAAACATTGTGATTGTGACGCGTCGTTTTGACCGGCGATTTGAGCAAAACATCGTCGCCTCTCATTTGTAATTGCTGTTTCTTGGTAGGGCTATTTGAAATATCGCGCAGCGCACGCGTACTCCCTGGCGGTGCTGGCACATGTGCTGGGGTTGAGCTCATGACGGGAGGCGACACGAGCAGCATCGGGTCTTGGTCGAGTGCTGAAGAGCGCAATTTGGTGGGCGTGCTGGTCGAAATTGGAGCGTCGGCAGCAGGTCTCCTTCGTGGACGTTGGGGTCGCGGCATTTTTATATTTTCTTCGTTGAAGAGCGCGTTGTTTGGCGTTGGTGTGTGTGTAGTGGAAGGTGAAAAGTTGTTTTTGGCCTTTTTTTGTTTTTGTGTTTGGCCGAGTCCAAGTTCCCAAGCTTTGTCAAACACAGCTAAAAAAAAATCTCCACTTCGGCAACTCGATACCACAGCAATTTAAATACGATTTTAAGTTAGCAAAAACACAAAAGGGACCGAGCTTCATCTCATCTTGACTCCGCTTCTTCGTTTAGGTATATAAAGACCTTCAACCCACCACCAGGTCCATTGTTCTTTCATTACCTGTACCTTCGACTTGATCCAACATCCAACATCCAACTCAGATTATAGATTATAGATTATATATTAGAGATATCCCATCCACTTTCAACAAAATGACAGTTTCGCCAGAACCAACACCAGACTTTGTCGAAACCGTGCTTAGAATTCCCATACCTGGCGCCGACCACACCGTCTACGGTATTCTCACCCAGCCTATTGCTTCTCTTTCGCCCTCCAGCAGTAATGCGAAACCATACGAACTGGCGCTGGTGGCCCACGGCTTCGCAGGCCACAAGGACTACTGCTACCTCAAGCTTCTAGCCCACACTCTCCCCACCAAGGCCTCCAACATTGAAATGGCGACCTTCAGATTTGACTTTTCGGGCTGCGCAGACTCGGAAGTGAAAGTTGCGCCTGGTGAGGAGCCTCACAAGCGGACACTCCAGAGCGACCTGAGAGACTTGACAGCCATCGCATGTTACATGAAGGAAAAGTATCCCAACCTGCTACTGACAACAACGGTGTGCCACTCAAGAGGTTCGTTGTCGGCATTGGTCTGGCTGGCCCAAATCGCAGAGGGCAAGCCCCACCCCCCGTCGCCTGAGTTGATCGAGGCCACTAAATCAATAACCAGAGTTGTAAACTGTGCAGGGAGATTCCGCGCTGAGCTGCTACTGTCGGCTTACGACCGGTACATAGGGTTCCGGAAAAATGCAGGCTTCTACGAGAATGCGAGACTCGCTGGCGGGAAGTACGGTCCCATGTGGTCGTCCTACGAGGAGATACAGTCCATGTCGGACCTGTCGGTGCCGGACTCACTCGACGCTATTACAAAATATATGCCTAACACGCGGTTTTTGAGCATATACGGCGAGTTGGACACGATCATTCCACAAGTTGATCCGGGTATGTATCATACTCACTTGAGCACGCCTGAGCACCCAAGGCGGCACGAGCTGAAATTGATTGCCAACGCGGACCATAACTATTACGGCAAGCCTAGGCACTCTGGTGAGAAGAAGGCCAACTACAACCCGACAGTCGTGCAGCTCATCATGACTTGGCTGCAAGATAGTAGCCACTAGAAATAATACAGTTCATTTCATATTCAATTTTACCTAGATTATTTTTGCTTGTCGTTGTTTTTGTTACTTATTCTTGGCCAAAGCCGACTGTTTCCTCCACTGCCAGCGTCAGTTTATGCGCCAGCGACTCGTAGTCTTTGTATATCGGCAAGTCAACCCTATTGAAACATGTATGCGACTTGGGCAGCGCATCCGGCTCGCCCGCCTTCTCAATGGTGAACCGTCGAGGACCATCACTTCCCTGCAAGTCCTTGAACCCGTTGACCGGGATACGCGACGTACCTGTCGTGAACTGCAACAGACGCGACTTTTGTTCCGAGTCCCATGATCGCACACACTTCCAGAACCACTGGATCACCTCGTCGCTCTCTGTGTAACCCCTGTAGTCCGTGTGCTTCTTCCAGTCGTCCACATCAATTTCCGAAATACCTCCAATCAGCAGCTCCAGTTCGCGCTCGTCAAACACGTTCACCAGCTCTTGCGGGATCAGCTCGTTGAACCCGCTCAAGAACGCCGTAAACTGCTCGTCTACGCGCCGCGAGATCTTCCACTCCGTCACAAGCTCGACGTACTCTCGCTTGTTGTCGTTGGTGACCGCAATGTCTCGGCCGCCGGGTTTCAGGTCAACTGTCACTATTTCGCCAAACTGGTCGTCCTCTACCGAGAACGTCAGCTCCAGGATATCTGTAATGTCGTTGTTGAGCGTCCACTCCAGGTTGCGGTAAAACTCTGCGTCGACTCCTTCCATGTCTGTGAGCACGACCTTTTTGCGTAGAATCATTTTGTAGAACGCACTAATGAAGAAAGCGTCCAAGAACCGGCGGTGGAAGACGGCCAAACCGGCCACGCGGCCAATGAACTTGAAGTAGTTCAAATGTTCAGGGTTAATTCCTGAGTGAGGATTGATCTGAAGCGTATAGTTATCATGCGCAGAGTACTCAAAGAGGCAGTAGAAAGGATTAAACATTTCGTGCGACAGCAAGAAGAAGAACTCTCTCGACACACCACCATAATCCAAACCCTCCTCGCCGTCAAACTTGATCATCAGTCTCTTCTTCAAGTCTGCCGGAGTCTGTCTCATAACCTCCTGGTAGGAATCCTCAAAGATGTGGTCACGCCTCACCTTGACATGGCACTGCCCGGCTGTGGCGCGCAACGCCGGCTGCGACCGGAAATAAATAAGCTTGCGCCGGAAGTCACGTTTGTACTGCGGCACGTTCTGGTCCAAGCTCGACGGCAGTCGAGGGTCGTCCCACGTCGTAGTCTTCGTGTTGTGGTCCACAAAGTACACTCTTGCAGTGTTGGTCAGCCGCATTTCCCAGCCACTGGGCAACGGGCCAAGCTGTGACACTGGTTGCTGGATAGTGCCAGACGTAGATGCATTCGGGCCGTTGAATGTCCGGATGAACTGCTGGCGGCGTGGGTCGACCCAGGTGGTTGTACGAGTATTGTGGTCAACAAAGTAAGGTCGCCCTTCCGGTGTGAACCGCTGCTCCCAGCCTGCAGGAAGTTCCCCGAGCCCAGCTGTCGTAGCGCCCGAGTTCATCATTTGAATCGCGTTAGCAGCAGATGTGACGTTGTTTGCTGATACTGTCGTTCCAGGTGGTGCACCTGGACCCGAAGTCGGACTGGTGCGGCCGCCATTGGGCGATGTTGCCCGTGTGTCCTCCGGCAGCATTCGGTTTTGATGGCGCTGACGCTCGAGGTCAGTCGTATTTCTTCTGGCAACCAACTGGTCTGATTCACTGACATTAGACTGCGGGCGAGTCCATGTAGTTGTGCGGGTATTATGGTCGACGTAGTAGGTACGCCCCAGGTTATCAGTGCGCCGCTCCCAGCCTGAGGGAAGTCGGCCATATTGGTCTTCGAACGAACTGTATACTGGTCGGTTGGTCGTACCTGACGATGCGGCGGCGGCTGTGCTGTCTTGGGAGGGGCCAGCTGAGTGGGAGATGGCGTTGCTAAGCTGGTCGCTCGTAGAGCTGTGCTGGATATGCTGTTGCTGGGAGAATGCTGAGGACTCCGTGGCTGCGATGTTGTGGGCACTGAGGTTATTGGTGCCGGTAGAAGGCAATGCATTTGAAGAGGATGAAGCACCAGTGGGTGGGCCCTCGATAATGGGCCCTGAGATGTTTGTCGACAGGTTGATGATGAGTTTGCCGCTGACCACAAGGTTATCATTGGACTTTTTCAGGTCGCGTGTGATCATTTCGTCGCCGCCCACCCGCAAGTCCACCACATCGCCCACGCGGATGTTGATGACGCCAAGAAAACCTTGATCTTTCTTCTTGAATTTTTTCTGGTCAAAGATCTGAACCGCAATTATGGAGTTCTCCGTGACGTCGCTTAAAAGTTAGCAATAAAGAAGACCATTTGGTGGTGTACCTACACATCAAAGTCTTTATGCCAGTACGGACTGAGGGTTTTGCGGATAGCTGGCGTTGATTGAGTTTGAGATCCGTCGACAGTTATGACCGCAAAGGGATCAGGAAGGCCTAAAAGTATGTTAGTGCCCGATACCAAGAAATGCAAAGATTGGCATTGAACATACGAAATACATCACGCTTCGATAGAGCGTCTGCTGCAATGACTAAAGACCGTTAGAAACCACTGGTTCAGCAGCCTAGGCAATACTCACTGGTCACCCGCAGCTTGTAGGTCTGGGGCGGCATGGTGAATTGAGTAGGACACAAAAGCTCAAGACCGAATGATGGCTTGGACGTTAAATAAGGGCTTGGCTCCGCTGATTGCGTTAAGAAATGCAAATCTTTGCTACAAGACTCTTAGCAACAAGAAGATCAATGGGTCTGTGCCCAAATGCTGAAAGGAATAGAACTGGTTTGTACAAAACTTGGAGTTGAACAAGGGCAGACTGGGCTGAGTTGAGGTGGGTTGGCTGAGCTGGTTGAGTGAGACTGACGGGGACCAAAATTACTTTGTGCGGTGAAATTGGAACAAACAAAAAAACGAAAAAAACAAAAAAAAATTGGGGAAAGGGGAACGTAATACCTGACTTGAACAGTGGGCAAGGGCATGCATATACTGCTGACAAATGATTACAAATATAAGCACAGATGGCACGGCTGAACATTTCAACTGAGTTGAAAGACCAGATTACTCTGTAGTCAATGAATGATTCCGAGTCAATAAATTAACTCCTGTTTCATTGGAATTAGAAGCAGGAGTTGAGAAGTTGTAAATAAGTAAGTGTGCTATCAATCACGTTTGAATTCTAAAAAGACACATTAGCCTTCAGTACGCAAGTTATTAATAGAGTACAGGAAAAGCACAAAAATCGTGAAGATGGGCAGTTTACTTGAATTGATAATATGATATTACTAAATATCAATCTTATTTTAGTCCATGAAACTATATGATTCTGGGAATTCAAAGAGATCGAAAGTCTGACTCTGGAAGTACAAGTGAGCAGCAACCTTGCAACCGGTCATAATGAAGAACAACTGGGTAAAAGAAGTTTTTTTTTGCAGTCGGATATATCAAGTTCAATTAAAAATCAATCACTTGAAAAAGCTGGGCTCAAGCTTTCAAGGGTTGTTGAATTGAATTTTGTGGCAGTCTGCAACAGGTAAATGTGTGAATTGAGTGCACGCGAGCAGCAAACAGCCATACAAATCGCGAAGTAGAAAACTAAGATCACAAACCCCACAATCTTGTGACTTGACTCAAAGTTGAAAAATTATAATTAGTGGTTATGGAATTATGGAATATTGATTGGTAGTCTGGTTTATGGATATATCTTCCTGGTCTGGATCAAAATTATAGCTAAATTGTTCAAAGGGTCAGTTCAATACAGGACTTCTATCTCTTCGAACCGAGCCTTTGCTGACAAAAAAAAGCCCTCTCTTGATCTAGTTTGAGCAAGTCCAATAGCTTTGCATCCCGCAGAACTTTGTAACTCTGCTGCCAATCTTTGGATCTATGTGAGCATCACAGCATGCCTGTCAGCCTATCTCTGGATCTGAGCATCTCAGATTGTCAAGGATCTCTAAACCTCAAAATCCCAAATCGTAAAATCTCAGTAACATCTCACCATCCAGTAATCTCGAAAATCTCAAAATGTCAGTTCCATTTCGCAATGTCTGAATCTGAATATCTATCTCAGTTCAAAACCCAATATAGTTTTTTCTTGGCCTATAAATCCGTTAAATGCTAAATGCAACTGCCAACATGAGATCTCGGGTTTGAGCAGCAGAGCGGGTCTAGTAGGCAAGTTTTATATTGCAGCCAAACTTATAGTTAACTGTGGCTGCTTACCTGTATGCGCTGTGGATGCCTGTGCTGATATAAGTTTCTCTAAAGCAGGCAGACTATGATCTCTTGGCCTTCATTGCTCCACTTGCTCATTCATATTTGTATTCACAAGCCATCCAGTTTTCAAATCCACACTGGGTGCACACTACATGCAGATAACAGATGAAAGCAACGTGTGTATGCCAAGAGGTCAAATCGGTGTTCTAATCGAAGGGATAATTTTGCTCCAGAGTGGAAAAGGAATCTTGTCAAGGCTTAGCTAGGTCATGCTTGCAAATAAATAGCAGTTGAGCTTTAGACAACTAAAAACATTCATTCATTAGATCAAGGAAAGCAACAGCTCACAAAATCACAAAAAAACACTAAACAACTATAAGAAAAAAATACAACAAAACGGAATCGCAAATAAAAAAAATATGAAGAAAATCGAATAAAAATAAATATCAGGCCAATCAAGGCCTCTTAGTCTGCTTTTTTTGGGTTTTGCTCCTTTTGTCTGCTTTATAGAACCTCTCTCACTCTCGTCAAGATCTCACAAGCTGGAGCCCCCGGATCCAGCTTCAACATCATCTCGTCCATATAGCTCATCGCCGCCAGCACCGAAAACACACTGCACCCTGTCGCCGCTGTATTATACTCCCGGTCTGCGTGATACGCCTTGCTCGCGTTGTGCTTTTCAGGTTCAGTCCGCGCCACAAGCTTGCGCGGGGCAAGCTCGTGTGGATTCACATAGTGGCCGGTCGTAACCTTGTAAATGCTCTCGCCAAGTGCTCCTTGTTGCTTGAGCAGGGGCAAGGGGTCGATGGAGCCAGGCTGGTGCAGGCATGCGCGCTGGTAGTCGGTGTATGTGACTGCGGGTGTACCGGGCGTGGGATGGGTCAGCCTCACTTGGAAGTCGAAGGCCCACAGGACGAGAGCGGAGGAGACGAGCATGGCGCGGGCGGACACGAGGTCGGAGCCCCCGAGGCACGTCGGGTTGGACGCGTTTACAGCGAACATGAGAAAGAAGCCAGCGAGCGTGAGCCGGTTGTACGAGTTGTCGGTATCGAGCCAAGTATTGAGACGGGCGAGGGCGGGTGCGTCAGGGTGGATGGTGCCAAACATGATGTAGGTTTCAATCTGCTGGTGCGACCACGCTTGCACAGGCATGTGGGCGAGGGTCTTGACGTTCTCGGTGACGCCCTTGACGAGTGCAGTTTCAAACGAACCCATGGTGTACATGTTGTTGTACATGTTCTGGAAGCCCACAAAGAGGGACAGCACGCCGTCCCAGGGAACTGGTCGAGTACCATCACCTGTAATGGAGCTGAAGTAGAGAGAGTCTGGAGTTTGCAGCATGGACATGATCACGTCCTCGTTGAAGACAGCGTACATTTCCAGTGCATAATAGAAGCGGCTCTGAATTGTAGGGTCTGAAATAACAGGCAGTGGGCAGTTGGACGAAGCGGAGCTACCCTCACTGTAATATCCTCTGTCAATGTCCTCGTCCTTGATATTGTTCTGCTGGTAGTACTTGCAGCCCTCAATGACCCAGCCAATAGTCATTAGCCCATAGAGCAGCGTGAACGTATGCGATGCTGACCAACTGACCTTGCCTTGTGGGGTTCTCATTTGATACAGTCTGGACCCGTCGTCTCCAATTGGAGGCAGGCGCAACATGGATTTGAGGACCAACAAATACGAGATGGTGAGAATGGACCGCTGCGGGCCGACGGTATGGAAAAACATGTCTGGCGAGACGGATGTCCACATGGAGTGGGGTGCCATCACAACAAGATCAGAGTCGATAAGAACATTGTCAAACGAGACTTGCGATACGTACTTAGCCCCGGTTTCGCCTATAATGAGAAGATAGTTTGTTCTGATCAGAGATTCGTGAATAATCCAAGTCGCCCACTGGTCGGCTGGATTCAGCCCTGGCAAAAAGCTATAAGCTTCCGAATTCACAATTGCGTTGCCCAGATGCACCTGGCTGTCTGCCGTTGCTTGGAATGCGCTGCCCAGCTTTGCATACCTAGACAGCGAGGCGTACGCTTTCGGACTGACCGGATTGTACGGACTCTTTTCCGTGTATACCAAGTTATAGTTATGCCATTTTAACAAAGCCAAGGCCTGGTAGTAATTGAGATGGGCCAGCACTGCCAACGGGTCGTACGGCTCCTTTGCTTCGAATGCAAGAAGCACGTCTCGGACACTCTCTATCAAACGACGGTAGGTCGGCTCGAGCACCCGCTTAAACTTTGACGCAATCACCATGCCGAGATAGACTATTGTGGCTGCAAACACAGGGGCGCAGGCCTGGATGTCGAACGAGGGCCCGTGCACGGTGGAGTTGAGGTGCTCAAGTTTGAGCCATGCATGCTTGGCGTGTGCCGTCATCTGGGCCGGCGCCAGGTACCCTGCTTTGTTGTCTGCAAACAGGATTTGATTGATCTGGTAGCAGCAGATTTCTGTGGCGATTGTGTATGACTTTGGTTGGATTAGCAGAACATGGGGTGGCACTGGTGGGTATGACTCTCTGAGGCAGTGGTGGTAGTAATGAGTTTGATGTACCTTTTCAATCATATTGCCTCCGTCATGCGGAGTGGACTCTTCAAAGAAGAACGAAAACGTGTCGAAAATGGCTCGTTTGAAATGAGAGTGTGTTCTGATGGGCTGTGTATACAGGGAGGTGCCTATCGTAAACCTCGGGTGCGGCAGCTGGGGGGACTGTTCTTGCGGTAGCGGGGTATTTTCCAGGTACGTATTCGTATTCGACTGTGCGAGATGTTCGTTGGAAGCTGACTGGGACGACAGTTGAAGCAGGGCTGAGTCTGGCGGGGACGGAGGTTTTGGAAATACCGACGAGGATGACGAACGGGTGATGGAGAGCGCTGGTGGGGATGGCAGTTTTGATGCAAAGAGGGGCGAGACGGACTTGACCTTTGTCGGATGGCCGGACGGGGGACCTCCCGGGGAGGATTTACTTATGCTGGATGGAGAGCGGACTGCTGATTTTTGGCGATGCCCTGCGGCGGAACCGCTGGCCCGTTTGAGGTGGAAGCGGGTGAGCAGGTGGCTGTACAGTTAGACTTTGGGAATGGGTGCCAAGCAAAGGAGAAATATACTTTTCATAAAGGTCTGAGCGAGTGAATGACCTGTTGCAAGTGTAGCATGTAAATGGTTTTATGGGTAGGTCTGAGTTGTTAGCTTTGTGGTTGTCATTTGAAGAAAAGATTGAAACATACGGTTTGCTGCGTGTCTTTCTAGATAGTCCCTGCGGTTGAAGGACTTTGTGCATCCTTCATAGGTGCATGCGTACTGACGTTCCTGTTTGCCTTTACACATTGTGGACATAGAAAGGCGAGTAGAAGAGAGGAAGAAGGAGCAGGGCGAAAGGAAAGAGAAGAAGGGGAAGAAGAGAAAGAAAAACAAGATGATGCCCAGAATTTCTGTTTTATATAAAATAAAATGGAAGAAGAAATTTGAGAATGTATTAGTAAAAATGTAGTAAAAAGATGAGAAAGAAGGAAAAGAAGAAAAGAAAACAATATATATAAAAAAAAAATAAAAATAAAAAAAAATAAAAAGTAAAATAAGAATAAGAATAAAAATAAAAGAAAAACAAGATGAAGATGATGATGGGTTATATAAGTCCAGAACATTTTTATGAAATAATGGGCTCGTGGGTTATATAATAATTAAAGTATATTACTATAGACAATCTGTATATAAGAGTATATATAAATATATATTATGATTGGTTCAGAAAAAAAGAAATGTTTTTATGAAAAAGTAATTATTTTTTTTTAAAGAAAAGTAACTGTTGTTGTGGTTTATTTATGGTTTACACTACAATGATTCAAGTGGTTAACGTGGGGTTTTATAATCACGTGCACTATGCTCTTGTCCAGAAACCGTTGCTTTTGTAATCATTTTATAATCATGTACAAAGTCTATTTAAATATGATATCTCTAAAGCGATTTGAATAAAAGAAATTGGAGGCCAAAATTTAGAACGAAATTGGAACGTATAGCTATATATCAGTAGTCATTTAATGCACTTTTGCTTCGATTTCATCAAATTCATCGTTTGCTTCGTTGCTCTTTTCTCTGCTATAAAGTGAGGTCGTCCAAACAACACCCATGAATAGAAGAAGCGAACCCCGAGGGCAAAGGCCGCCCCAGCTAAAAAAAAAAAAAAAAAAAAAAAAAAACCAAGAGAACAAAAGACGAAAAGAGCGATGCGGTACGTTTGGAGCTATGCTAAATATGGCCACTTACAGCTGGGTTCAAACACATATATATCTAAACCAAAAGTCACAAATCACAATTTAAATACAAACCATGAAAGACGCTTCATTCAACATATATATAGGCCTATACAAAATGAATCAAGTCAAAAAAGAGATAAATCTACCATAGAGTTGCAAAGTGATGAAAAAGTGAGAGAGAAACTTGTGGTTCTGAGAAAACGAACAAACACTTGAGACAAGGTCGTAAAACATATTGTCAATCTTTTTTTTTTTTTCCCTCCATAGAATCTTAGATTAGAATCGAGTGAAATTCTTTTTAAGCAATCCCACTTATAATTAATGCTGGGCATTGGAATAAGTTACTGGATACGCTACCATGTCGACTTATATTTTTAAACCATGAAGTGCTCAAGCTTAAGTTATTTAGGAATTTGTTGAAACAAAGTCTCAACTCGATTCTCATAATCCTTTTAATACGTCCGTTTTAAATATTAAGGTCTAATCAAACTCAGTCGGTACTGTTGTCGATACTTGCTGTAAAATCGATTGTATACTAGTACACCAGCAGCAGGGCCCTTTCCAACTACTCTTTTCATTCCTTTTTTCGTTGATAATTTTCATTCCTTTTTCCAAGTCAATTTTCTGGTACGTGTACCTTCTTCTTTGCCAGTTGACAATTGGGCCAATATTTACTACTCCCCAGATACACAATTGCCCAGTTACACTAGCACCCTCAACTATATAGTCAACCTAGCCAAGCCAATCCCCAACACAAGTCTCCACCCCACACCAGACATGATTAAATACCATTTTTTTCACCCTACATACCATGATCATCCGCCCTAGATACTAAATATCCACTACCCTTGATAGAACTAGATTTGCAATCAGACTTGATCAAAAACGCAATGAGACAAAGGTGGTCTACAACCATAAGCAAAAAGGCTTTGATCTACTGGTTTTTTTGTGGCTCGCTAGCTGGTCCCTATAGCTAGCTAGCTTCTTGTCACTTGTTTGATTGAAAAATAGACTCGGATCGGGACGCTCCATTAGGATATCACAAAAACTAAAATCGAGATGGGTTTGGCTACGGAGTCGGGCAAATCCTAAATCTACAGTAAATACAGTGATCTATAGTGTTCTATATCTGCCTAGGGTCAAGTAAAATATTGAAATTGAGTACAAGTCAGAAAATGAGTTAACGTGCAATTATGTTAATGTGAAAAAGTGACTTATGAAGTCGAAAATAGCATGAATGGTCTGTCCAGAAAGCTTATATCCAGGGCCAAGGTCCAATTTCAAGTTTTCAAAACAATAACGACCAGAGATGAGATGTCTTCGTAGTTTGAGATGGGTTTTAATTATTTCAGGCCAAGTCTCAATATATAGATGGAGGTCGGATCAATTGATCCTTTGAATTAAAGAAAAGAGTGTAAAAAGACTTGGACCTAGAATTATATACGTGGAGGAAATCTTTTAGCTAGGTCTAAGTATACAGGTCTATAGCTCATATGGTTAAACCACGGTTAGTCGATGTCGCATGTATTTCAAAAGCGCCCACTTTTTTTTCTGAATTTCCTTGCTTCTATTGCTCATTGGCTATAATTTCTTTTTTTCAATGCATAGTTAACTTTAAATCCGTTCAAATAGCTGAGGTCGGCGTAACTTTCGGCCGACACTTTGTACTATGGCGATCTCTTCCACTATGCACTTTTTTATTACGTACGATATAGCTGTACTAAGCTTGAAAATTAATTAATTGCCCTCTTGACTACATGAGTTAACTAACTACAAGACGAGGGCTGACTGAACTAAACTGAACTAAAACTAAACATCTTCTCTTTTGTCAAGATGTAGTTATTAATTGCTGTCAGCTCGCAATCACTGCCAGCACAATCACCAACACAACCACCACTAGCACAACCAACACGCACAGTGAGCAGTTCCGTTTCTTTCGCTGGTACTCGTTCGCTGCAACCAGCTCGTCTCCTGCCTGCTTCGTGTTGCTCGCCAGGTTGCTCACGTTGTTTTCGAATGCGTCCAGCTGATCCCCCTGCTGAGTTACCAGCGTCCCCAGGTCCCGGAAGATGGCGTTGATCTCGGTGATTCCATGCTGGATGTTCGCAATCTCTGATTCGCGCTCGTGGAGTAACGTCGTTTGAAAATCGACATCTTCCTGTCTTACCATGTCCAAAATCTGAGTTTGGGAAGTGCCGGCGTACTGGCCAGAGCTGCTGCTGCCAGAGAGCAAAGGCGTGGACTCGTTTTGCTTTTGTTGCCTCAGGGCCTCTTCTTCCTCGTGGACGGCCGTTTTGCTGCGCACCAGTTGCTGGCGCTGCAGCTCTGCAATCTCGCGCTGTTGGCCTCTGAACTGAGCCAGCACGGCCCCAAACTCGCGGTTGAGGCGCTCTTGGGCCAGCTTCTCCTTGCCTTGTCTTGCCCCTCCCCCACTACCACTGAAAGACCACTCAGCGACAGCCTGCACTTGAGACTTGCTGGCTCTGAACATGTCCGTCGTCTCTTCTGCCAGCTTGACTATCCTTTCATCGAACTCGGCTGCCTCACTTGCAGAGGCACCAGACCGCGGTTTTTTGGCGGCTTTGGCTTGGTGACGGCCGAGTAGCTTGCTGATATTATTAACCCGAGAACTCAATTCATAGAGACGAGCGGCTAGGGCTGAGCAAGCATCGTCGAAGGATTTGTATTGTGGTGTAGGACTGTCTTGTGCTTCCAGGTCTGGCATTTGGACGTATTGATTCTGACGTTGATACAGTAGATTCTTGTGTGAGCTCTTAGGGGAGTAGGGAGGAAGACGTTTGTTTATCATCCATGTTTAGTCAGTAATTTATAATGATTAGATAACGCAACGACAATATATTATATATTGTTTAAATTTTGGAGACAAGGTTAAGAGTGGTTAAAAATACTGGCAACTCTAGCCTAGAGCAGATTCTTAAATCCCTCTTTACTTGCCTACTCAAAACTAAACTCAAACCAGAATTATCACCACGACCCCTCTACGACAAAATATTGCATTAATTGCAAGAGAAACAATGATGACGACGTCATAAATAAATGTCCGGTCCATGATACCCTTGAATTTGCATCTATTGGATAAAATATATTTATGTGGGCAATGCTTTTATAAAATATTGTGCAAAGCCTAGGGCCAAGCTAGGGCTCTTGAAGCAGCTGCTTCTTTGCTTCTCTGGGCTATAAAAAAGAAATAAAAGTAAACCGACTAACCTGAAAACTACTACAAGTGCCCAAAAACAGGCAATTTTGTGAACTCGTTAACGTAAAGGTGCGTTTGCAGGTTGCAAATTTGTGCGTGCACTAGTTTTGCAGTCAAGAGCAGCGTTAAAAAAAGTTTGAAAGAGCTATAGCACAAAAATCACAACAAACATGGGAATTAGTGATATTTCGACTCGCAGCGCTTGTGGTTGCTGGGTAGCCTGCATATATTATAGGTTCGGATCAAGTCCAAGAACTGGCACGTGAGAATTGGATAGTTTCTTTTTTGTATGGGCTTAATGATGCTGATGTCTGGAAAAAAAGGGCCCGCTTTAGTGCGAATTTGAGACAGTTCTATATATCTTATGAAAAGAAGGTTTTTCTTTGTAAAAATTTGGAATTAATGAAATCGAATAAAAGCCACTTTTTTTTTAACTTCCAGTATACGGAAATGGCAGTGAAATAAAATTCATCAAAGTCAGTAAGACTGCTAGAGGCTATAGGCCTATATGAATATAAAACTTGAAAGAAATCAAGGGTGTGGTCGATAAGGCCACTGGGGATATTAGTTGAATTTTCTTTGTATCTTTAAACTGGCATTTAAATCTGGACTCATATTACTCATGATACAAGCACAATACTCATTTCAAGTTAATAGATGTCTCTTTACTTCTACTGTAGCATAAAACCCTCACTTTGGGCATGGCAAGGCACACATATGTCTATATAGAACAATTTTTTCTACATTTATTTGGGTAGTACATGATTTATTTCTTGTATTGGAGTTAGAACAATTTATGGCTAATTTTTTATTTTGACCATTTATGGCCCATCAAATTTCATGGGGTATCATGAGTCTCAAACGTTGCCTGTTCTTCAACCCCCACGAAATTGAAAAAAAAAAGTGGTTGTGAACGTACGCTGCTGCTGGCCCTTTTCTTACATTCATATCACTATAATGTCTGAAATTGTACAGCAATATTACTGGGTATATATATATATATATATATGTATAGCCAAGTTTCTTTTTGGTGAATGGCCTTCGGTTTTATAAAAATCTTTGATCATGCTAGCCAGCATTCTAGATTTTTCGGATTGATTCGATAGGCCATATCGTGTGTGCCCATACATTTGGTAAAGTACAGATCCAGTGTAGCTAGCAAGGGTGTTTTTATCCAGGGTACCTAAAATATTGTCCAAAGATATAAGTGCCACTGGGTGTGGCGTCATTTTGATGCATTATGTGAGTCTTCATATAAAAGAATCATATAGGACCCATATGTTTGAGTCTTGATTGAATAGGGGAGGCATCTCATGAAAGTGGCTGTGCAAGATGAGGAATGTGGGTAGCTGAGTCTTAACCAAGTGATAGTGAGTCCTATAGACCTTGAATTTAGATAGTTCGTTAATTTTAGGAATGTGGTTATGGAGAGCTGGTTACGGGGGTTATTGGTAACGTTTTCATGGTGGTTTGTAATACACATGCATTCCCGTCTTGTCGGAATCTGCTCTCCGCAAATTTAAGTGATTTCAAACAGAATATTAATGAATCTCCGTTTAGCTTCACTGTAGAGCTCTCGACGCCAAACAAAAAAAAAATCAGGATAGGTCTACCGATACGTTGATAGTTTTCTCCTTTGGCAGTTTAGGGAAACATATATGTACTAACTACATGTTAGTGGTAGATGTGCACGGTGTTAGAAGACAAAAGTACGTTCACAACAAGGGCAGTTCCAGCAGCTTTACAAACGGTCTATTCGCCGCCTCTATGAAGAAGGACCCGCCCAGATCGACTTTGTTTTTTAATTTAATTTTCCAAAGGGATGGGACTAGAAGAGCGTGTATGATATACGTTAGCTTGCAATGGTCAAAGGGTGGTGAAATGCATAAAGACCAAAATAGAGGATGGGGTTAAGCTCTTTTATTTTTGTGACAACTCGTGGACAAGCGGAGTGCGGTGGGTTGGTTGGTCCTTTTGACTGGGCGTGTAACAAAACACGAGCAACCCCAGTTGTTGATAACCCAGTTTTCGTCTAAATTTGTGTTGGTGCTTTTCAAGAAAAGTGGTTTGATTGCGTAGATCTTTTTAGTGACTTCATAGCCATAACTATATATACATACATGACTCAAGCAATGCCAGTGTCTTGTTCAGCTCCTCTACATTCTACAATATAAGCAAATGTTAGTCTATGCCGATATTGTCTACGCGGAGCGCCCATGCTTTTTGCAATGATGATGTAGGCTTGGTGTTTTAAGAAATTAGCCTCGAGAGACACTGTGGTGTATTTTTAAACTTTGATGGTAGTTTTAATGGAAGGCCATTTGAGAATAGTTGACTTACCATCTTCAAGCTGAAAAGTGCAATATATTAAGTAAATGTTCACTATATATATAGTCAACTATTGTGATTATATCTAATGAAAGGAAGCATTAAAGAAAAGACCAGACGATCAATGCCCAGATCAAATAATGTCAACCATTGAAGCTCATTAAAATTCCAGCTAAATAAACAGGGAACACGTTTTCATAATATTCACTTGAATGTCATTGATTAGTTCAAGACTAGTTAGTTTTGATTTTCAAATAATAATATTCTTATCATTAAAAAAAAAAGCTCATTTAAATAATGAATTGAGTTTTTGTTTAATCTGCAACGGCAAAAGCCGAAAAGCGATCTACAGGTTATATACACTACGCCTCTCTATATAGCCAACCCGAAAGCACCACTTCAAATTCGGCTACATGATGCAATTAGTTTATCAAAACTCAATTGAGGGAATTGCGCGACTCTAGTTAAAGGATGAATCAGGTCTGAATGGGTTAATTCATAGTACTAAAGTATATAGCATTCAGCCAACGCAAATTGTGAAAGGTCCGGACTTAAAGCCGGTTTTGGTCCAGCACTGGTTTTCTATGGGCACATTCTTCTATTAAGTGGGATCTCTCATTCCCATTATCCATGGATATTCATTTCAATAAATATGTTGACGACTTGGACTGGAATTTTACAAAACTGAACATCAATTGGATAAATCTATAAAAAAATACAAAATACGGAACATTTACATGAACTCATATAGAAACATTGAACTAAATGAAGGGCAAAAAGTATATGTAATGAATTCCATCATGAAGTATAAATCGCAAAAAAGAGACACGGACATAAGTTACATACATACACCCTGGTTTCTCGGCCGACGATGTATATATAGTTAACAATTGATGAACCACATCTATATCAAAAGATTAAGGTACATGTGTGCTTTTGTAAAATTTGGCAATAGGTAGCAAGAATGGAAAGAGAGACATTGGCTAAATTACACAATTAACTGAAATGTCTTTTTACAAAACACAAACTGATTGTCGTTTGTGACTGGCTTTAAACGATAGACCGATCTCTGAATAATAAATGTTGGAATATTATGGTTGGTCCTGAAATTGGGCTTTATAAAACGTCAAAGTCAATATCTTACGTCTGTGCTACGACTCTCAATGGCTAAAAATTTTAAACGTGATATTTCAGCAGTCACTACAAAGCATTAAGGTCCGTGTGGTCCGGCTATTGGCCAATGTCAAGTTTTTAGTGAGTTCCACCAGTTTATACATAAGTAAAACAAGACAGTTTATAAAGTTTCATCTAGTTTAATATAGCCTATCCTGGTGTAGCTATACTTTTTCTGTGATGATGATAATATTATAATCAAAATCTTTTACTCGAATTTATAATTATGCTTTTATGGTTTTGCCCAGGTATCTGGTATTAAATAATGAAATTATAGACAAGTACAACTATATTTATTAGGCTATTATAATCAATGCGTTTATTCAATCTTGAACATTAATTATATGTATCCAAAACTTTGTTTAGAGCACAGAGTTACAAGACTTGTAAAAAAAAGGGCCAAGGATTCAAAGTTTGAAACGAGTGCAAGGATACAAGGTTTAGAACAAAGAAAAAGCATGGAGGTCTCCAATTGCTAGGTTGGAATTGTTGATTTCGATCCTACAAATAGATATTGACTTTATTGTTCAATTTGGCGCAGCAGCAGCAGCTCAAGAATAATCAAACGAGCAAATCTCAAATATGATCACATATAGCCACATAGCCATTGGAGTTGTCAGCGCGAACTAGACATTTATCCGCTCTTCTGTGGGTATCCTCAACGAGACATAACTCAATCGCTTGGTTGAGTTTTTTTTTTAAACCTAATGCGCTAGGATTACTTCCACAAGAATAGCAATGATTGAAAGTTGGCATGCCCCTTCTCTAACTATTATTAAAATAGTCATGCTGAAAACCAGCTCAACTCATCAGCTATAGTCAGTCAGTCAATAAAAGCTAGACATTGTTCTCTAGATTGATTTGTGCAACAATTTACAGTTTCCGTTGAGGCATTTAAACTATACTGTCAACTGTCTATTCTATCATATTATGTACCATCAAGTCTATATTATGACTAAATCGAGACTATCAAGACCGTCTCCATACTGTCACTAATTATATATTAAAGTCAAGCCCTTCTTCTTTTCGTTTTCTGGGAGGGGTTGGATCTGTGTCTCGAGCCTGCTACCTAAACGTTTGTGGTCCCGCAAGAAGGTTGTTCTTTGCATTAAAGTCGTTCGGTATGGAAGAAACAAGAAAAGCGCGTCAACTGTAGGGCTTGATTGAAACATTTTGGTAGAACCCGAAATCATAAACAAAAAGATGTTACAGCAAAGGTTGAAATGAGTGGAAGGGGATTTGTTCATACTTGGGTAGTTGGTACACCTTGGATAGACAGATTGCTAATGCAACGATATTTTATCAAGAAGGAACTAATGATGGGTATCTTAAAAGGAAAAATTCAAGATTCACTTGATTCAAAGCGCATATAAACTCGATTTGCTCTTGATTTGACTTGACTTGGTCTTAGCTATAGCTGTTGCTCTCCACGTTGTACATCCGATAAGTGCAGAAAAAATTACTGTTCAATCATGTATCAAAACCTAGATTTCAAATGAACCCAAAGAATTCCTGACACAGTGCTAATCAGAACATTCCATCAACGAATTTATGGCTCCTTCCATTAAACGCTGACCAACTCTTTTTGTTTGTTTTTATTCGTATATTCATGTATATGAAACTTTGTTTTAGACTCACGCATATAGAAAAACTCACTAACTTTAGCCCACCGAACGGTAATGCACAAACGTATTCAGCAGACTGTTGTAGTTAGGTTTAATTAACGTCTGGGTGTAACTTAGACTACTTGGGGTCAGGCTATGTTGAATTGAACTATTCGAGTGCTTTGTTGTAAAACTGAGTTTGTTAACTGAAGTAAACAGTTGGTGAGGAAGGATGAACTATGGGAAGATTGGGCAGTATTTGAGTAATATATAAAATTTGTCAAGAGCTTCAGTAAAATAGTTTGCAAGCATTCCAGAATGTACACAAAAAAAAGACTTCAGATCCAATCATTTTTATTTCGAGGTGACTCTGCAAGTCTCAGGCGGCCCTGGGCTGGACCTTAACAGCCTACTCAATCTTAAACTTTGAACTCAACTCAAACCAAGTACTGTTACTTTATTACTATATATAGGCATATATATTTGGCCCTACCACTTTTCAAGCACTCTTGTAGGTGACCATTCTTCTCTCCCTTTGCCACTGAGGTCCTGGTGTGGCGCGAACCTGGTGTGGCGCTTCGCTCTCTTGTAGTAGACATATGATCTATATAGAAACTCAGTTTTGTGACACAAGCTTAGGGACATGACGGGGACAACTTGCCAACGTATCCCAAGTGGCATTTAACAATAGATCCGGTCTCTTTCAAGCAATGGGCCCTACTGAATCAGGGCCATGCTAAGATGGTCCATGAATTGTTTGGCTTTTCTGTTTGAATTTTTTGCAATGTTATTATTCCGATTGGAAATGGACAAAAAATTATAATGAGTGATTGAGGCATCAAAGTGTGGACCCTAATACAGTTGCACGGATTTAAGTCTTCTATAGGCTTTCCCAGTAAACGACCAATAGTAATGTAGTTATTTGACTGAGACATGGCTCGTATTCGTAAATTTCAGAATACGGCAAAGCAGTAGAACCCGATGCAGCATGCCTTGTAAGAACAAAAATTTTACGACAGCCTTAAATTGACACTTCAAAAAAAACAACAAGTACTTAAAAAGCAGAAGAATTCCGCCTTCCATTTCCATGATTCTTCCATCGTCAGTTTTAATAGCAATCTACTGGCCACCCACCATGTAATTAAAATGGTATGGAAGGAGTCAAAGAAATTGCACATGTTTTTCTTAAATTTGGTTAACTAAATAGAGATCTCCGGAAAACGCATGAGAGACTAGACAACGAAGATCCTTATGACGAAGGCTCTGCATAAACAATCTATAGGCATGCCACTCCCCTTTTTTTTTTTTTTTTTTTTTTTTTTTTTTTAGTTAACTTATGGTAAACATATCGGCCACTTTTGACTTTGTTGCCGTAGATCGTGTTCGGCGCCACGATTCATTTTTTGTTTCTCGTAATTCTAATTTTAAAATATATAATGTATGTAATGAAATTCTGATTTTTGTTTGTGGCTGATGCAAACCCATGCCTACCAGCCATTTTTCTAGTGCCACTTGGTCTTGGTCTGCCCACATTCTGCTTTGGCACTGGGTCTTTTGGATTGTGTTAGAGCCTACCCATAAACTAAACCCAATCGTCAGCACGTATGAATTTCAGACAAAGCACGTTCTTAATTATATAAATCCATCCTTCGAATGGATAATGAGTGCTTCACATCCATGCAGAACAATTGGTGACCATTGCAAGTAGTTACTAGTGGCTGACGGGTCCCTTTCAATTTTCGAAATCATTATAGAAAACCATCTTGGCCAAATTTGCTGTAGGCGTTTGATCGAGAACTTGAAAAATGCCCCTATTGTCATTCTGGGTTAGTAAAAAGTACATTGACGAAAGTCTTTGCCATGGACTAATGCCCAATGCTTCCTAGCTAACGCCCAAAGCGTGCTAAGCTTACCCACTTGCTGGAATAGTGATGTTTCTGTCGGGCTGCATCCATGGCAGTGCGCAAAGCAAAGACCGCGCTCCATTTCACTCTAGACGAGATCGGGAAATCGTGCAGTCGGTGCTGTCCCATAGCGCCTGTACGAATTACTCAACTAGAGAAGAACAATAATATGAACCAAATTGTGTTACTTTATTGATGGATCCTCGAGCAACCATCACTAATTAAAATAAAGCTCAGATTTCTCGATTTTGTCTTGTGGGCCATATTTTTAAACGCCTTAGATTCTCATGGAGCAATATAATGGGCGCTTAAAATAAGGCTAAGAAGTAAATCTGCCCCACCTGTTGTGCCTCAACCATCTTAAAGAGAGTAGCGCTCAGTTTGTGTAACGAAAGAAATGAAGACTCTGGTATAGTGATCTTTTTGCAATGCTGATCCTGCTATCTTGCCAGAGATTGACATCATACGGCACGGACAACCTCTCTTAAACCGCTTCCGTTTGCTCACGCCAACCCCAGGATTCATGATCGGTCAAGCTTGTTGAATCAACAAGCATTGCCCATGGTTTACGCAACCTCAAAGGGGTCCACGTATTAATGGAATGACATTCAGCCAGGTCCAAGATCTAAAAGATTGAAACTAAGCAAATACGGTCCTTCCATTGTCATGGCGCTGAAAAAGTCAAGTGGACCAGTGCGGGGTGACTAGAAGCAATTGGCAATTATAGACGCAAGCAAATGCCGTCATGATTATGAAGAAGTTGGGGATACATTTAAGCTAAATCAAAAGACAATAACTCTTAATTGCGACTTATTAGGACAAGATTAAAGGTTAACGTGAGCCTCAGAACAGAAAAGTCGTGCTATTGTCTAACAAAATTTGTATATTGCTCTCTAGAAGGACAATGTTGCAAGACCTTTCATTTATTCAACGACAGTTGCTATTTCTAACCAAGTAATGGAAATTTCATGAAGCGAAATCTGGGTTTTACAAACGGTTTGGTTTGGGACACTACATGCCCATGATTTTGGCTGCCTTCTAAGCTGATCCATAAACGTATTCCTCTACCTAAAGTTTGCTAGCTGCCTCGTTAATATTATATAACATAAAAATTAGCGTATACAACAACTTCTCTTTTCGTCTAAGATTACTGATGATCAGAAATGGTTCTTCTATCACTATATATTCTATTAATTGTTAAATACAATTTACCATGAGAATCCCTCTTCTAGATAGTCAATACGGCCTGTCCCGATACCAAGATTGTCTGCTGCACAAGTTCGAAGAGTGTCGTTTAGTGTGGGTGGACCACAGACAATGATACTGGTAGCACCCTTTGAATTTCTGATATGCTCTGCAACCAGGCCATATGCATCCGGACGACCCTTGATAAAAGTAACTTGATTGCTGGAAATGGTGACATCAGCATTTTTATCTTTATCGTAATCAGTGTCGCTCTCAGCTATGGGCAACGTCTCAGTCTGGGTAACGTATATTTCAACAGCACACCTCTTGTTACTAGAGATCAACTCAATTTCCTGAGAAAAACAATTCAACGAAGACTCATGAGGAGTTATCCAGATGAAGATGATGTTTTGAGCCATGTCAGTACGAGAAAGCAAGTCGGCTGCATACCCATAAGTTGATGTGATGCCAATGCCTCCAGCAACAAAGATACAAGTATTATAGTGATTCAGGTTGTGACGATGACCATAAGGACCATCCAGAAGCAACTTGAAGTAGTTGAAACCATCAGACAGTGAAGCAAGTTTGTTTGCCACTCTGCGAGTCATACCTCCTTTCGCTACTCCACAGATTACAAGTTTGTCCTGTTGGTCAGGGTGCTGGTAGATTGTGAAAGGATGCGACTCCCAAAATCCCCAAGATGTTAAAACGTGGATAAAGGCGTAGCAACCTGGGTAGTAGTTGAATCTGCCAGATGTAGAAATAGTCATTTTAAAGACCTCTCCAGGGTAGAGCTGAGTGTCAGCATGACCTATACCAGACCATGCCAATCTGAACAAGCGCACTACTCGGTCAAATGCCCAGATACCAACAGATGCCCACACCCATTGGTGCCACCCAAGTTTGACAACATGGAACCAACAGGCAACAATGAACACAGCTGCAAAGATAATGTGAATAGCCAAGAACATTTCGTACCATCTGGAGCGAAGATAGTGAATACTTTGCAAAAGAATTAGGGAACCCAGAATCATAGCAGCAACACCCGATCTCCAATAATTATCCTTGAAATTTTCTTCATACTCGTGCAAAAGAACACTGTCAATTGAATAACAAACAGCATGAATAAAGGAATGAGCTACCATTCCTCTGGCAACCCAGCGATGGTATACATTGAATGTATCAAACGACCATCCAGTAGCCCATATCATCATGTTGTTACGGCCTGCAAACAAGAACAATGCTGGGAAATTGGTAAATGCCATGACACCACATCTGTCTGCGAGATACCTCAAGAGCTGCAGTTTGTACGTTGGAAAGTTGTTATTAGGTGTGAAGAGAGTGTACTTGATCATTACAAGAATGATATTAAGAGCTCCGTATCCAATAAGAACCCAAGATTGAGCCCGAGTCGGAATTGACATGGACATTATCTTGAAAAATGACGCGGGAACGGAATGTTTGGAACCAAATGCTGCAGGAATTGTAAATGTCTGGCGGAATCTAATGAATGCTGAGTTGTTTAAGGATAGCATATACTTTGGCGCGATATGCTTCAAAAAATTGATGCAAGCTCCAATAGTAATTATGAGCAACCAGTATGCAAGGATAATCCCTCTGATATCAAAGTTAGTTAGAGTGTCAATTTATGTTGAAAACTTACCCAAACAATGTTCTGGTATAATGCTCATAATTGTAAGTCTTGACAGTATCAACGGCAATTTGAATTTCTTTAGAGGTGAAGATGACAGGTTGTGTGAGAGGAACAGAGATATTCTTAATATCATGAGTAGACATGAAACTGTTGTTCGTTAACGCATTCTGGTAAACTGATTCGAATGATTCATAGGAAACCTTCATCAACCCATACTTCTCGCAGGAGTCAATGAACTTTGTGAGAGTGTCCTTAACTTTTTGGGGTCCCTTAGCCATCGAATGAATACAATTCATAGTTGAAGCAATGAAAATGTCACTACTACAATGGCAAGGGTAATAACCCAATTTTCCACATTCAACTTTGTAGTTTCCCATAGCAGAGGTACAACTATCGCCAATCCATGTTGAATCGGCGATCACAGTTAGTGCCATGAACAGAACAACAGAGAAAATCTGATTTCTAAAATTCATAGAGTGAGTGAAAAGATGAGATGAAGATAATTATTCTCAACAAATGGATGTTTTCAATCCCTTTTATATTGTTGAAAAAGTCTTGAAAATAGTTTGAAATCAGTAAAATCAATTGCATGTTGGACTGGAGAACAAATCAGGCAAAGAATGATTTTCATGTGAGCCATGGAAAACTTGTTAACTTGATACTGATGGAAGAACCCAGTTTATTCGGCAAATGAAATGAACCGTTTGTAACAGATTTAGTCTACCAAATTGCACATTTTTCTGTAGTCTCCTGGCCGTTGTGATTCCTGTCGGCCCGTTGAGTGAGACATGATGCTCATGAAACAGGGCTTAATTCATGTACACTCAGACAATCATTTGATCGCCAAAAAATTCATGCTTCCTTAATTTCGTCAATTGGTTGTTTCAACGCTGACCTATTTCGTTTTTTCTTGTTGGACCAAAGTAAAAGCAGGTTTCCTGCGCTGAAATGTGGAATACTATTCTCCACAAAATCATAGTAGCTCAGGAGCCATAATATAGCTGTCAAGAAATTATTAGTGAAAACTGAATTGGCATACTACTTTTTTCTGAAAACTAGGAGAACTGCTTATATTCAGCATTCGTTTCTAACAATGCAGATAGGGAGAACTTGAAAATTTCTCGATGACCATCTGAGACAAAATCATATGCTCAAGTTGCTGCGAATTGACTGAACTCATACTAGAGTGCTTGAATAATTTCTTGAAACCAATTAAATTACATTATCTAGAAGTATATACATTTTCTCTACTCAAAGAGAGCGTGCTTAATTCTATCTAGACTCCTACGGAGTAAGTCACCCCAATATTGTGAAAGCCAAGTCCCTGGTAAAACAAATACTTTCAGTATGTCAAAACCTCAAGGATCAAAATGGTCTTTTTTGAAAATCTGATGGTTCAAGCTCAAAACCAGTGTTATATTTGTGTGGATGATGCCATCAATCAATCTCATTGGACAAAATGTGATGATGAAATACATTGATCGCTTCACTTTTCAGCAATTTCCCAAAAATTAAAGCGAAGATTATATATCAGACCAGACCTAACTTGCAAAATAGGTTCTAAAATTTATATCAGTTTGATAGAAAATTATTCAGAGAAAAAGGGAGAAGGTAAAGCTGATTCTGAGTAAATTTTCCTCTGTTCATTCCAATTCTTTAAACCACGTTGAACAGGTTTGTGTACCAATTGATTCGAGTATTATTTTATATCCATCTGAGACAAAAAATGAATAGCCTATTTTGAGAACTACATGATTTCAGATGGACGAGGTTGTAATAATTTTGATTCATCTGATCTATCGACATAAAAAGTATACCATGAAGCCTTACGGAATTGTTTCTCAATCCCGATAAGTATCATGTATTTTACAAAAGTCTGGAAGAAATAGCCTATAAAGCCTAAAATTTTGGATGGAAATTCGTTTACCTATTGCAGCAATCATTAGTACTATTAAGTAAAAGCCAACTTTAGAAAAACCTTTCACTATTTAAATTTTGCATGATTTAATGCTTTGTCAAGTTGGAAAAGATTTTTGCTTGTGAAATGCTCCTGCAACGATATTTAGTTTCAACGGATGTTTATTCCATAGTTGAATCAATTTGGCAGAAAGGAAACCCCTTTATTCTACAACATTGTATATCACATAAATAGCTGGCATCTTACTGCAAATATTGTCCTTAATAGCTGGTGTGTACTATTGGAAATTTGCTGCTTAATTTTGTGAGCTGAGTAGCTAAAACGTAAAGAAACTCTAGGGTGGAGAATACTTTGAATGAGGCTATACTTTATCTGGATTTCTTGCAATAAAACTTTTGAGTATCTAGTATTTTTATTTTCCGTCTATATCATGATTTTGTTTAAATTTTCTACCATGAAAATGCTTCTTCAATGTAATCAACCCGTCCTTTTGCATTTCCGAGGTTGTCCGCTGCACATCTTCTCAGCACATCATTTAATGTAGGAGGGCCACAGACCAAAATACCCGTAGAACCGCTTGAGCTTTGAATGTGACTAGCAAGAAGTTCATATGCATCTGGGCGCCCGCCGCGAGAAATTGACAATTGATTGCTAACAATACTTTCTGAGTCTGACTGCTTTTCTTTACTGCTGAACTCAGTGTCACTCTCGGGGGGCGAGTCGTCGTTTTTAGTGACATATAACTCAGTAACGCATCTCTCATTTCCTGCAAGATACTTGAGCTCTTCAGAAAACCAGTTAAGAGCAGATTCATGACGGGTGATCCAGATGAAAACAATGTTTTGCTTCATATCAGTACGAGCAAGAAGGTCTGCAGCGTAAGCATATGTAGCTGTAACACCGATGCCTCCTGCAACAAAAATGCAGGTATCATAGTGTTGCAAGTTCTTTCGGTGACCATATGGACCATCGAGAAGCAACCTAATATTTCCAGCCGCATCTGGCAATTGTGCTAGATCATTTGCAATATTTCTTGTCATTCCCTTTTTAGCAGTACCACAGAGCATGAGCTTGTCTTTTTGAGCGGGATCAGGATGCTGATACAAAGTAAATGGATGCGACTCCCAAAATCCCCATGGTCGCATGACATGGATAAATACATGGCAACCGGGATAGTATTTCCAACGTCCAGAGTATGAAATAGTCATTTTGAAAACATCGTTGGGGAAGAGTCTTGACTGAGCTTTTCCGAATCCTGACCAGGCAAGTCTGGCCAAGCGTACCGCTCTATCAAAACTCCAGATGGCAATAGCAGCCCAGATCCATTCAAGCCAACCCAGCTCCTGACAGTGGTAGTAGGCTGCAATGAAAAAGGCGATAGCAAAAACAATATGAAGAACCAAAAACATCTCGTACCATCTGGATCGCAGAAAGTGGAAACTCTGAAATACAATGGCAGATGCAATTACTACGGCAGCAACTCCCCAGCACCAGTACGCCTCATCAAACTCTTCAATGTAGGAACCCTCAATGATTTCCATGATTGTGTAGCAGAGAGAGTGAATAATAGCATGAAGAACCATTCCCCTAGCAATCCATCTGTGATAGACATTGAAGGTATCAAAAGACCATCCAGTAGCCAGCATGATAAGATTGTTTCTGCTTGCAAATATGATCAGAGCAGGGAAATGGCAAAATGCAATAACACCTGTTCTATCTGCAAGATATCTGAGAATTTGAATTCGGTATGAATCAAAGTAGCCATTTGGCAGAAACAGATCAAACTTCACAAAAAGAAGAATAAGGTTCATGACAAAATATCCTAGTAGTGCAAGACTCTGTCCTCTAGTAGGGGTGGCCATTGAAAAGACTTTCCATTGAGACATAGGAATAGAGTGTTTAAATCCGAATGCTGCAGGGACAGTGACATGTTGACGAAACTTGATGAAAGCAGGGCTATTCATTTTTAGAACAGCTTTAGGGGCAACATGCTGTACCAGATTGATAATAGCACCAATTACAATAACAAGACACCAATATGCCATCAAAAGTCCTCTAAATTAACAACAGCGTTAGTCCTGCTAACAAGGTATAAATAAGTGACTTACCCAAACAATGTTCCTGAATACAACTCCCAGTTGAATGTTTTCACAGTTTTGATGGCAATTTTCATATCCTCTTGACTAAAAATGAGAGGTGTTGTCACTTTTTCAGTCCGATTGCTAATGTCGGCAGTATTTGTGAAATTGTTGGAAGCAACATCAGCCTTGTAGCTGGCAATGATATCTTCATAAGATACTTGAACATTACCGTACTCTTTGCAATCTGATGCAAATTGAAAGGCAATTCCTGGAACAATGCGCTGATCATCTGTCATTGACAGTATGCAACGGATCACAGAAGAAGTGAAAATGTTGTTAGTGCAACGGCACTCATAGTAAGGTACTTCCTCATCGCAAATCGTAAAGGCGTTGATTGCAAGTTGGCAACTTTCCGGTATCCAGGTGTCAAGAGCCAAAGCACTGGGCAGGGCTGATAGGGCAAAACCCAAAAGGAAAAGTTTTGAGCTTGTTTTCATTTTTAGATGTAAAGATCTAACGAACAAATGTAGAATTTTTCATAAATTATTCGGTCGTTTGCTGCTTTATATGTTTTTTTATCTAGAAGATCTAGCATTTTTTTTATCGCTACCAACACTGAGAGTAAAGAATATAGTATTGCCCATCCACTTGTAGTAAACCAATTCTTGGCAAAAACAATTAGTTGGTAAATGATAATTGGATGTAAACGGATTTCTCGGTGTGATTGGATGTCAATTGAGGTGAAACGATAGATTTTTGCTTCCGGAACTTTCACTAACCTCGCTTAGAATAAGCAGTATTGTTTTGATACTGCATAGATGATATAATACAAGCAGCTGAATTGCAGATAAAAATTTTACTGTTGGATGAATGCTGAAAACTGGTCTTTTACTTGATACTAAACTGCGTCTATTTTTTTTTATCAATCAGTAAATTTCCTCAATTGAACATGATATAATCATATCAATCGCATCAGTTCATTCTTTCGGCCAATCACCATCATTCGTCAATTTCAGATAGAATGAGTCAAGATTAATACTCCAGGTTGTATTTATGAAAATAGAAATAGATTTTCAGTCAAGTTAGACACTGATTATTGTTGAATTGAAGCCTCTAGCAAAGAGTGTACAACATTATGAGCCTTACAAATGTTCAGAAACCAAATATTGGCTTTAGCCAAGTAAATTTGGCAACCTAGAGGGAATCTTGGCTGAACCTGACGATTCCAAGTTGAGACACGTTGATTTTTATTTTCAATGATTTCTTGAAGATTAGATCAAAAGAAAAATTATCTTGATCATCTCAACGTTTCCCAATTGGTAAAATGCATGTGTAACAAACTTAACCCTGCTAGCTGGTGATTGGTCAATCCAATTCAATTTGTGAGATTGGGCACCATTGACAGTAAAGCGACTCTTGCCAACAACCAACAAGGATGCAGCTCAAATTTAGCAATTAATTAAGAAAATTGGAATTAATGGATTTTCATGTGCGCTACTTTTCAGCTTAGTGACATTACCTTACGGCTTGTTCCTTAATGCCTCCAAATAGAGTTAGCATCTAATTGCATATTCGGGAGCAAAAATAAGAACATAAAGGCTTGACTATACCTTGGAAAAAAAAAAAAAAAAAAAAAAAAAAGGTGGGCAAGAATCATTAAGAATTTTTCGAAATACTTCTGAACTTACCAACTGAAGTTTTAAGTATCGGAATTGACTTGTATTGATCTGAGACTTCGTTTTTCTTATTTTTCATATGATTTTTGCCTCGAGTCTTGTCAGTATTGTGAAAAACCGATTGCCAACACTTGACAGAATTAGATAAAATGGATTCAAAGGGGGGACGTCCGGATCATCTAGTTTAAACTAGCTAGTTTAATTTCAATGCAATGCTAACTTTAAATTCATGGCAAACAACTACTGATTTCTATGTACATGATGAGAATCATGAGGCGCAAATGAGATGCACAATTCTAAATTCCAGTTTTTTCTTGGATTGATAGAAACTATAAACAATATTCTCTGAGGATGTGGGTTTTTGCACAAATTTTTGTTTTTAATACATTCAAGTACTACAATGAGCAAATTATGAACTATATCAGCTTCACAAAAAATCAATACTAAGAGTGAATGCAAATGACTGGCGATGAAGAGATTTTTGCGAAAGATTTGTATCTTGAGTAGGTTTGTTTGCAATATTGCTTTGTTAAACAAAAATTCCAATTCAGGATATTTCATTGCGTTATCACAAATGACTTCTTGGCTAATAATAAAGACAAAATCATTAATTGATAAAAGAATTTTTTGGCCCGAGCCACACCGTTCATAATTTATCTACAAGAGGCTGCTACAGTTTTTGTAGATTGCTTGTCGTTTTCACAGCGAATAATTCGGCAAATCAAATGAAAACCCAGGTTTGAATCTACCAGCATGGATCAGACAGTTATTACACCGTTCTTTATCGATGAACGATTTCAGCCGTTTTCCACTTTAACACTAGTTTCCTAAGAAATGGAGTACAAAGAAATTTGGATAAAAAATCAAAATAATAACAGTTAGTTATTTTTAATAATATTATTAAATGTTTTGTGAATAGAAGTGACACAGAAATCTCAGAGATTAGTTGGCATAGAAAAAGGCACTTAAAATACAGCTTAATAAAAAGTATCACTAGAATATTCATAATGAGATTTTTAATCAACATCAAAAATTTTCAATCCGTTATTTCAATCAAAATATTTCTTGCTTTTGTCGTGCTCAAACTTGATAAAGCTAGAAAATGCATCCAAAACCTAAACAAACTCTTTCATTTTTAAACCCCAATTAAAATCTATCAATTGAGACCAGCTAAAGCATAAATATTCAACGAACAACAAAAAAAAAGCCGATAAATACCACTTTTAAACTTTAAGCGAAATTAGTTACTTCTGAACACTACCATTTACAAATGTGATCAATAGTAGGTCTCTTGGCCCAGTTGGTTAAGGCATCGTGCTAATAACAACTCCTCTTGAAGTTAACGCGAGGATCGGCGGTTCGATCCCGCCAGAGACCATACTTTTTTATATGAGACTGACAGACATTTCTCCAATCGTCGACTCTTTGAATGTGGATACCAAGTAGGCTGTGTTGGTAAATTAATGCTCAGATTACTATTTAATATATTACAGTATTACAGAAGTGTTCCATTTTGGGGCTTTGCTCTCACAAATACAGCACAGGATCGATCCCAAAGGTTACAAAGCAACAACCATACAAGTTATGTTATCAGTCGCCCCGAGCTCAATTCCAAAAGAAACAAGATCCTTAGCTGCTTGGTTTAGGAGCTCAGTTGTGTACTTCCTGAAACCGCTATGAGCTGGGTCCAAGCGCTGCAGAATAAAGTCGACGGCACCTTGGTCGCTGCAGACGTCCCACAGCCCGTCGCAAGCCAGAATCAAAAACTTATCTTCATTGCCGCCTTTTGCGCCCTCTTTGCTGCTGCTGCCACTCTCGTAGAGTTGAGAAAGCACGGTCCGCGTGGTGTAGGGCTTGCCCGAGACCAACGACTTCATATATCCGTCGCCCAGGGACCGCGTCACAGCCAGCATGCCATTGACCCGGTTATTCGTTATGGACCCACCGCAAGCCAGAATCCGGGCAGACTCGTTTGGGTCGCCAGCGCGGTGGTCGTAGGACAGACGCACGGCATGTCTGCCCCGGCACAGGACAATCCGGGAATCGCCCACGTTAGCAGTGTACAACACGCGACGCTGCTGGATTTGGGTGTAAGTAGGGTCAGTTTCAGACCGCAGAAGAGCGACGGCGGCTGTGCACCCGACGCTGGTGTGCAGGTCCTGGGCAAGCCGCTTGTCAGCATCTGTGAATGCTGAAAACAGGGCCAGAGGAACCGTTCCCGTCGGGGAAGAGAAAGGTGAAAGCGAGACCTTGTGAGTCATGAAGAAATCAAAATGCTGGTCAGTGGGCGGCTGTCTTTGGTTGATTCGCTGCACGGGCGCGGCGATCTTGGTAAGATCATGTTTGAACACCGGTTGTTTGCTCGATGTAGCCGGAACCGGCGTGTGGCTGCTCCCTGATGACGAAGCCGTTGTAGTCGGCGTAGCCAGGGCTATTGCCTGGTCCCTGCCTGTCTCATCATGCTTGTGGATAGCAGCAGCCAATACTCCATGCAGGTTTGCGGCACACCATTGTGCTGCCTTTGAGCCTCCATGCCCGTCAAAGACCGCAAAGTATCCAGCATCGGGCATGCTTGCGTAGTTGTAGATGTAGGCATGCGCATCCTCCATGGGGTGGTTATTGCTGTTATTGCGGCCTGGCAGGTTATTGACATCTTGACACACGCCAACCAGAAACGAGCAACCGTGGTCTGTGGTAGGCGGCCCTGAGTCTGGCAGTGCAAAAGCTGGTGAGCTTATGGATGGCTTGCGCTTGAATATGCCCATGAGTTTGTTATTTGGGGGTTTGGCCCGCTGTGTCGAGGTGTAGATAGACTCGGTCATCATGTAGCAAGCCTATGCGAGAAGATCAACGTCGATCTGGAATTATGATCTCTTATTATTCACAAGAGAAATTCAACTCAATGGTATGAAAAAAAGAACAAATTTACTGGATAGAAAAAAAAAGAAGGAGGAAAGCAAGATTTATTTAGTATTCGGAATAACTGTGCGCTTGGCTTGAGCTTTGAACGTTTTTACTGTTGAAATTTGATATTGGCGTCAGCCTATTCCATATCAGCCATGAAAAATTAAGATTCAGGGGAGATGTGATTTGTCCTAATTTAGTAAAAGCCGCTCTCAAATTTAAAATAGGAAAGTACATCCTATGAGCCTCACATAACCGTTTTTGGCACCATTTTAATGTTACATAATTCATTACCAACACAGTTTTTGGTAGCCGCACTTCCCCACATAAAATGCGAAAACCGGTTATAGGAGGTTTTGGTCTTCAAAACACTGAAATTTTGTCCCTCGATCGACTGATGGACGGCTCGACTGGACTTGAATTGAAAGAAAAAATAAAAAGTTTCGTTTACAGTTTCTGTTTGAAAAAACTATCGTACAATCGTTGTTTTCAAACAGGATTTTGAATAGCAATGCCCAGGTTCTTTTCAAACATAGAAAATGGCTCTGTAAAACAGTCAAAAGTCTCCTTAGAAGCGTCAAGTTTACATAGGTATAAGTTCTAACCCGCTGCCGCTCGAAACAGAAAAAGTCCTCCTCCGAGGCTCCCCCATATCTTGATCTCCATCTCCGACCTATATTTTTTTCATCAATTAGCGCCATATAAACTCATATAAATACAAACTACATTTCCCGCAAAATAGTATCTTTTACCTGAATTCTTGCTCAACCCCACTCTCTCACCAACCTCATTCTCTCCCTTCTGGATTTCACATCATAACCACAATGCTTAGAACGGTTGCTACCAAGATTTCGAGGCCTTCTAGTGCCCGCCTTTTCTCGACTGCTCACCAGCTCAACAAGAACTACGGTTTCATCGGTCTTGGCGCAATGGGGCTGCCCATGGCCCAGAACCTGCGCAATGCTCTCCCCGAAACCGACAAGCTGACCGTGTTCGACGTCAACCCTGCGTCTGCCGCCAAGCTGACCGGCCCCAATCTCGCCATTGCAAACAATGTCGGCGAGGTTGCGGTCGAAGCCGACGTCCTCATGACAATGCTCCCCGAACCAAAACACGTTTCGGGCGTCTACTCCGAAATCGTAGAGGCCCTCAAGGGAAACCAGGCCGCTGCTGCGAAGCTCTTCATTGATTCGTCGACCATCGATGTGGAGACATCCCTCAAAGTGGCCAAGGCCGTGGGGGGCGCGGGCCACTCGTTTGTCGATGCCCCAGTCTCAGGTGGTACCGTGGGCGCCCTCAATGGTACCCTTACGTTCATGGTTGGTGCCAGCGAGGAGTCAGCCCAGTTCAAGGATGCCATTGAGCCTGTCCTCACCACTATGGGCAAGCGCATTGTCCCCTGCGGCGGGCCCGGTCTCGGTCTTGTCGCCAAGCTTGCCAACAACTACATTCTGGCTTTGACCAATGTGGCCACCAGTGAAGCCTTCCAAATTGCTGGATCTCTTGGTTTGGACCTGGCACTGTTCTCTCAGATCGTGAACTCGAGCACGGGGCGATCGTGGTCGTCTGAGGTGAACCCGCCTATCCCTGGTGTGAACCCCACTGCTCCGTCGTCGAGAGACTACAAGAACGGTTTCGGCCTGCCCCTGATGCGCAAGGACCTGGGTCTGGCTTTGGACGCTGCCAAGCAAGGCAACGTGGGGCTGTTGTTGGGAGAGACCACGTTTTCCGCCTACAAGCATGTTGAGGCGGCTAATGAGTACTACCGAACGAGGGATATGTCGGTTATCTACAAGTACATTGAGGACCAGAAGGCCGGAAATTAGGTTTGTTTCTCCATAGCTTATAACAGGAACGTTTAGTACTCAAAAATTTTTGCTTGCATTGTATTCATATTTCAAAAGGATTGTACCTGAACCGAGAATCACCAACTCTATTTCTAAGCTTACAAGATCAATGAAATCAATGAAAATCTCCACTCAATTACCATATATACATAAATATGCTTTTATTTTATTTTTTCCTTCTTAAACATGCTCTTTCGAGTCAACCTAGTTCTTGACGTAAAGGTCAACGTACTCGTCAACGTCAAGCTCACCAACATCCTTGCCGCTCTTGGCCAGAATAGACTGGACCTGCTCCTCACCGAAGCGGCCTCTCAGGTGGCGCTCGAACTTCTGGAGCAGAACGGGGGTACCCTCCTCACGACGCTTGCGGTGGCCAATGGGGTAGTTAACCTCAACCTCGTCCAGCACAGTGCCGTCGTTCAGGGTGATCTGCAGAGCGTTGCCAATAAAACGCTTATCGGGAGCGTGGTACTCGGTGGTGAAGCGGGTGTCCTCAACACACTCCATCTTCTCACGGAGGGCATCAATGCGGGGATCAGAAGCGATCTCGTCGCTGTAGTCCTCAGCAACAAGGCGGCCGTGGATCAGGGGAACGGCAATCATGTACTGAATGCAGTGATCACGGTCAGCGTAGTTGTGCAAGGGGCCCTTCTTGTCAATGATGCGCATAGCAGCCTCCTGGGTGCGGACGCGGATGTGCTTGATGTCGTCGGTGGTGAGTCCCTTCTCCTTGAGGGTGTGGTGCAGGGTCATGGCGGCCTCAGCAGCAGTCTGAGCGTGGAACTCAGCAGGGAAGGAGATCTTGAACAGAACGTTCTCCATGACGTAGGAACCGTAGTCGCGCTGGAACTGGAACTCCTTGCCCTTGAACAGGACATCGTAGAAACCCCAGGTCTTGGCGGTCAAGACGGAGGGCATGCCACCCTCGCCGCGCTGGACGGCAAGAGCAAGGTGGACAGCACGGGAAACGGCGTCACCAGCAGCCCAAGACTTACGGGACATGGTGTTGGGGGCATGTCTGTAAGTACGGAGAGCCTGACCATCAGCGAAAGCCTGGGAAACGGCATCAATGGTCTGCTCGCGGTTGAGGCCAAGCATCTTGGAGACAACGGCAGTGGTAGCAACCTTGACGAGGATGACGTGGTCAAGACCAACCTTGTTGAAGGAGTTCTCAAGGGCCAAAACACCCTGGATCTCGTGGGCCTTGATCATGGCCTCGAGGACATCCTTGACCTTGAAGACCTTGCCCTGGCCGGAGGCCTTGGAGGTACGGGTGAGCCAGTCAGCAACGGCGAGGATACCACCCATGTTGTCGGAGGGGTGTCCCCACTCGGCAGCAAGCCAGCAGTCGTTGAAATCGAGCCATCTGATAATGGTACCAATGGCAAAGGCACCACGGATGGGATCAAGCTGGTAGTCAGTACCAGGGACCTTGGCACCATTGGGGACAACGGTACCGGGGACAACAGGAGCGACAAGGTTGGCGCACTGCTGGTGCTTGAGACCCTCAAGACCGCATCCGAGGGTGTCGAGCAAACAGAGTCTGGCAGTCTCGAAAGCGAGAGGAGAGTCGACCTTGTAGTTGTGGACGTAGTCGGAAATGTCCTGGAGGACCTTGTCGGCATCAGGTCTGGCGTTGTCGGTCATGATGGCCGAGGAGTAGGCCTGGATTCTAGAGGCGAGGAAAGAAGGGGCCAAGCGGGTGGAGGGCTTGGCCATCATGGGTCGCGACATGCGAGCAGCACTACGGAAGGCGAGCATTGTGGATAGTTATGAAGGAAGGATGGTTGCAGAAGAAGAGCAAGAGAAAAAGAAGAGAAGAAGAAGAGAAAAAAAAAAAGGTCAGGGAAACGGCGAATATTTAAATGAAATTTCACGGCCTCGGAGAACGCCATTCGGTGGTTCAGTGTTTGTCGGTGGTTTTTCCACCACCTACCCCCAAACTGAAAAAAAAAAAAAAAAAAAAAAAAAAAAAAAAAAAAAAAAAAAAAAAAAAGAAACCTGGGATGTTCACTGAAATCTGTTTGGTTGAAAATAAAACAGAAAAACAGGACTCGGACACTCGGACACTCGGACTAAGCAGTTCATAATACTATCATGGTTGATCTTATTATGACCAATCCTTCTATTTATGATTAATCTTATAGTTATTACATACTATCATCATCATCATCATAAATACTGATCTCTTTTGACACTGTTTGTTGCCCTGCTGGTTTCTTTCTTTCTTTCTTTTCTTTGCTACTACAACGGGTATTCACGGACGGTTTGGCCTCAACGACTCCAAAGGACCTCAACCACTGCTGCAACCCATATACAAAATGCGGGGAGGTCATGTGACAACACCCTTACCGAAAACTCGCCGAATCACTATAATGGCAGGGCTAGGGTAATATCCGAGCGTCGGAGGTGCGACCCTCGGCCAGGTACAGTACAAAAATCAACTGTTTTCAACTATGGCGACAACCCATCAAGGACAGATCAATCCATCTTAAAACTTCAAAATGCACTGAAAATAAATTGTAGGATTTACAAAAATAAAAATAAAAAAATAAAATAAAAAATAGAGTTATAGGACGAATGCAGAGGTCTAGCCTAGTACTGCCATATGCACTAGTTTTACTCTCGTTTGGTCAAGTCCAGCCTTACCGGTTCTCGGGCCTTGATACTATGATTGTCCCTTATCTTGGTGGTTGTGGATTGCCGAGCAATTGCTGCAAAAGAATGCTCTTTTTATCATCGTCGCTCCTGGAGTCCGTCGTCTGTACCACGGCCTGCTGTGGCACCTGTAGAAATAACCCCGCCTCCTACTGCTGACGCTGGTCTGGCTCCTCCTTTACCATGACTGGCATGAACTGCCTTTTCATTGTTCCAGGAAAGGTACGAATCGTCGCCCAGTCGGCGCGGCTTGACAAGGTGCTTGACTAGGAAAACGATGCCCACCACAAAGCACACACCAGCAACGACCAAGTACGCAATGCCCAAAAACGGATTGCGGCCGCCCAATACGCTGCGCGTGCTAAGCACAACAGACTTGGAACCGTTGTAGATCAGCACAGGAAAGTTCAGGCCCACGCTCATGGCGTATGTGCCTGCAACCAGAGGGTCGTTGTCGTTGCGACGTGCCAGCTTGGAAAACGCGGGTAGACCTGCTGTGCGCATCCAGTTTTGAAGGCTCTCCCAGTTGGCAATGTCTGGCATGTTTTCTTCAGTGTACCCGTCTGGGAACATCTTGACCCAGTTGGGAGGTGGCACAACCGCCGAGGGGTCGTACTGGGTTTTCTTGAACCGGTCCTTGTCGGTGGACCACGCAATGCCTTCGTCAGTCATGTTGTACCGCCGTCTGGTGCCCCGGCGTCCAAAAGTGCCGTTGCGAATATCGCTAGGGCTCCGCGACGAATTGAAGAATCCAAAACCGTCCGGGAACCACACAGTGTTGGCGGCCTGGGTGCTGTCCAAAAAGTCAATATCATTCACCGAAGTCAGCGGTGAAAACGTGTCGTTGAAAAACGAGTTTGCAATCAGTCCACAAGGGTAGTAAGGAATGCCAGCCTCGTTTGTCACCAGTGGCTTGCACGATCCCGATCCACGCAGCTCGTTGGCAGTCAAGGGCTTGCCATTCAGCTGCGACTCGCTAAACGACAGCACGTAACGACGATGGTTTTGGTAAAAGTTGGTCAGCTTGTAAAACATGTACACGGGAGCGCCCATGTCCGTCGGAACATTGAAAATGATTTGGCATGTGCGGTCCACAGGAATCGTGACCTCGCCAGGGACACGCACTGCACTCCGGTTGCGGAACTGGTCCATCCAGCTTCGTTGGGACCGGTTCTTGCTGTCCTGCTCTTCTGACTCCAGCAAGCTGTACCCCTTATTATTGAACGGATCATTATCAAAATCACCGTCTGCATCTTCGTTAAAGTTCTGCAGTCTCCAGAGCGCGGGACTCGTTGGCGCTTTTCCACCCGTAAAACTGAACTTGATGAACTCCTCCGGGATCGGCGTGAACCCGTCCGTCGTTGCCAAGACCTCGCACTTACTGTAGTCTATAGTGAGCTCCTGCACATTGTTACTTGCCCACAGCTGAACACCTCCTAGAGGCGCAAAAATGATGGCAATGCAGAAGAACAACGGCAGAACCGTTTTGGGCGTCAAAATCGGCTGCCATGCCTTGAGGCGCTGCTGCCGGAACGCGCTGTTCGGAGGCTTGCGTGTCTTCTCCTTCTTGACTACGGTGGGTCTGTCGCTATCACTGTCGCTGTCCATGCTTTGAATAAATAAGATGGGTGTGTAGGCAAAACGGGGGGTGAGTGAAAGGGTGTTCAGTCCCAAAAAATCTTAAGATTATGTGGTGTTACTAAGAAACTCCCACTACGATCTCAGGTACTGGTATCCCATTGTTTATAAGTTACATGCTTAGAGTTCATCATTGCAATTATATTGAAGGAGGCCAATAGGATGATAGTAAATCAATATCAAGTAATTGGAATGGTACATGGCTAGCCTGTAGTGCTCGGATATCGGATGTTGGGCGTCATTGGCGCTGTTGAATATAGCCTACAATATGATTCCAAAATACGTTGACCATGTTTATTAAACTTTAACACTAAGCTACACTAAAACTAGTTGAACATATCAAGGTTGGGCATGTCGGAAGCAGGCAGGATCTCGACCCAGTAGTTATCAGGATCCATAACAAATCCAATAAACTTCATGTTACCATCAGTAATGCGCTTCTTGATCTTAACGCCAGCAGCCTCCATCTCAGCCATGGTCTTGACGGCATCAGGAACACAGACACCAAAGTGGCCAAAGCCCTGAGGAGCGTCGTTGCCATTGTGGTACTTGAAGTCGGGATCATTCTCGGTGCCCCAGTTCCAGGTCAGCTCAACAATGGCTTCACGGTTGGAAGCGCCAACACCGGAGTTCTCGACAAAGTCGGGGTTGGAGTCGTAGCCCAAGAAGTACAAAGTAAACTTGGCATTGGGGTGCTCAGAAGTGCGCAGCAGCTTCATACCCAGGACGTTCTTGTAAAAGTCAAGGGAAGCCTTGGGGTCCTTGATACGGATCATGGAGTGGTTGAACTTGTAAGTGGTCAAGTCAGTGACACCAACAGTCTTGCTGGCAGTGAGAGTCTTATTCTCAACCAGCTCGATCCAGTATCCATCAGGGTCCAGCACAAATGCAATGTCCTTCTGGCGACCATCGGTCAGCTTCTTCTTGAAAACAACACCGTTCTTCTCAAGACGTTCCGAGGCTGCCTCAATGTTATCCACCGAGAAGCAAATGTGGCCAAAGCCACGGTGGGGCTCGACGTTACCATTGTTCAGAGTGTAAGTCTCGTCGTTCTCAGTGCCGTAGTTGTGAGCAAGTTCCAGGATTCCCTCACGCTCCCACCAATTGGCGCCGGCAGGGGCTGCGCTCTCAATTCCCAAGTAGTAGTTGTCAAACTTGAACTTGGCAAAGGGGAAATGGCCGTAAACCTTCATGCCAAAGTTTTTCTGGTAAAACTCAACGGACCGCTTCGGATCCTTGACCCGGAACATGGTGTGGTTGAGCTTGAAGCCCGTGTGGTTGATAGCAGTTGACATGGTTCGGTTGGTCTGGATAGCCGGTGAGGTTAGCTGGCGAGAAACAGCAAGAATACGCTTCATTCCACTAGAGATACATACACAAGTAGGAGCAAAATGTGAAAATAAAGGTGAAGAGGAGAAGGTTAATAATAAGAAAGGTCGGGGTAGAACTTCTTATAAAGAATATTGAAAACATTGCTTAGTCACACCCCTCCTTCGGATAAATATTGAACTGTTCCAAAGGCTAAAGAAGCCGTGTCTGTCTCATGTGCAGGGTCAATGGTGCCTAAAAGCAATCGTGGAGTTCTAGAGCTGATCAATGGTTAGAATGGCTCTCATGATGGATCATGGATGGGGGTGCAATTGTATCAACACGGAATCAGGTCTTGGGGGTATTTTCCAGGCATCTCAGTATTGCCCCCACATGTATCTTTAGATACGAGTTCCACCAATGGAGATGTCAATTGAGAGAAAAAAACTATTGGAATCTTGACTGACCAGATACCTAGAAGTTGAAGCTGATACTGCAAGGATTGTTCTCACTTCTTGTCAATTAGACTTTTCGTTTGTTCAAGGTTCAATTAGCAGACCGATTTCTCACACAACGCACAGCTACCTCTTGTTGGCGAATGTTCTAAAAATGATCATAGGCATATAGAGTTAATTGGTAATTAGCTGGTTTGTGAATTTCTCGACTACGAGAGTATCTATGCTACTTGTTCTTCTAGTAGGAAATATCATAACTTTGTTACTGGAGCTCAATTCAATTGCCAGAAATGCCCATAATAAATTCATTAAGTTACATACAATCTTCAATTAGGCTGCCACGCTCGCAGATGACTCTGGTTCATGTATCTTCTCTGTAGAGCTAGCCGACCTTGACTTCTTCTTTTTATGGCTGGATGATTTTGTTTTGCTCGACTTCTCCTCACTCTTTCGCTTCTTGCTACTACTACTTGCTAACGAATGCGACAACCCTCTTTCTTTCAGCTTGGCCATTCGATCTTCTAGCAACTGAACACTTGCTTCGCTCGTAGGGTTAATAATTACCACACCAAGCTCCTTGTCCACCTCCTTATCACATAGGTAGCATGTTGAGAAGTCCAGTTCTTTGTAACCCTTCTCAGAGAAAACATGGCCACAGCTTGCCATGTACACGAACCTGGACCCTGTGGTTTCCTTGACTATTTCTTTTTGGGTGAGAGGGCAGATCCAAACACCTTTGTCATCTTTCGAGAATTGAAGCTCGACAACGTCCTTCTTCAGTGATTTAATATGAGGCACCACAATGTCGGCATGCTTTGTAGATTTCCCTGATGCGCGGTCAAGCAGCATCTCTAGAATGTCCTCCTTATTATATAGCCTGCCTCGATAGTCACTCACTATCGGTTCCTCCAATGGACGCTCACTATATGCACAGATAGACCATAAATATGTAGCGTTCAGTTGTTTGCTTTGGAAGAGTTCAGATGTGGAAGGTCCTTTGGCCGTGTCTTTCACGAGCTCTCGGCGCGTAGGAATAGAGCCACCGTCGTTCTATCTCGTTAGAAAATCATTCCATACATTTCTCATAGCACCTACTCCCATTATTCACCGGTTTTTCGTTGATTTATAAGTCTTGTAGACAGGCGAGAGTTTTGGCGCCACCATGGAAATCCACATTTAAATCTCCCTCCCAAGGCTGAAATATTTTTCACCCATCACCATTACCAACAGACATACCAAGGATTTCAAGTGTTCGCTTGATTCTACACGTTAACTACACATCACGATGGCAAACTACTTAGCTTCAATTTACGGAACGGAGCAGGACAAGGTCAACTGGTAAGTAATGTTTCACACGTACTCCTACATATCAAACTAACATCACAGCTCCTTCTACTACAAGATTGGCGCCTGCCGACACGGCGAAAAGTGCTCGCGAAAGCACGTCAAGCCCTCATATTCACAAACAATCCTTTGTCCAAACCTGTATCAGAACCCTGCATACCAGCAAGACAACAAAATGAACCCCGATCAAATGCAACAGCACTTTGACGCTTTTTATGAAGACTTTTACTGCGAAGCCGCCAAGTTCGGCAAGGTTGAAGAGGTCGTCGTTTGCGAAAACAATAACGATCACTTGATTGGAAACGTGTACGCGCGATTCAAGTACGAAGATGAGGCGCAAAAGGCGTTAGACAGCTTCAACTACAGGTGGTATGGAGGACGCCCCGTTTACTGCGAACTGAGTCCAGTCACAGATTTCAAAGAAGCCTGCTGCCGACAGCATGAGTCGAAAGAATGTGCAAGAGGTGGATTCTGTAACTTCATACACGCGAAGAGGCCGCCACGTCCATTACTGCACAGTCTAGAGCTTTCTCAGAAAAAGTACCTAATGGAGCAGGGCAAAGGTGAGAGCAGTGGCTCTGAATCATCACCAGAGCCTGAAAGCCGGCGCCGACGATAGAATCATGTATATTATTGAATGCTATTTTTTCTATTTATTGTAACTCTGTAGATTGTAATATCTCTCTCTTCCCTTAACTTTGATCGATTCATGATTTTCCACCACTTTGTCAGGGTAGGGAAGTCATTTTCTCCCATTTAACCAACACCACCATCCTAGCATCTTTCCATCTGGATCAACTTTCACATAACATCCAGTCGTTTCAATCTAGATCTCTTCATTCACAGCAGTAATTCTCTACAATGGCTGACCGATACTCATTTTCTTTGACTACTTTCTCTCCAAGGTACGTTGTTGACGGTGTGGGATTGTAATGGCTCGGCTAACCTCTCGAACTTTTAGTGGCAAGCTCACTCAGATTGATTATGCTCTCCAGGCCGTGAACCAAGGTGTCACATCTCTTGGAATTAAAGGTATGTACTCTATGATTGCCACTGCTCATTTTCTGAGGTCAATTCAACTAACCCATCTCAAGCTACCAATGGTATTGTCCTTGCCACCGAAAAGAAGTCTTCTTCACACTTGATCAATTCAGATTCCCTCTCAAAGGTCGACTTAATTACTCCAGACATTGGAATGGTTTACAGTGGTATGGGTCCTGACTACCGCGTTCTGCTCGGAAAGGCACGCAAGTCTTCACATACTTCATACAAGCGCATCTACAACGAATACCCTCCCACAAGAATCATGGTTCAAGAGGTGGCCAAAACTGTGCAAGAAGCTACTCAATCTGGTGGTGTTCGACCTTACGGTGTTTCGCTGCTAATTGCAGGCTGGGACCAGCACTACGGATACGGATTGTACCAGGTTGATCCTTCTGGTGCTTACTTCCCTTGGAAGGCTACTGCCATTGGCAAAGGCTCTACTTCAGCAAAGACCTTCTTGGAAAAGAGATGGACTGATGATCTAGAGCTTGATGATGCTATCCACATTGCTCTCTTGACTTTGAAGGAGACCATTGAGGGTGAAATGAACGGTGACACCGTCGAAATCGCTGTCGTTGGCAATCCCAATAACGATCTGTTAGGAGTTGAGGGCCTGGCGCATGCTAACGGCCCAAGATTCAGAAAGCTTTCTGCTCAAGACATTGAGGACCGTCTCCAATCTCTGTAAGTACAAATATCAAAAAAGACATAGAGGTAGATGTAGGCCATCAATAATATTTATGATTCTCAAGAAACTTAACTTTTTCAAAATTCTAGATGATACTTAAACAATACACAAATAAACAAATGATACAATGGATGCGAGGACACCTTAATCGGAATCTTCTCCATGCTGGAATGGAGCCTGGATGGGGTCGATGACAAGACCTTCCTTGATAGAGATACGAGGCTTGATAAGCTTCTGGTGAGTGGCTGTGGTTGACCATTCCTCACCAATTGGCATGCGGAGAGAGCGCTCGTACTGCTCTCTATTCTCAAAGGGAAATGGAACAGAGGAAGCCTTGTAGACGGCAGCCTTCTTGTTGATTTTTTCGTTGAGAATGACACCATTAAGGTTATAATCCTTACGGTTCTTCTCATTCACAACACCCTTGACCTTCTTAATGAACTTCTTCTTGGGTGCGATATCGGAACCTCCCCAAGAACCCCAGCCAGGCAAGGTAACATCGACCTCTTTATCGCCGTCCTCTTCGGCAATGAGTCGCTTTTCCTCCTCAAACTCAGCAACAACATCATCGGCGGCAAAGGCTCGTTTGACCAAATCTGTTTGCTTGAAAACAACCCGGTTGCTACCGCTGTTCTTGTTAGATTTCTTGGCCTTGGCTTCAATCAGAGTACTGAGAGCTTCTTCGTCGAGATTGTCGTCACTCTCAACATCAGAGCCAAATGGATCAACAACCTTTAGCGTTTGATTCATGTCGATGATGCCATCTGTAGCGGAAACTTTCTTGCCATTGCTTCTGATCTGCTCCTTCTGCTTTCTAACCCGATCTTGACTCTTCTCAGCATTGGAGCTGTCACGTCCCACAACCGTCACTGATTTCTTCTTGCGGCCAGCATTCTTGGTGTCGACAGCCAGCCATGGGTTGCTCTCATCATCACTTGGCTCATTGTCCTCCTCAGAATCAAACTCAGCAAAGTCGTCCAGATTGACGCCGTTACTGCTTTTGCTAGCGGTAGTGTTGTCTACCCTGATGGATTTGGTTTCAGGTTCTCTGTCTGTGAGAGGATTTCGCTTTCGCTTTTGTGACAATCTGTTTTCCAGGCTCCTGCTTTCATCGTCATCAAGCTCGTCTTGGACATCGTCCATAACATCTTCCATCTCTTCACGAGCAGTCTTGCTGCCAGGAGCGTACTTTCGGCGACCTTCGTTGATGACTTCATTAGCTCCCTTAGACTCATCCTCATCAGAAAGAATAGATCGACCGTCTCTAGCAGCCATAAGCTCCTGCTTTTGGAGCATGTTTTGCTTTCGCTCTGCAGCCTCTGCATCTCTCATGAATTTCATAGCGAGCACACCCTTTCCGGCCTTTTCTTTGATACGGTTGGTTTCCTCATCATCACTGGCATCCTGCTCATTTAAGAAATCTTCATCATTATTTTCCTGCTCCTCGGTCTCTCGGCCCATGATTTTGGTGCGCAGTTGTTCTCCACGCCGCAGCATTTCTTCCATTTCTGCACGAGTAGCCTTATCCTTGGTGAAACCTTGCTGAACCATAGATTTAGCCCATTTGCCGGTATTCTTGTGTCTCAGGCTCATTCGCTCCTCAGCACGAGCTGCATCATGATCAGCAGCAGCTTCATCTGAGTCCTCTTCTTCGCCCTCAACCAGTTCTCGCTCACGCTCACGCTGCTTCTTGTGGATTTTGCGATAAGTCTTGGACTTGATTTTCTTAATACGCTTGGCTTTCTGTTCTTCTCTGAACATGAGCTCACGCATCATGCGGAGTTCGTTACGGCGTTTGCGCAATTCGGCTATAGAAAGTGTGCTTGGTGCGAGCTGCTCGAACGTCGACTCGTTCTTCTCATCAGCTAATGCCGACTGCTCAAGAATAGCATTGACACGCTTTTCCAGGCTAGTTTCAGGCGCGAGAGGAGCAAAACTGCTGGGTTTAGTGAATTCAGGAGCAGGGTTGATAGGGAACTGGAGATACTCGGCGTTTCGGTTCGAGGCAACAACATCTTTCCACTTTCCGACTTCCTTCTTAGAAATGTCATACGCAGCACCTCTATCCAGACGATCTTGCAGACGCTTAGGCAAAGGAACCGACAATGGAGCGGCTTTTTCTTTAGAAGAAGTATCCTGAAGAAGAGCTAATGAAGCAACTGCTCTAGAATCACTGATTGAATTAGTCAAGTCGGCCAGACTGAGCTTGCCGTCCCCACCAGTGGGCACACTGAACTCTCCTTCAGCGACGTTATTGATTTGAACAAGCTTCTGTCTCTTGAGATTTGCTGCTGCTTCTTCAGTGACCATGTCAGTGTTGCTTAAATCAGAAATCATGGCTCTCAGACTACTGAGCTTTTCTTCGTCAACTTCATCAAAGTCCTGATCAGACATTGAGAGGTCATCGTCACTGTCGAGCTCTTCATCTCCACTCTCTTCGCTGTCTTCGTCGCTTTCCTCTTCGTCTGAGCCACTCTCACTACTACTGACTCCAGCTTGTTCATTGAGTTTGATTTCGTTGACTTTGCCGGTTGTGCCTTCTTGCTCATTGGCCTTCTCAGTCTCCTCAAGATCCTTGTCGTCCAGATCCCACACTGCTGATAATGGTAGTAATTCAGACTCGTCGATACTGCTGTAGCCTTCTTCATCGTCGTCCTCCTCCTCGTCATCTTCATCGTCATCTCCTTTGCGCTTTTTCCAGTTCTTTCTCTTTGTGCGCCAGGATTTACTGTCCAGAATTTCTTCTTCATCGGATGAACCAAAAGCCTCGTCGGAATCGATCTCTTCGTCTTCGTCTTCCTCCCCCTCATTCATGTCTTCATTATCACTGGCATCGGGGTCAGCATATGGATCATCGCTCTCGCTGTCATCGTAGCGCCCATTTTTCCCACTGGCAGACCGCTTGGTTTCTTTCTCTGCGATCTCAAAAGCATTCAAAGCTCTCTTTTGGATCTTAGCCTTAGAAGCGGCCTTAGATCTTTGCTTTTTTGCCATCTTGATGTATAGGTTTTGATATGCAAAGTCTGAAATCAAAAAAATTTTCAATATCCCAAATTTTTTCGTCCCAACTCCCACTTTGGGCTAGGGCTCAGCCGTACCACTGTTGGACTTGAAGACTGTGAAGGATTCTGTTCCAGAGCCTGAGGGGATATAACTAAATATTTAGAGAAAGCGATCTAAAGTGCTCGTCATGAAGCAATAAAATTTTATAGTTTTGAAGTAAATCTTTTCGATACTTTGTGCTCTGGTAAGGTTCTTTCTGCACCAAGCAATACATTCATCCCCCACAGAAGATACAGTTGAAGCTTTCCATTTGGAACGAGCTCTCTGAACGATATATATCAGAGATAGCATTTGAACATAAGTAATGGCATTTACATTTCGTCATGACAATCATACATGTCTCCAATTGTTCAGCTACAGTTTTCACTTGCAATGTACAAGTTGAATCTTAGGACTTGTACTTGGTTTATTTCTGTTTTCAGTGCTTAGGGTAACTTGGGAGAACTCCCAAGAAATTTTCCTTTTTTTTTTTCAGAGAAGAGTTTGATCTTGACTTGATTCAACATACTATTCCCACGGATCGGTTTACACTATTAAATCGCCATGCCTAAAGCTACAGATTCTAAAGTGCGACAGCAGAGACATAACCCTCTTCATGTGTCTCTTACGGAAGCAGACGGCAAGCTGAGGACGTCAGCAGTTAGCAAGAAGAAGTCTAAGAACACTGACGACAATGATGAGGAATTTGTCGACTCCGAGACCTCGAGAAAGATTCTCCAAATGGCAAAAGAGCAGCAAAGCGAAATTAATGCCGAGGAGCGTGCTGTGCTTGTTGCTCAACGAAAAGCTGCTGCTGGTAGCAACACATCTAGACCTTTTCATCTGGAGGGTATGGATGAGGAAGAGACTGTAGGACCCAGCTATACTGGAGAAGACGAAGAAGAGGACTATGAAGATATGAGCGATTTTGAAGAGTATGAGGAAATTGAAGAACTTGAAGTCGATCCTGAAGAAGACGCCCTGTTCAGAAAGTACGTTGGCAATGACGACGATGAGGACTATGACGAAGAGGATGATCAACCCACTTTGGCAGATAAAATTATGGAAAAGATCAGAGCCAAGGAAATGGCCCAATCTGAAGAACAGGGTCCTGGTCCTCGTGGGGGCGATGACGATGAGCCCCAAGGTGTCATGCTGCCAGAGAAAGTCATTGCAGTTTACGTCAAAGTCGGTGAGCTGCTCTCCCGATACAGATCTGGCAAACTACCCCGTGCATTCAAGATTGTCCCAACTCTGCGAAACTGGGAGGATGTTCTGTACGTCACTCAGCCTGAATCCTGGTCGTCTCAGGCTGTTTACGAAGCCACTAAGCTTTTTGTTTCAACCCTGTCCGCTCAGCAGTCTCAAAAGTTTGTATACAGTGTTTTGCTTGACCGATTTAAGACTGAGTTAGACCCGACTGCTCCCCGCATGCCTGGAAGTGGCCCCAAAACTCTTAACTACCACGTGTACCGTGCTCTGAAGAAATCCCTTTACAAACCTGCTGCATTTTTCAAGGGTTTCTTGTTCCCTCTTGCCGAAAGTGGGTCTTGCTCACTTCGTGAAGCTGTCATTGCTTCTTCCATCCTGGTCAAGGTCTCTGTTCCTTCATTGCATTCTGCTGCTGCTCTCATGCGCCTGGCTGAGTTCGAATACTACTCGGGTCCTATATCTCTTTTCATCAAGGTTCTCCTTGATAAGAAATATGCTTTGCCATACAAGGTAGTCGACTCTGTGGTCTTCCATTTCATGCGTTTCCGCGCTCCCAAGACCGCCAACAAGGCTGAGAAGCAGCTTCCCGTCATGTGGCATCAAGCTTTCTTGGTCTTTGCTCAGCGATACAAGAACGATATTACTGATGACCAGCGAGATGCTCTGCTCGAGGTTTTGAAGATCCAGATCCACCCTGCCATTACTCCTGAAATCCGCCGTGAGCTCATGTCAGGTGTTCCCAGAACTGAGGAAGGCCAGATGGAGCTTGATTCCTAAATGCAAAACGTTTGAATTTTTTGTTTGTACTAAAAAGATAGATGCTTTGGTTGAATGTATTGTTTATTGTTTGTTCCAATTCGTATTGCTTGGTAATTTTGTGAGACAATTCATTGGAAGTTGCTCCTTTTGTGATCCATCCACTATTGATTAGCGAAACTCAACCTTCCTAAAACCTCAAGTGAAAGATTAACTCTGAGCATCGCCAAGTAAATAACTAGTCTCTATGGGCGGTAAATCGATGTGGAGGTGTGGAGCAAAAAAATCTCCTGAGGGTGAGTCGAACACCCGATCTCAAGATTACAATAATCCATTACAGTCTCGCGCCTTAGCCAACTGGGCCATCAGGAGTAGTTGTTGTTGAGGACAATCTAATTACATACACAAATCCCTTGATTAATCATTCATCGTTATTCGTAAAACATTCGAAAATCGAAGCATTTCATCCCAAACATACTTATATGGTAGAATTAAAATGGCTCTCATCATTATTTTGCTGTTTTTACCCTTATTGTTGACGAAATATGTCAGGTTATATCCTTTTCGACGACCGCCTTTTTTCACACGAATTCGCAATTTCCAAAAATTAACCTCGTCTTCTTGCCAAAGCTTGGATAGAATAATATCCTAAGTCATTTGTAAAACTTGGGATTTACAAATATCTGATACCCAAAGTGGCAACAGATGTTAATTGTCTATAAACTGTCTTCTCAATGAATGCTGTAAATTCTAATCTGTAAACTAATATTCCACACTCTTGCATAGTATATATAATGTTATTTAGTTCGACTTTGCTTTGTCCTGTTTCCCGCCACTTGGCCAATACGTTCCATTTCGTATCGCACCGCCTTGAATGCGAGACTGGGAAGGATCAGAAGGATGTGGATCTTCATCTCCAGACTCTGCATCGCCCAGCCATTTGTTTGCAATGAGAGAAAACATAATGATGACAGCAACAATAAACCCAATAATTCCAAAGAACCATTTCAGATTTTCCCCTCCCTGACCAGGCACTCGGACGTTCATTCCAAATAAACCAGTTACCAAGTTGAGCGGAACAAGAATGGTACCAATCAGAGTAACCCGACCTAATACTTTTGTAATTCTATTATTGGAATTGACCGATTCAACTTGCAACTGTGCTAAATAGTTCCCATGGCTTCGTGAGAAAACTTTTTCGTACACCGATAGATTTTGATGCATTGAAATAATGTGGTCCTGAACATCACTGAGATAAAGGCCAATTTCCAGTCGAGGAGCATTGGAATATTGCTCATTACAGCGCTTGGCAAACATTTTAATAACATCGGCCTTACCTGAAAGCAGTCGTAGTAGAATCATAACTCTTTGACGAGCAATTCCAATTCTTCTTAATATTGGAGTGAAATCGGCCTCTCTTGCAATGAAAACGGAGTCTTCAATAACGTCTGTTTCAACCTCAATTTCTCGTATCACTGGTTTAAATCCATCAGTAATGTCGTCAATAATGGCGTAACAGATCCAGTCTGAGGAAACTCTTACATAGTCTCTCAGCTGGCGTATACGTCTGCGAACATTACAATCATGTGAAATGGGAGAAAAGTGGAAGGATAGAATTCCTTCTCGGAAAACCACAATGTAAACATTGATAGGTTCTAAAAAGGTTTCTGACTCGCTGTCTGAGTCAAAGGTGTGGAAGCTTACAAAATAGTACTTTTTGAACAGTTCCACTTTTTGGCGGGTCTCCCTTGTTCTGATGTCTTCGGCTGTTAGCGGATGTATGTTAAAAGCTTTGGCCAAAGTCATCAACTCAGCGTCAGTTGGGTCAAGGCAGTCTAACCACCATGTACCATTGGATGTGTTGAATAGATCTTCGAATGTTGTGTCTTCATCAAGTAGTGAAGATACATCGGGCGAATGAATTGTTGCCTCGCTATCAGTAGCAAAGAAAGAAAACCTATCCATTGTAAAAGAGTTTCTCCTGTCATTGTTGCAAGTGTTCTCTTTTGGCAATTCGTTCATTTCGCAAGTCTCATGTTCATCCCAACTGTCTAATGTTGAGGATATTGAATGGTCAGGGCATAGCTTTTCATCGTTTTGTTCATCGCTGGTTGAACGGTATTCCTGAACTTCCCTAGTGGGATCCAAAACCATAGCCTGAGGAACAAGTGGGCGTGTTGAGTTAGCAAAATAGCGCACTGCTGGACGATAGTAGTTTCTACTGCAATGATCTATTGCTCTGTCAATATCTGCAAACCGCTCCAGCTCAGTAAAGTCAATGCCGTTTTTTCGTTCCGTATACTGAGGTGCTGGAAGGCATGGAAGACAAATTTCATCTTTAAATTCACCTTCGATTGGGCTCGTTGAATTTTTTCTTATTTTGCTGTCTGTTCTTTTATCTGGAAGTGCAAATCTGAGAAATGAATGTGTACATGATTTTGCTTTTTTGTGATGCAGAAATGTGGTGTTTTCGTCTTTTGCAGGAAATGTGAACTCAGGGCTATCATAAGACTGAGACCTACTTATTTCGTATCCGACCTTTAAATGGCTCGAAGTAAGTTGATTTTGGTTGTAGGGTTGTAATATTGGTTGAAATGCAATTGTGTGAGGAGAGCAAGGCAACTGGCCACACTGCTTAGGGTTACTGACTTTTCCATCGTCATTTAGATTTTCTTCGGTAATCGATTCTTTAGCAGGCAAACCCTCATCGTGGTTTCTGTGATCATAGAGCTCATAACATGTGTCAAATGGTTTTGTCTGAGAAGATGATGGTGATAAAGAGCTCTGCGAATTCATTAGTATGAAAGCGAGAACAAATGGTGAGGAGAAAAAAAACGGAATAGATTTCAGGGAAAAGGAAAATATTAAAGGGATTTTTGTTCTGCAGAAGTATTCTAATGAAACAGAAGTAAAATTGGTTATCATAAATCACAAACTCGGCAAATCCAATTTCACAGATTTAAATGCATTTCATACTAATGCTCAGCATTTGAAGTATTTGTGAACCTACGTAACTTCGTAACTATAACCCAATTGATAACAGCTAACCTAGAAGAAAAAAATTGATAGATGTATAGTTAAGTAAAATGGTGCAGAAGCTCTCATAGTCACGAAGTGTGTTGTGGATTTTACGGCGATTCAGTTGAATCGAACTTAACCATTTCTTAAGCTTTGAATCGATAAGCCAATTTTAGAAAAAGCCTCGTGCCGCATGCCTAGACTTCCTGCAACTTACACAGCCTAACTTTTCCGATGGAAATGAGTTAGAGCTTTGACCCTACAAATAATCACTAAGAGGAGTACTATGTGTTAAAATCCAGCATGAATAAAACTTAAATGTTGGTTTGAGCATAATGTTCTAATAGCTGATTACATTATCTGTCAATACTCTGGACACTATCGGTTTCTAATCAATTGTTATGCAGGCAAATTATTTCACAGACTTTGGAATAACATTTCAATTGGCGGGCTAAAGGGCGAGTGTGCAAAGTGCGTCACAAACAATGGTAGGTGTAGGGCTGCGCTCTAGCATTAAACAGTTCATACTGCCCAATGTCTCTTTCTGTGTATCGAATAGAGATTGGTCTCAAGAATCTTATATGACGACAGATGATGTTTTTGTAATGTAAGATAGTTACTAAAAGTAAAACTTTTTATGAATTGAAAAACTAAGCCTACATCACAGGCTTGCTCTAAACCACCATCTGATTCCAAGTGTTGCCTTGTATTGTTCCAGCTCTTCGGAAATCATTTGGAACAAATCCGCTTCTAGAAACTGTTTTTCTAACACAAAGGATGGGCCAACCTCAATTTCACCACCTGCGCTTGGATCTTCAATCAGGTTAAGAACCTTATCAAGCCAGCCTTGTAGCAGAGAAATTTCAACAAAAGGTAAAGAGTGGATCAATGCTGACACAACAACTGCCCTTGTTGTAGGAATAGGGATATTCTTGCTGTCCTTATTATTCTCGTTTTCGGTATTGTTAAGCTGCTGTTGATAAGTGCCTGTTGATGCAGGGAGAGGCTTTCCTGGAGAAATCTTATATCGTGCTTTGGAGTAAATTTGTTCCAGGATCCACTCCGATCGAGTTCTGTTGACGTTGAACATTGGCGAGGGAGGAGAGAATGCTTTGACAATGGTAGTAATTGCAAGAGTAAACTGGTTTGGTGATAACACAATTGGGAATAAGTCAAGTACCGTATTGAGATAGCTAGGGATCTCGTTGTCCAAAAACTGTTTTGTGTCTTGTAAATCACTCTGATTGTCAGCTGCCTCTTGATCGGCAGGAACCCGCTGGGCATCAGAAATAATCTCCTTGTTGCGAGACCCGTTATTTCTTTCCAAGGCCTGCGACGGAGTAGAAATGACAGAAAGGAAAACTGAGTGAGCTGATTCCAAGACCGGCTGAAAGTAAGTAGGAGTTAAATTGGATTTTTCAAGATTAGGAGGAGTGAGAAACTTTTGACAAAGAGGCATGATGCAGTCTGATATTGTTACAGTGTTTGGACGAGATCTGTGCGTGTGGAAAGGTGACAGAGGGGTAAGTGATTCGCACATATTTAGTAAGAAAATAAGCTTTCCGCGATTCACTAATGAAGATTCAATGATTCCACAGGCTTGTTGAGCTGATACGGCAAGATAAGGGAGTGCGAGATCTGTGACAATAGAGGAAATCTCGACGAGCTTGAACTGGGGATCTAGTAAGATATCCATTGACGAGTAGTAAACAAAGTCATAAGTGGGGAACCCAGCTAAGCTGACTTGCGCAACAATAAAGTACACATTGGAAAGAGCTTTGATGATAGCAGATGATAGCGAGACGGCATGTTCCTGATATAAACTTTTAGTGGCATGTTGCAAAAGCCATGTTGAATAACCTTGAAATGAAACGGACAACGAAAATAACGACAGCTTCAAATATCTCCAAACATCTGCATTCTGTTCTGCGTTATCGAAACCGATGGAGTTTGATAATTGTTGATACTCCGAACTGAGCGACTGCGTAAAACTCCAAATCATCTTTAGAGCAAGATAAATAGTTTCAACGTCTTGTTTAGGATGACTATTTTCCACAAGATGTTGAATGAGAAGCGAGTACGAATTCAAATGAATGAGAACTGGGTTGTTGTTGAGAGAATCCTTGAGAGCACTCAAATCAGGATTAGAAACAGATTTCAGTGACTCAGTGACATTGAGACCAAAAGGTGATGCATAAACGAGCTCAACTGTCTGAGGCAATATCAGAGAGGTGCTTAGTTGATTCTTGTAATCATCTTCAAGGTATGGAAAGGCCGATGCCAATGCCATGAGGGTTGACGGAATCTGACAAGAATTTGGACCCAGTGTGATATAAAACTGAATGGTACTATTAGTGAACTGCACAAAAAGTTGTTGAAATCTTCTTGCGACTCCAATATCTAGCTCAAGATGACCATTTTGTGGGCTTGCAGCTGAAAGAGAGCTCGCTTGCAAAATACCAGCCAAGGGAGGGAGAGCTCTCCATTGCTCTTGTACTGAGAAATTCTCAACTGCTTCGAAAATCTTGAGAGCCCATTGTTGCGGAGAAATTGTTGGATCGGTGATTTGAGCCTTTCTAAGACTGGCAGCTCTGAACCCATTTGTGAGAAGAGAAGAAAGTTCGAGATCAATCTTTGTATTGACCAAAGATGGGTTGATAATAGGAGAGAGAATAGTTTCAGTCGTAATCAATCCAATATTCAATGGATTCTTCACAGTTGGAAGCAGGTAGACTGCAGTTCGAATCAGCCTAAAGTGTCAGTAGTCAGTAGAATTGTCGTTGAGTATGACTTTACTTACTGGCTAGGAGAAGCATTTGCATTCGTGACATCGCGGAGTGCACGAATCAGATTCTCCATCTGAGATCGCGCAAGTACCTGAGCCTGAATATAGTCCATCTTGTATAGTTGAGAGAAGAGAGAAACTGGAGATAGCCTAGTTCATGTCAAAGTTATGTGGAGAAGAGAAGCCGAGGTTGATATTGTGTGAGTCTTGCTTAGTCATCAACTAGAGAAAAAATTAGTCATTCAACATAAGCTGAGTTACTAACTCATGAAACCCTCCATGATTTCTATGAGATCAAGTTGATAGAATATCAACGTATATTCACTCACTGCTTCAAACTGAAATAAAGACTGGTGATTTACGGATTCAACTATTCAATAAATTGGGCAGGTATCTCTCCAGAAATCTTATCATTCTTTAATTCCTCCAGTTGGAGCAATCGCTCTCTTTCTAATGGATAATAAAGGAGACACACTGGAAGCAGGTGAATTTGCATTGGAATATGTTAGCTGTAGCTTCCGTCTCAATAGAAAGTCAATGTTCAATTTATGTTCCCTGAATATCACCAAGCACCAGGTCGGCTTGCTTATCAGGCTTCTATTAAAGTGCTTCTATAAGGTTTAGATTCCAGGTGCATGATTGACTCCACAATAGCTGGTGTTAAAGCTATAGTTGCTCAATCTTCACACAATTGGCAAAAAGGACTAGGGTGCTTGAGAATCGGGGTCCTACTACGCACCACCAAGTTCTGGGTGTGCTAGTTCCTCACGTAGCATTGAGTATTTTGTAGACACAAAACTAGTTGATCTGCAATTCCATACTTGGTTTGGATGAGGTACAACTAAGCAGTTTTCCTCCTCAAGTATTTTATGGTAGGAGTTATCAATTGCACAAAATTGAGACCCACGAGGAATTGGCCTTTGTTACTCAGTCGATTGAATCTCAAGCAAACTCGTGATCAAGTGGTTGAAATTTGTAGAACTTGCTGGAGACTTGATCAGTGATGGTCCATAAATCGTCGCTTTTGAAGGTTAATGGATTACTACAGCAAAGGTCTTAAATGAGTTTGCCATGAATCCAAGGCCAACTCAATAACACAAAGCTCGTTTTCATTGCGCCTAATGACATCTCATGTTATAGTTGCCAACTAGTTGTAGATAGCAAGCTATTGTTCAGACAAACCTATTTCATACAACCATCACATAACAGAGAGCGGTACCTGTACTCTGTGTGCCATGAGCTTCAACTAGATAGCAATCTTCAAGATGAGTTCTATAAGAGCCTCTCATCCAGCTCTTGCCCATCAGTTGAGTTCTCTTCAACATTTCATAACGTATATTGCAAAACACCAGCTTTCTGATCTAATACTAATAATCGAATTGCACCAATTCTTCCAATTTACTTTAGTACTTCCATCGTCATGTCCAGTGAACCAAAATGGAAAATCTTGGCTCAAAAAGCCCGAGATATTCGAGATAAATCCATGGCCGAGGTTGATCTATTCTTTCCTGCCAACGGCTCGAAATATATGGACCCCCTTCCAGACCCTTTGCCTCTCAACGTCACTGGCTTGCCTGAAAAATACTTGACTCCCCATGAGTACCACATTATTGAAACTGATCCAATGGTCTTGCTTCATGCAATTGCGAGTCGGACCTACACAGCGCTAGAAGTGGCTTCTGCTTATATGCATGCCTCAGTTCTAGCGCAAAGAGCAGTTAACTGCGTCACTGAATTTCTGCCGAAGTTAGCATATGACCAGGCAGTGTATCTGGACAACTACATGCAAGAAAACGGCAGAACGGTGGGACTATTGCATGGACTTCCAATTTCCCTGAAGGATGTTCTCGATCTGCAGGGCCGGGCTAACAACTATGGAGCCACTGCACTTGTTGATAACATCAGAAAACAAGATTGCGCTCTGGTGGAAATTCTTCGAGAAAATGGTGCTGTGTTTTATCAGCGAACCACTCAGCCTCAGTTTCTTCTGCATCTGGAATGTGACAACAACATATACGGGTACACTGTCAACCCATTCAATACTAGTCTAGGAGCCGGAGGCTCTTCTGGCGGTGAGGGCGCATCTGCTGGTTTTCACTCCTCCTGTGTCGGCGTTGGAACTGATTTTGCTGGGTCCACGAGAGTGCCTGCCTCTTTCCAAGGACAGTTCGGGCTTAAGCCAACTATAGGCAGATTGCCATGTGACGATTGCTTTAACCTGCTGGAAGGATCCGAAGGGGTTCATCATACAGTAGGCGTCATGGGCAGAACTTTGGATATTGTCAAATACTTGACTAAGGTTATTATTGATTCCAAGCCTTGGGTCAAGCGGCGCGAGCTTGTTGCAACACCCTGGAAAAAGAATCCATTGGAAACCAAGAAAAAGCTTAAGATCGGAGTCTTGACCTCAGATGGAATTGCGAAGCCTCAGCCTCCTGTGACTCGGGCCATTAAAGAAGTTACCGATAAGCTCATGTCTACTGGCACTATCCATGGAATTGAAATCGATATCGTTCCATTCGACCCTTACAAGCATGAGCAAGCCATGGAGGTTATCATAAACTTGTATCATGAGAAAGGAGGAACTCCTCAACGAAAGCTCGCTGAAAGTGTTGGAGAGCCAATGATGCCTTTATCGGAAGTATTTTTGGGCGGTGACAATCCCATTGGTAAAGAGTTAACAGTCTCTGACTTATGGAAGTACAACACAATGAAGAGGCAGTACCGAGCGGAGTATAACAAATACTGGCTTAAGTCTGGCATTGATGTGCTTATTTGTCCGGTGCATCCTGGTCCTGCCCAGCCTCACAATTCTACCACAAGCTTTACTTACACAACGCAATGGACTGTGTTGGACTATCCTGGTATCGCGTTTCCAGTAACAGTTGTGGATCAAGAAAAGGATGTTCCTGAGCCTAATTATAAGCCTGCCGGAGAGGTTGATTCCTTGTACTATCACAGATATAAGCCTGAAGTATACAAGGACGCTCCTGTAGGATTGCAGCTAGTAGCCCAAAGGAATGAAGATGAAAAACTGCTTGAATGCATGACACTCATTGATAAGGCTTTGCATCGCAAGCCATATACCCAGCGTCTTTAGGTGAACAATAGCATATGTATCAAATTATTCTGAATCCGAGCTTTCTGGACCTTCTGGTAAATCAGTCCCGTTAATGAACCTATCCATAATTCTGTCCTCCTCACTGCTAGTCAAGTCCCATCCATAAGTTTTCATGCTGACCTTGTAAGTTTCTCCAATTGTTTCAATTCCCTCCTGAAGTAGCCTTTGAACCTGTCTATCTCTGCCGTCAGGGTTCTCTCGTACCGATATGGTGCCTCCAGATCCAATCACACGCCACCAAGGTACATTTCCAGAGTGATAGTGCGGTGCTCTAAGAGGCTGTTGTCGAACCAACCCAGTCTGGGGATGTACTTGCTCGTCGATTTCGCCAGCAGGAACCCGAGCTTGCTCTGAGGGCAGTTGCTTCAGAGCGTATCCTACTTGTCGGGCATTTCGTGGGAACCCAATGAGTTTTGCAATATAGCCATATGTAGTGACTTTACCTTCAGGGATCAATTGAATCGCTTGGTATATACTTGCGTAGTGTCTCTCTGCCTCTCGTGCCATTCTTGGGTATTGGGGAGGAGAGATTGGAAAATGGGAGGAAACTTAAGCTATGGTCAGATTCTTCGCCTAACATAACATTGTTAACGAGATCTAACATCTACAAGAGTGGAAGAATAGTGATAGCTGGCTTGCGAACTGGCATGTGCGACTACAGGATGAAATCTTGTCGTTTTTTTTTTTCCATAGCCTCTCTTAAGCTTACTTCAAGGATCGTCCCTCAGGCGTCATTCTACGTGTGAATCAATTGCTGAAAGTACCTGTAAATAACTTCTATCATCAATGAAAACTTTTTGCATTAAAACTACAGAGTCATAACAAACAAAAGAAGTTGAACAGGAATAAATAGTACACAGAATGATGTGGTGTAGTATTTAGATGTTCAACTTGGTTCTGCGCCAGTGTCTTCTCTTAGCGTTGTATCTGTTCACGTTAGCAATCGAGAACAATAAATTAAGAGAGTCAATAAACTTACCTGATGGTAGTATCAGTCTTGAAACGGAACCACTGGGGAAGAGGTCTGTTCTGCTTGGAGGCCTTGGCCAACTTGAGCTTGGTCTTGAGGGACTTGTGGGACTAGATGGAGTATGTTAGGGCATTATTCTGACGGAAAGAAGATTGCTATAGCAGATGAACAGTCGCAACTTCGCTAACTGGTTGTACATACAGGCATTTTTGATTGTGTCGACGGTGAACGGGTAGTTTCAAATCAGACAGAGAGTCGAAGGGAAGAGGAAGAAAAAATCAAAGCAGTGGTGAAGAGTCAATCCTAAAGAGGAAATTCTTTTTCCCCCTTTGGAGTAATTTGGTCATGTGATTGAAATTGTATGGGAAATTTTCAGTGATGCTTAATACATGAGGGTTAAACCCTAACTGTGACTTGATCTTTCTTTCCTAATTCGGGTTTTTCGGTTTTCTCCTTTCATCAAAAATACTCCAAGTAGATTTTTCCTGATCATCGTCGACACTACACAACACGAAGACTCGGTACGTTAGTCCGGATATCATTGCACTCAATAACAGTAGCTAACATATTTTGCAGAAATGACTCGCACTTCAGTTCTCGCTGACGCCCTCAAGGCCATCACCAACGCCGAGAAGACCGGCAAGAGACAGGTCCTCATCAGACCCTCTTCCAAGGTCATCATCAAGTTCCTGACTGTTATGCAGGCTCACGGCTACATTGACGAGTTCGAGTACGTCGACGACCACAGATCCGGCAAGATTGTTGTCCAGCTCAACGGACGTCTCAACAAGTGCGGTGTCATCTCCCCTCGCTTCAACGTCAGAATCGATGACGTTGAGAAGTGGGTCACCAACTTGCTGCCTTCCAGACAGTTCGGTTACATCATCCTCACCACCTCTGCCGGTATTATGGACCACGAGGAGGCCAGAAGAAAGCACGTCGCTGGCAAGATTCTCGGTTTCTTCTACTAAGCCGGAAGCTAGCTGTCAATGGTGACTGCGATTCTTACCACTTAAAAGTTTGATTTATTCTTTTTGTATTATGAGGTACTGGTTCTAGCATTACTTTAATGGATCCAAGTCGTTGGAAATCGTTTTAGTAGAGTGCTGGAGGAGGGGGTTCATGTGAAACCCTTTCCAGCACTGTTCGATCTTTGGCTGGGTAGTAGGACGTAGACCGTAGCAGGACTAGCAGCATGGGGTTAAAGTGCTTTCGACATTCGCCTTCCAGGTCGTAGATATTCTTCAATGCTCTTCAGTTGCGATAAAATAGAGACCATGGGTTAACTGAACGATTAGTAAATTAAACCGTTTCAAGATCCAATTGAAAGTCTAGCTCATCTATAAATTCACACTGTTCCCTGTTCCTGCCAAATCCTGTGTTTGGCGTTCAATGCTTGGGGATCAAAGTTAATGCTTGCGTTTTGGGTTTTCTTCCATCACAAGTGTTTTTTCTCCTCCCACCACACTAGCCACCTTCACTCCCTCTTCTACCGCGTCTTCCTTTCACTTATTTATATCATCAAATTCCGACAATTCACAATGGATGACGTTCAGGATGTTGAAATGAGAGATGAGGCTTCCGGTGAGTATTGCCAAGTGACTTTTGCATTACCACAACTGGCAGTATTCTAACATTCTCTTCTAGAACAAACAAACGAGAAGTCGGTTGAAAAGAAGGGAGCCAGCAAAGCTCCAAAGAAGCGATTCGAGGTGAAGAAGGTACGAATATAGCTTGATCAGTACATCTACATGTCTATTCTAACTGTTGGTCTTCTCTAGTGGAGTGCTGTGGCGTTCTGGGCTTGGGGTAAGTTTTAACACTTGATTGCTCTCGATTCACCTTCTAATGCGCTTGTTTCACAGATATTGCCGTCGAGAACTGTGCAATTTGCCGTAATCACATCATGGACTGCTGCATTGACTGTCAAGCAAATCAGAACTCAGCGACTGCGAATGAATGTAAAGTTGCATGGGGCATGTGTAATCACGCCTTCCACTTTCACTGCATTTCCAGATGGCTGAAGCAGCGATCAGTGTGCCCTCTGGATAACAGAGAATGGGAGTTTCAAAAGTATGGTCATTAGAATGCTGGCGTTGATTTGTTGATCGTTCGCATCTCGGGGTACATTGCGGGTTCTGTCATGTTTGTTCTTTTTTTTCTTTATTTGTTATCCATTATTATTCATTGAATGAATCTTCATGCCCTTAATTGTTTCTATCTTCTTGTTTCCTCTATCTTTTGGCAGAGCGGGTTATCAAGCATTGAGGTGAGTGTCACAAGCTTCATGAGTGTAGCAACTCTCTGTGGAATATCCAGCTCAGAAGTTGTAGAGTAGCATTTCAAAAGGCTGATCTCAGACAGTAATTTAAAAATCACCCTTAGTAGCGTAAAGAGTCTCAGAGTAAATAGAACTGCCAAGGTGAGAAAACTATTCCGGTTTGATCTGTTTTCAGATCTTCCTGTCTTGAGAAGTCTGTCTCTTAAATGCCTCTTAAAATGCCATTCTATCCATGATTATTGTATCAAGTTATCTACAAGTTAATCTGGTAGTTTTGTAGCAAGACAGTTACTTGAATATTTTACATCAAGCAAGTCTTTCTGGTGAAAGATCTTCTGTTCTGTGTCGTCATAGGTGATGAATCTGATAAAAACTGCTTTCCGTGTTTCCTATTCATCAAAATAGTTACGTCTTATGACTTGTGGTGTGTTGGCCGTGCTTATTTCCTATTTTGAAATTATCTGATGATTCAGCCATCAGATATTGCTCGATTGGGTATTTCTGGACCTAACCCCGCGGTTTGATGAGGGCTTCATTCGGGTATGCTAGGCAAAAATTCTTTACAATACAATAGAAACGAATTAAACCAACCCTTCATTGTTTCTTTTCTCTTTTCTTTCTCAAACATATCTTTTGCTGTCCTCTTTGATCCTGTTAGTCTTCTTTGCTAGTTCCAACTGGCGTTTTACTGCAGCTAATATAATCAAATCTTACTTTGTCCTGGTCCCATTCATCGTTTTTCTTTTGTATTGTCAGCAACTATTCTCGTGAAATTACAGTCATCGCCCTTTACGGTTAATTCTTTCCGTGCTCATCAGGCCCATTTTTATTCCCTGTCATTCCTAATAACTTTTTAAAATGACATGGAATGTTGGGCAGAAGCTCAGCAAAGAAGACAAGTTATATCGCAAGTTCATCACCTCCAGGTTTGGTCACCTGGCTTGCATCTCGATCTTTACATTCATTCTTGTACTCTGTGCAGTGAACGTCATTCTCCCTCGACTAAATGTCACTAAACGAAGGATATCATTCAGTTTCAAGCGACCCTCGACAGCTGTTTGCATCCCACTAAGATGGATAGTCGGATTCTGGGCTTTGTGCCTGCCGTTCTTTCTTCTCACAGATACGCGGGAAGATCTGATATTCTTGGCCAAGAGGCTAGGAATTGTTCCTATGGCCTTGTTGCCTGCAGTTTACTTTCTCGCTCTGCGGCCATCACCACTTCCAAGAACATTCTACCTTCAACTCCTTCCTCTGCACAAATGGCTTTCACGAATAGTGGTCGTCACCATCTTCGCGCATGCAGTTGTCTACTTTTACGCGTACCTTAGAATCTCCAAACTTGCCAAACTTCTACGGCTCGGTAACATCGCTGGAATCCTTGTCTTTTGCTTGTTTTTGGCTATTGGTATTAGCGCTGCTAAACCTCTTAGAAGAAGATTTTACAACGTGTTTTATGGCATTCATTACATTTCAGCATGGCTCACATTGCCACTTCTCTGGTTTCATTCTAAAAATACGCGGCCATATGTTGTTGCTTCCATAGTACTCTTGCTTGGTCAAGCATGTTACCGTGTTTGCATCTCTAAGCACGTCCGTCTTCCCGTCCAATATGTCTCATCCAGCATGTTCTTTATTTCCATTCCTCGAGATCAACTTCCCAGATCAATGCAAAAGTTCTACTCTCCTGGGTCTCATCTTCGAATTTCTAATCCCTTATACCAAGCTAGCACTTGGGTCCAGTCTTCACACCCTTACACTATTGCATCATTACCTCAGGACCCAAATCTGACCCTTGTCATTCGGAAAACGAAATTCCCAATCAAACTACGACGACTCTATGCAATAACTGGGCCATACAGTTCTATTCCAAATGCCTTCTTTGACGACGTCAATAGAGGGCTTGTTAACCGTGCTCTTTTCGTTGCTGGAGGAACGGGTATTGCCTTTGTAGCTCCTATTATGCGCTACCTAACTGCAATGAATGTTCCTGTCAAGTTACTTTGGGCAATTCGTGACGCTAAAGACGTTCACGTTCTGGATACACTCGGCCTCACAGAGGCAGCATTTACTCATAATCAAATTGAGGTCTACGTTACTCGTGGAGGAAAGTTTGGCGAGGCGCTTGAGCTACGGCCGCCATGGGACATTGATGAAGAATTCGACGTGGAGGTAGATAACGACTGCTGTGGAGGCGGTGAGTTCAAACCTCTTTTACACGACCATGAGCATGACTCCTATACGGATTCACTGCCCGTTGTCATGCCAGACTTTTCAAAAATCATGTTCAGTTCTCGTCCTGTTCTCAATCTTCGAATCAAGTCCTGGCTGCATGGCGTGCCAATAGATAACGATACATGCTGTTGCCTGGATCAGTTGATGGAATATGGTCAGGATCTTGATCCTTCGGGCCGCTGGGTTCTTGCCTCTGGCGCAGAGACGCTGGTAAAAGAGACCGAGAAATGGGCCAAGTTCAACGGCTTTTCCTTCTTCAAAGACGAGTTCAGTCTGTGATTGAACATTCCTAATGACATTATGAGATACATATTAGATTGCATTCATATCTTTGATTCAAAGATTCATCCTTAATATATAACTAAGCAGTAAAAAATAACCTGTTTATTGTTTGGTGTAACACAGCTATTGTAACCATGAAATTTTTGTGAACAATATCCTTCAAAATCGTACTTTCTTTCCCTTTTTTTTACTTCAGCTCTCTGGCCTCGCTTATAGAGTGTGATTTGCTTTAACTTTAACGACTATAATCGGTTCAACACAACGGCATCATGTTCGAACTCTTGCCCAAGTCTCCTCAGCGAATTGATAGGTTCATGCCTGGCTCGGCCAGCATTTCTAGCTATCACATAAAGTCCCCTGAAGGTTCAACCTTAAGAGCCCAGCGCGCAGCACAAAAATCCAGGTCTGTCTCTGGAGTGAATCCTAATGTACTCTTTAACGACACTGCTTCAGTCACAACCCTGCCTAGCCAGGTAGCTCCTCCTCAGTTTGAACAATATTACGTGCCAGCCTATTTACCTCCCTCGTTGGGAGCTATGGGCCGTGTGTCACAAAACCACAATCCTCACGACCACTTTTGGACCAGAGGACTTGCAGGTCCCAGTAACACCCAAACTGATGCAGAGGAAGTAAAGGGTGAGGCAATGGAGAATCATGATGAGTATAATTCACGTGTTGCTGGTGCTCTCGGTGTGAGTAATTCCCGAGTCTTTATGTATAATACGACCCCGGATAAGAAGCGAGAATTCCGCAGGATGTATGCTGGAAGTGATGTTGAGAATATGGCAATTAACGACATGCCAGTAAAGAAAGTGTGCAAGAAAAAGGTGTTGTCCCATATTCCATACCGGATCCTTGATGCTCCAGGTTTGCGCAATGACTTCTATTCCAACCTTGTGGCCTGGTCTAAAAAGTCTGGCCAGATTGCAGTTGGATTACTGGAAGAAGTGTTTATTTGGACGGAGCATGAAGGAGCTGCGCAGATCCCAATTCCTCCAAACTATAAGGAGGTTACATGTCTGGTTTTCTCCTGTGAAAATGTACTTGCTATAGGGCATAAGGATGGAACAGTTGTTTTCTTTGACGTGAACAGAAAGAGAATTGTCGCTACTTATGTTCATGTTGAAGCCCCTGCTTGTTTCCTTGCTTGGTTTCCTGATGATCCTAGTCAAATTTTGCTTGGAGATGAAAACGGCGGGGTTTATCAGTTGTACATCAAATGGGGATTACGTTCCAGCACTACCTGTATCAACAAGCGATCAGTGCTCAAGGCTCATACTCAACAAATTTGTGGTATGTATTAAAACGAATCTAGAGCCAATACTAACAAAATAGCCATTGCATTCAGTCCTGACGGATCACAACTTGCTATTGGAGGCAATGACAATTTGGTGACGGTTTGGAGTATTGAGGACTGGAATAACCCAATTCTTGTATACCGAATGCCTCACAAGGCCGCAGTGAAGGCTTTGGCGTTCTGTCCCTGGTGCCCATCGTTGCTCACTACTGGAGCAGGGTCCCAGGATCGAACTATTCGATTCTGGCATACTCGCTCAGGCACACTGATTAAGTCTTTTAATGTCAAGGGCCAGGTGACTTCGCTGGTGTGGTCCAAGCACTACCGGCAACTGGTAGCTACTTTTGGCTTTGCGGACGCTGACAACCCATTACTGCTGAGTGTTTATAGCTTTCCAAAACTGCAGCCCCTTGTACAGGTGCCAACCCAGTTTTCGCTGCGAGTATTGTCTGCGGTGATGTCGCCTGACCATGGTTGTATCTGCGTTGCGACAAATGATGAAACTGTGCGGTTTTACGAGCTATGGTCTGTCAAGAACCAGCTGGTCCCAATGTCTGGAGCCCTGGCGGGATCCAATTTGTTTGGAAGTGATATCATAGAGATGATAGAGGGTATTGACAAGCAGGGCGAAACGATCCGCTAGAGAAAGTGTTGTATTGAATAAATAAGATAATAAATGTTTATAAACAGGGTGTGAGAGTAGATATGCAAAGTCTGAGTGTGTTGTTAGGGGAGATGGCAGGGATATTAAGAAGGAACTCCTTCGTACTGAGATTCGGTAAATTTGCTGACAAGGCGTTTCCAGCGTCGCTCGTTGTGACGGACAGGGATCTTGGTGATTTGCAAGAAAAAAATAATGAGGAGCAGGAAAAACGTGATGGTCACTGCGACTGATAACAGGGCCACTTTGTTCCGGTTCCACTGGTCTGGGTCGTATGGGCACGCTGCCAAGGGCCCGCCGGATACCCAGCAGTCCGAAATCGAAATCGAGTTCAAGTCGATCCAGATAGGAAAGGGCACGGACCCGTTTGCAGCCAGCTGAATGCGTACCGACGTGTCCTGCAGCGCCGATCCCGGGATTGCAAATTGCAGGGGCAGCGACCGCTGGAACGAGCCGTCGGGGGAGGATATCGGCGCGGAGTGCGGACAGCTCGACTCGGCGTCGTAGTAGGTGCTTGGTGGCCCGAATACCCACGAGTACAGCAGCGTCTGGTCGAGAGTCTGGTTGTCGTTTTGGGGCGAGTAGGACTCGGAGGGGTCTAGCGGCAGGAACGAGCAAAGCGTCGGGTACACGTCGTAGCAGTTGGCAACACGCCAGCCATAGACGTCGAGCACGGCGCAGCGTTCGACGGTGTTAGTGTGGTAAGGCTGGTCGCTGTCCGGAAGCGGCTGGTCAGGGGCCCACGACCAAATTGCGCTGTTGGCGAGAGGAATCAGGCTCGAAATATTGTCGGCTGAGATTGGCGCCGAGACGAGGGGGATCAGGCCACAGGTAATGTACGACGAGATCGAGGAGGGTGTAAAGGGGAAGCTGGGGGTATCTGCAACAAGATACCACTTGCCGCCGAGCCCGCCAGGGGCTAGAATAGACGGGTTGATGGTTGCCGGGGTGCTTCCCTTAGAGTTGGCGCTGGCGGCGACGGAGGTTAGGTTGCCGATAAATTCTTTGGGCGTCATTTCCAGGCAGGTTGGCTCCTCAGTGGTGTTTGTAAAGACAATTGTCGGGTCCACGATCATGCCCGAGTTTGCAAAAGTGCCGAGTACCTCCTTTGAGAAAGAGTGGTGCGAATCCGGTTCCATGAACAAGTACTGGGCGTCCCGCTTCAAGAAGTTGAGAGGGTACGTCGTGTCAGAGCGCATTGAGAAGTTCTGGGCCGACACAAAGATGCGGAAGTTGTCTTGCAAAAATTCCGATGACAGCGGGAACCCGTTGATAGGGTCCTGAATGCGGGATGATTGTGCGAAAGTGCGGCCGTTCGCACGGTCGTTGATTAGGTTCTCAGGCGTGTACAGCGTGGACCCGAAGACGTCGCTTATGAGCCACGACAGCTGCTGAGATTGTTTCTTGAGCGGCTTCAACGACATGGCCGATTCAGGCGGAGTTCCAATCGAGTGCAACCTTATATAGAAATGCAGCACCGACGTCACAAAGCTGCTGGACGACGCACTGATATACGAAAAGTACTGGTCCAGTATGTTCTTGAACGAGGTCGTGGAGCAGGTAATGTTGTTCAGCGTCTGCATATTCAATTCTGGAGACGTGCCCGGCGGCGCAAGGACCGTACCCTCCGAGCCCAGTATAAATGGGCACAGCTGCCAGAATCTCTCCTCCTCGTTCCAGTACAAGTCAATGTGGATCGACTTGAACCCCAAGAACAGAATCTGCGAGATGAGGTCTATAGAGGAATGCGTATACCCTTGTTCCTGGAACACAGCTGCAGTCATGTCAAGAGACAAGTAAATGACGTCAAGGATGGTCATATTCAGGGCTACATCGCGCTGCGAGATAGTTTGCAGGGCAGTGAGTGCGGTGACGGCCTGGCATTGCTCGCGAGTCAATGGTGCGCAGATTGTGTCGCGCCGCTCGAGCAGTGAGTCTGCACCGTGTGCTGGTAATGCTTGAAAGCACACGCAGACAAGGAGCACGAGGGTCCAGAGTCCGCGGAGTGGAACCAACATGGGGAGTGGTTGTGGTGTGTTTGTACTGTATAGGGGGGCGATGCGAAAGTTGAGTTGGGAGTATGTTTGTAAAATGTGCTTGGTATGGGGTGCAACCATAATGGCCCTTGTGAAAAAGAAGAGATCAATGACTTTTAAAGAAAGGATGAACGACAATCCTGCGTATGTACTATACAAAAGATTCAAATGGTCTTTGAAATGATAGAATGAATAATAAAAACAGTAATAAAAACAAAAAATAAAAAAAATATATGAGTTTTAAATGGCAACCTCCGTCAGTTCCTCCTTCAACAGATCAACTTCATCGTCTGAATCGTTTTCATCGGAGATCTTGAAGTCAGACTCCTTGTCAGCAGCCTTGTCACTAGTTGAGGCAGCCTCAGGCTTGTCATCCTTAGCCTTGGTCTCAACCTTGGCCTCCTTGGATTCAGGTTTAGACTCAACTGGAGCCTTGGATTCTGTCTCCTTGTCCTCCGTCGATTTGCTCTCAACCTTTGATTCAGGCTTATCGCTGGACTCAGCCTTTGCGTCCTTAGTCTCTGGCTTAGCGTCCAATAGGATTTCGGTGATGCCCTTGGGTGCCGCTGCAGGCGTCTGCTTAGGGGTACTAATCAGAGGAGGGGTAGGGGACTTGGTCAAGCCGGTGGATGGAAGATGAGTAGACGAGTTCATAGGCGAGATGAGGCGGCCCTCCTTGGGGAGGGTAGGCACCTGGTTGGGGCGGCGGAAGTTGCCAGACACGTTGCGACCAGGCACGGCGGCCGGGGTGTTGCTAGAGGAGTTGCGAGGAGAAATGCGAGGGGCACCAGACAGATTGGTCTGGCTGCCGGTTCGGCGGCCGGGACCACCCTGGTGAGGGGAGGGGCCAGGCGGCTTGCGCTGGCGCTCAAGCCGGTCAGCACGCGATCGGAGCACGTCAAAGTACGGGACGACGCGGCCGTTGGACGCACGGAACGAAAACTCGCCAAACTCGGTTTCATCGACAATCAAGTGGTTGCCGTTTTCAAGGTCATCGGCAAAGGTCATCATAAAGTGGGCCCAAGAGGGTGCCACAACGTATTTCCGGTCAAACTCTCTGCCAAACAAAATAACCTGGCCCCAGCGGCCCTTAGGACCGGGCGCAAGATCAACGCCAATGTTGTTGCCCAGGTAGTCACTAATGAGAGGGATCCAGGCTGGGTGAGCGTACACGCGCTGGATCGCGCCCTCCGGGACTGAGTCTTGGTGGTCGAGCCAGTTGAGGTTGCCAGTCATCTTGCCGGCAGGTCTGGGACCACGGGGGCGGGGCGGATTCTGGGGAGGAGCGGTGGAGGGACCTGGAGCAGGCGCTTTTCCAGCAGTAGCAGCAGCGCGCTGGTTGGCGTGGTAGGCCTTGGCCATGTTTCTAATTTTATTGGCTGTGTTCTTCCAGTGAGTCCACTCCTCAGACACTGACTCAAGATCTAGCAGAGTCAGGCCAAAGATAAGACCACACGGACGGCTGCCACGCTCCTGGCCGTCGTGAATGAGGAACGAGTCGCGGACATCCAAGGGCAGTGAGCACTCCAGATCAGCCTCCAATTCATTGAGATCAGGGGAGGTGGCCTCATCAGACACTTCCTCACCGAGCTCTGGGTAGTTAGCCTCCATCCATCTGTCGATTCGTGTCCAGGAAATGCTCAATGAGGGTGGAGGGGGGATACCGTCTGCGTAGTCTTGGAGTGGGATGTTTCCACCATTTCCTATTTGAGAAGACCGCATTCCAGGGGTATAAGGGAGTCTATTGAGGGAGGTTTGCGAAGAGCTGGCCAGGTTGGTAGAAGAGCCGTTGGCAGAGGACGGGTTGGAGTATGGGTTATTTGGGTGGTGGTTGTTTTGGGAAGGGTCCGAGGCCGAATCGTAGTCGTCAGAGGAGGTTAGTGGGGCAGAGGGACCAAAGCCGCCAGATGTGGTGCGTCGTCCGAAACCATTCTGGGAAGTCCTAGATCCGCTAGCATATCTATCGTTTGTGGTGACGGAGTGGAAAAACTGTTGAACGTTGCTGAAGAAGCCATTCATTGTGAATTATGGGGGGAGTCGGAGAACAGGAGGTGTTGAGTAAGAATGACGAAGTATCCCTTGGAAAAGACCAGCAGTTGAAAGGGTGAATGAAGATGCTTTAATAGACAGAGCAGGATACAAGTACCTAGACAGCTGAATAAAAGATTATGGAAATGCCGGAAGAAGGTGTACTTGAAGGCGATATAAAGATATCTAGATGAAAACTTGTGTTGGAGTCAGCCCAGGCCAGACAAAATCAAAACACCTCCTACTTACTCGAATTGACAATGAACCAAAACAAAAAACGTAAAAAATAAAAAGAGCGAAAAGGACGAACAGAAATCTAACAATATATAAAATGAAAAAAGAAGAGTCAAAGGGTCCCGTAGACGTGTATCAATAACAGGTATCCGAATGATCGTGTAGCCTTGAAAGGATGAAGAGGAAGAGTTCAGAGAGAGGAAGACAAGTGGAAGAAGTGTCCTGTCCTGAACGGATTATTTTGGCGTCGGTCTGAAATATACACTGGTGTTCAAATTTACGTTGGTCTGGCCCTATAGTGTGGCAGTGTGGCATTGGCGCGGGGATGGGTCAAATAGGGAGTTGCGTGCGCTGGAGGAGGCGGCGGTGCGCAGCGTACGCCAGACTGGGTATTACAATATGGCCAGCGCGCTAATGCAGACCTCTTACGACTTACTCGGGCTTTACATACAAAATCAAATGTGAATACTTTTTATTTTGCTATTCCGAAACACAAATACATGATCAATCCCTTCTTTTTTTGTAAAACATCTACTCGTCATCCTCCTCGTTCTCCTGGGAGTACAGCTCAACAGCAATACGGTCCAAATCTCTCTGTCCGTTCTCAGAGATTCTGCGTCCGCCGTTGGGTCCCTGCTCCAGGAGTCCCAGCTTCTCCAGGGCCTGCAGAACCTTACGGTTGATCGAGCCGGAGGCGTTCTTGTGGTGCGATGGTCGGAAACCGCGGTTGATGGCACCGCCGTACAGCTTGTTGAGGGCACCGACACCAACGTCCTTGCGCAGGTAGATGTGACGGGCGACCGAGGCGGTACGCTTGTAGAACCAGCCAGCGGCATCTTGGGGAGGAAGCTCGTTGCCGGCAGAGGTCTTCACCAGCTCAACGTAGCCGGGGATCTCGAGACGACCCTGACGCTGAAGGAACAGGGCGTAGGCATCAATGAACTGCTGGGCAGGAATATCTCTAGTCGGGGTGTTAGTTGACAGGCATTACAAGGTCACAGGTTCGGTTCATTTCGAATAATAGAATCGTTGATTAAGAGTATACGCACCTAACGGAAACACCAGGCATCTTGTCGGTTGTGAATGAGTTCGTCGTAGGTCTGTCAAAGCTTGGGCGAGCGCAATCAGAGCGAAAAAAAGGACCAAGAAAAAATTGTACAGTGTGTCTACTGGGAGGACGAGAAAAGTTCCAAGAAGGGTAACAGGGCACCTTTAGTTTCCTATTTGGGACGCTCTAGTGTGACTGTTATATATCACGTGAGTTATCAGGTTAAGGGTAATGTAGACAATTGAAGGTGCCACCAACAGAAAGGGACCAGCGACCACTGATCAGCTTAGGACGTGATAGAGGTTGGAACAGAGATGAGTGCAGCCACGACGGAACCACCCAAGTCATTGTACGATTTGATTGATCTTGCACTTATTAAGTTCTGGAATTGGCAATGCTAACATAACTATAGATTTGATGTTGGCAAGACCAACCCTCGCGGAATTCCGCAGGCGCCCTTTGTGGAGCGGGTCGAGGACTTTGTCAAGTCTCAGGACCAGGTCGAGATGGTGCTGTCCAAGTTCCAGGATATGCTGCAGTAAGTTTTGCGGGCCATTGGCTTTGAGACTGGTGTGCTAACAGTAATGGCTAGGAAATACAAGTTTATGGTACGCGACTTTTGAACGACACATGGTATAAGTTGATCTGGGCTGACATTGAAATTTAGGAAATGAGCACGTCAAGGCGGGCGGCTGGATTACGAGAGAAGGTGCCCGATATTCAGCGCACGCTCGACATGGTCCAATTTCTCGACTCACAACAGGTAAGCACTCTTCCTCCACTCATTTGTGATTTATAGATAAGATCTAACAGCGACCTAGGACAGTGACACCCCATTCACAACCAACTATGAACTGAACGACACACTCTATGCCAAAGCCGTCATCACACCTACATCCACCGTCTACCTGTGGCTTGGCGCCAACGTGATGTTAGAGTACACGATCACAGAGGCCATTGAGCTGCTACAACAGCGGCTCAAGGCCGCCGAGGCTTCGCTGGCCATATGCGAGGAGGACCTTGAGTTTCTGAGAGAGAATGTGACGACGATGGAGGTCAACACGGCGAGAGTGTACAACTGGGACGTCCAGAAGAGGCGGGAGGAGAAGGAGAAGGCAGCAGATGCATAGGTTTACAATAACTACGATGATAAGAACTAAGCGGCAAAAGCAAAGGAGAATAGAGTTGGAGGGTTGGAAAGAGTCGCAATAATGCGGAGAGAGAGCGACAGCTGTGAGAGCGAGAATTTAAATATGCTCGCCTTTTGAGAAATCTTAAATGTAAAAGCAATATAAAAAAACAATAAAGATTTCATACAGAGATCCATATGGTCACACAACCTATAGCTATAACTTTAGCCCGGCCCCAGACCCAAAAAAAAAACCCATGGCAAAGAACTGAAGGGACCCAATTGAACCAAAGGTCGTAAGGTTCAACTAAACAGAACTAAACAAGAATATACTTTTCTTGTCTGGTTTTTCTTTCTCAGCAATAAGCTTATTAAGAGAAGAAGAGAACGCAACAAAGCCTACCTATTTCGTATTCTCTATTTTGTATAACGTTAGTACGTAAAGAAGAAAGCAGGCATGCCGGCCTTCCCGACGTCATCTGGGTAGAGTGGTGTTTTTGGGTCGACTTAAAGTTGGAATTGGATACAGTGACATTGAGGCTATTCCGTTTCCATTAATTTCTCATTAATTCGAGCTACGTTATGCTTCATCTCTGGCCCCAATATTGGCGCTCTATATAGGCCAGACCAAGACAAAGTTTCAATTGCTACGACGATCTGGAGTTGTGCTTTGGCATTTAGCAGTTAGATAAACTTGGCGTTTGCAGCTGCTTCCAGAGGTTGCTCTGTAAGCCTTTTTGCTCAATCTGTCTTGATTTTGACCTTATTTGAGAGTGTGACCATATGGTCCAGAACAAAGAAGTGGTCTGGGCGTCAGCTATACCTAGAAGCGTACGCTGGGCGTTAACTCAGATCCGGCGTGGGGAAAGTGGCTGGCTAGATATGATCAAATTGAACTGTTTGCTTCCATGGCCCCCAGTTGAGGTATAGACAAGGAGCTCCTCAACCGGCTTGTAGGTCTAGTGCTTGAATACTGTGCTGTAGTGTACTGTGTCTTTGATTGTCTTTAACAATGTCTTTGACAATGTCTTGAAATGGGTCTAAAAAAACCTGGAGAGATCTTACAAGAGCAAGCCAGACACTTGTTGAAGATCTTGAGACAAGTGCATGAGTCAAAGGTAAAGGCGAAGTCAATATTGCAAAGGGCTTAAGGTTTTTCTTTTATAGTGTAACTTGACCTATCCTGTCTATAGATGCAATATATGTCATTGTTGATGTCATTTGGGAGGAAAGAGCAAAAAGGGTGTGGATTTACTATTGGAAGTTGTTAAAAGCACACCCTTTGGTGATATAAGTAGTATGTTCCAAGTCATATTCCAGGCTGGAAAGTGCGCTGGTCTTAGGTCTGCACCCTATTTCACTTCCCAAACAGGAAACGACTCACTTGAGCTGACAATAGCCCAACGGAAAAGATTACGTAACAAGTGGGAGCGACAAGTTGAATGAAATAGTTTTCAGCTGATTTCACTTAACTTTTCCTTTTTGCTTGATTGTCGACAAATCTTTAGATTTCATCCATTAGTTCGCCATGGGTATCGATAGCACCAGAAAGCAGCACGTCCGCAGCGGCCACCGGTCCGCCCCCAAGTCCGACAACGTCTACCTCAAGTTGCTGGTCAAGCTGTACCGCTTCCTCGCCCGCCGTACCGAGGCCTCCTTCAACAAGGTTGTGCTCCGCTCTTTGTTCTTGTCCAAGATCAACCGACCCCCTGTTTCCATTTCCCGCATTGCCCGTGTTGTCAAGGGTGATGAGGACAAGCGAATTGTCGTGGTCACCGGCACTGTTACCGACGACGCCCGCCTGTACACTGTCCCCAAGGTGACTGTTGCCGCTCTCAAGGTGACCGCAACCGCTCGCGCCCGGATCCTGGCTGCTGGCGGCGAGATTCTGACGCTGGACCAGCTGGCACGACGGGCACCCAAGGGTGAGAACACTGTGCTGGTGCGGGGACCCCGTAAGTCCAGAGAGGCTGAGCGTCACTTTGGAATGGGCCCACACAAGGGTAAGGCGCCACGAATCATGTCGAAGGGACGCAAGTTTGAGAGAGCTAGAGGTCGCCGCAGATCGAGAGGTTTCAGAGTCTAATCCTGAGGACTACTTGAGATTATGAAGGATGTAAGGCTGGGAAAAAATGGCATTTATTAAATAGAGTGTGTGTATTAGTATGGAAAAATGTTGGAGTGTATTTAACAAAAAAGGGATGTACCAATAACAATTCTTGAAAGAAAGAAACAAGTACATAAGAGACAAGACCAACTGTAGTACTCTTTATTAACAAGAACTGAATGAAAAAAACCGAAGAAGAAGTTCTATGTAGGTCTATGGTCAATGGATGGGTCTAACCCAAAGCTATTTTTCCATCTACATATGAAGAGGTTGTTACTACCAAGGGTTATAAGTTGCCATATGGATGGGGGTTTATGGGTTCATTGATAGACAGGGATTTTCATAGATACAGTTGATATAGTTTGACCTGTACATATATATGTATACGTGGTTTGTCACTACCGGTTCAAGTACTACATAAACCCCATGCAACGGTCTGAACTCAGTATACTCTGTTGGTTATATAATTGGGTTGTCGTTGCTCAAACGAACAGAAGCGAGAAATAGAGTATACGTATCATACTGTCTTATAGGCTTTTACAACAACAGAACATCAATTGACTGAGATTTTGGAGAGAGACCGATTGAGCCGATATGATCAATTTGAGATTTAGGCATAAGATAAAAAGCCATTTTAGAAAGATTTTAATCGAATCAAAAGCCATTGTCGCAACCATCTCTCTTGTCTCTTTATTTTTTACTTTCTTTTGTTTCTTTTTTTTTTAATTTTTTTTTGTTTTTCATATATAAATTTCATCCCCTATAGGCCTATATAATATATTCCATAGCCTGGATATTAATTGAAGAGGGAGAGAGAGATATATAAATACTCCACGGATTTACTCTTGTCTCACTCTTTGAAACTTTTATAAAAAAAAAAAATAAAAATTGGATTTTCTATCTTCTCTTCTTCTTCTTCTTCTTCTTTTTTTCCATCTGATCGATCTCATTGACCCATTCGATATCCCATCCCATCCAATCTCAATCATCTCACTTTACTACAAAATAACATCATCATCATCGGTATACTTCAAAGTGTGTGTATGTGTGTTATCTGCGTATCGACTACCTGATCAAGTATACTCTATCTGCTTATAGCTATAGCAAAACCAACCCCAATATTTCAATATTGCAAACCATTCAAACCAAACGAATTTATAAACTGCATTGCTGTTAACTGATATATCCTTGCTTGTTGTCGTCGACTGGGTTTTTCTTTTAGTGCCGTAAGTTGTTTCCATTGAAAACCCACTCTGTTTCTTCTCAGTGCATTAACTGTTCAATTGTAGATAGTCTCCTGTTGCTCTTATTTTTTACTTTTCCTTTGACTGCCCATTGCGATATCATCACCATCACCATCACCATCACCATCATCACTCCCCTCCATACTCTCTTCTCCAGTTGTTCCGTTGTCGTTGAAAGAATTCCTTGTCCTCTCGGTCCTTGTCCCTGAACACTTACATTGGCTCTGTTGCTAATTGCTTTTTCTATTCGATTTCCCTTTTCTGCACCACATAACGTCACTCTCACTCTTGTTGTGTTGAAAACAGGGTAACTTTCTAAAAAAAGGTATCGAAAATAGACCTTTCTTTTCTTTTTTTTCATCTTTTTTTCTGTGTTGTGGCTATCTATCAGGTATTCAAATTCCGCCCTAAAAAAAAACACAAAAAAACTTTATTTTTTTTTTTATTTTTTTTTTTTCATTTTTTATCAAGTCGTCGTTCTCTCGCTTGGCACTTGACCTAACCCAAGATGTCTCCGCCACACCGTCTATCTTTCATCAGGCGGAAATCAAGCTCGCCTCCCTCCTACTCAAACGCTGTCAACTCATCACAAGTCATTTCGTCTGATACAGCCGCTCCTGCTGCTCAAAACATCTCACAACCTCCCCCTGAAAAGAGCGCCTCGTCTTCTTCAGTTCCGCGCCGTTCGTCGTTTCTCAAACGCAACTCATACTCAACCCACAACAGAAGAGACTCTACCCTCTCCTTTTCTGAGGAAGCATCGCCGTCTCTGTCTCACTCTGTGGATTGCGCAAACTTTCCACCCTCCTCAAACCCTCCTGACTACTCTCCTCCTGAGTCCTTGTCCCGCATGGCCCTCAGAACCTCTGTCTACGTGTCCCCGGACCTGGCTCGCTCCTCGTTTCCCATGGACTTTCCAAAGGACACTCCTCCTGAGATGGTGCCCATCCTCACTCTCTTGCACACCCAAAAAAATAGAGTCTACAAGGAGGGCTATCTCATGATCCTCAATGATCTCAACTCGGAGGGTAAACCCGCCAATGATCGGCACTGGGTCGAAGTTTATGCAACTCTCACTGGCTCAGTCTTGTCTATTTTTGACGCAAACGCTATTGACAGTGCCCAACCCAACCGCGAGCCGGCTCCTGCATTCATCAACCTCACCAATTCCACTTTCAAGTCCATTGCCCTCTTGCCGTCTCCCAACGGTGACTTGGCCAATATTATTGTTTTGTCCACCACCCTGAAAAATCGCTATCTGCTGCAGTTTGCCAACCCTGCACTTCTGAACCAGTGGACTGCCGCCCTCAGACTCTCGCAGTTCGAGCACACCTCCCTGCAGGAGGCATATACCGGAGCCCTGCTCTCTGCCAAGGGCTCCAAACTTAATGGCATCCGAACCCTGTTGAGTGAGACAAAGTTCAAGCATGAAGACTACGTTTCAGTTAGATTTGGCTCCGGTATGCCCTGGAAAAAATGCTGGGTCGTCGTCACCCCGTCTTCTGAAAAGAAAAAGTCCAAGAAAAATGTGCCCCCTCCGGGCTCCATTGCCTTTTATGAGGACAAGAAAAAGGTCAAGAAACCACCTTTGGCCCTCATCACTGGCAGCTACGCCGTCTACGCGGTCTACCCCGAGTCCTCCGTCCTTATTAATGGCTCCACCATGATTAAAATCGATGGAAAAGTCGCCTTTAACGACGTTGAGGGGGAAAAGGACGCCTCCGTGTTTCTCATGCCTGAGGCCCACCCTGGTGTACCTGGATTCGAAACTCTCATTCGTTTCTTGATTCCTGTCCTAGATGCCTTCCAGCTATACGGCCGCCCCAGCCGCTTGAACTCCGACAAGGCGGATATGCGCTCTTTGCTATTCGGCATGCCAAGTCTACCCTTTACCCAATACCTCGAGACTTCTGATTTGGAAATCTTGGTTGCTATCAAGGGTTCGGACAACTGGACCCCCTACGACTGGACACGCAATATTAAAGATCTGCTTGCCCGTAAAATGGCTGCTGGGTACAGGGGCACCGGCAGCATTGCGCGGCCCAATAGCATTCGCCCCCGCGGCCGCGAGAGAAGCACCTCACAGCCCATGCCCGCCGACATCCGCGCCAGCATGCTCCCGCCGGCTCTGACCGCCGTGAACGAGCAGGACCAGCCGCATGTCGCAACCATTCCGCTGTCCCAGACGTCGTCTTCGAGATCTTCGGTCAGCGACCCTCGTGTGCTGCAACAGCAGGCACCTGCCCCACCTGTACATGTCATCCACCCCCAGCGCCAGGCCCCTGCACCCCCAGTCCACCGCTCCTTCCATGAACGCAGCGCGTCCATGGGCCAAGACCCCAATAACCTGCTGTCAACAGTCGCACCTGGAACTGGTCCCATCTCACCTTTGATGCCCAATGGTGAGTTTGAACAGCACCAGCACCACCCTAACGGGGCCTATGATACCTCGCGACACAGCTACACGCCCTCTGTACAGAGTCATTCCAGCAAGGTCCACCGCCGACCTGTGAGCGCTGCGATGGACTCCGCTCAGCCTAGGTCGTCGTACGACAGCGAGCGCAGCCATTTGAGCCAGCAGCAGCAGCAGATGCAGCAGCAGCAGATGCATAGCAACATGTTTGACCCGACTGCAAACACGGCGCCGTACCCGCAGTATAACGAGGCTTACAATGGTAACGGGTATGCTCAGCCTCATGCTCAACCTCCTCAGGCTCAGGCCCAGGCTCAGGCTCAGTACCAGTGATTTTTGGCATTAGGCTGGAGACGCTAGGGGCTCTCTTTTTCTTTTTTCAGTTGCATTTTTTGATAGTATTTTATTATTTTATTATTGCACTTTTTGTTGTTTAGTTTTTGTTATTATTTTGTTTGTTTTTTTTTTTTTTTTTTTTTGATCATTTTATTTTCATTTCTTGATATATACAAATTTTATTTTCTTCTTTTCTCTCCTTCTTGTATTGAGTTGCTGATGAAAATTTATCATGATCAAGGGTGTGTGTGTCTTGTATACATTGTTCAACGGTTTCGTTTCCAAAGATCTCTATTTAAATCTCTTCTAAATCTCTTCTAAATCTCGTTCCTGACGATATCTGCAAGCATTGCAAGTTTAATTTCCTGTTTCTAAATTTGTTCATAATCTAAACTTGGACAGATTTGGTTTAAAATAATTTTTCCAAAGGAAGAAGGAAGGGGAGAGTCATTCCAGCACAGCAGCAGCTGATGAAAATTCCAGAACACTTTTTCAAACGCGTCCAGGGTGGTGTGGTTTGGTCAAAATTGTTGTTGGAAAATAAGTCCTAAGTCTCAAGTTATATTTGTTCATTTGGGATATCTATGATATGGGATATGCGACTGTCAGATTGGGACCCCACAAGAAATATTCTCAGACCTGGTAAGAGAATCCAGAAAACACAAGATAGCCGCCCTGTATACATGCATAGTAACCGCCCTCCACCTTTTTTTTTCTTTCTTTCTACGAAACATGAAAGTCCTGCCGATGAATTTACATAACTATCAGTCAACATATATAGTGTCTATCAGTCAGAGTGTATATATACGAAATAGAAGAAATGATATATAGAGAGAGATCCGGATAAGGATGTGAATCAACTCTTACACTGCTACATCTACATCTACTTCTTGCTTTCTTACTCTCTACTCTTCTTTCTAAGCTTGATACAACTCCAATCTAGCTTTTCGAAACAACTACGACCACGACTAAATAACAAGACTGTCCCAAAAATGAAAGTAGGACTCGGCCAATTCTATATCCAAGTAAGTATCACCAGTACCCCATTATCCCTGCAGGTGTCTATGCTGACAGCTTGGCACTATAGCCCAAAAACCCTGAAGCAAACTTCAAAACAGCCGAATCCATCATCCGCAGCCTCGCCAAAGATGGCGCCGATATAGTCGTCCTCCCCGAGTTCATGCTCGGCAGCCCCGCCCAGCCCGACGAACTCAACTTCTCAGACCCCTCAAACTTATACCTTGACAAGTTCAAGGCCCTCGCCAAAGACCTGAAAGTGAACCTGGTCCCTGGTACCCTCCCATCCCGCACCACCACCACCGACCAGGCCCCCCTCATCAACCGCGCCTACTGGATCACCCGCAATGGAGACGTCATTGGCTCCTACGAAAAAAAAAACCTGTGGCACCCTGAACGGCCCATTTTCGCAAAAGGGCAAAGTCCCCACACGGTCTTTGAGACTGAGTTTGGGCGCACTGCGTTTTTAGTCTGCTGGGACGTCATGTTTCCAGAAGCCTTCAAGCAGCTCAGCGCGCAGGGTGTTGACCTCATCATCGTGCCTAGCTACTGGCTTGGCACCGACGGCCAGGACGACGACCCCAACGACGTCATCCATAACCCCGACAGCGAGGCCGTCTTCCTTCGCGCAGCGCTGACCACCCGCGCGTTTGAAACCGGCGCGTGCATCGTGTACGTGAACGCAGGTGGCCCTGAGTCAGACGGCTATATTGGGCAGAGCCAGATCACGTTGCCGTTGGTCGGGGTCAAGGACGGTGTTATATTGGGGGCGGAGAGCGCGCCGCGGGTGGTGGATGTGGGTGCTAATTGGAAAACGGTGGTGAGGGATGCGGAGAAGGTGTATAAGATTAGAGAGGATATGGAGAGAAAAGATTGGCATTATTGAAGAGAAGGAAGGAAGGCTGGAGGCATGGAGGCCATAGCCTAGGAGATCGACATGGCTAGATAGGATCTTGAGCAATTGATGAGATGAGATGATGGCATGGTATTAAGGTATACGCTTAGGCATGACGTGGGTCAGACGCGTTTCAATAATATTGAAAATTGGATTTGTTTTATATAAACATTTATAAATTAGTTGCCATTAAGAGGGGACGCGTGTTTTTTCGTTTGAGACTCAGAGCCATCTCGGAATTGCAAATTCCCAAACTTTAGTTCTTCCAAGTTCCTTGTTTATAAAATGAAGAGGCAAAGCAAACATGTTCTTGTCTGAACTCTGGGGGCTTCTATGAGCTCATCATGATATTGTATAAAATGTATTTAAATGTATCAATTAACTTGTTATCTGATTTTAGAAATCAATGTTTGATCGCCAAGTCATAAAACATGACAATGACATTTCTAATTATGATTTTTCCAATTTAGGACTTATCTGATCTTGAACAAAAAAATAGATCAAATTATTAATTATTGAAATAAAACCACGCGTTTTTACGTTTTTTATTTTTGAAAAGTTCAATTTGAAATTGAAATTGAACTAAAAGTGAGACTGTCAATAGTACTGTAAATACATGACAGCTCAAAAAGACATTGATCTCGTCTGACTTGAAATAAAACCTCTTTCAAAATAAAATCTTATAAAAACCATGAATTACAATTGAATAAATACTTGTAAAGAAGGTCAATCAACCCCACCCGTTCACAAGATGTTTGACCGATATCACCAGGTTCAATTACTAAACACCACCATATGGCAATGGCTCCAGACCTTTTTCCAATTTAAATAAAACAACAAAGAAACGCGGTTAAGAAGCCATCTGGTCTAGGCACATAGACGCGTTTGTCAAAGTTCTTTTTTTTATTCATGTTTTTTTTTTTGTGGATCACAATTGATGATTGTCACATTAAAACGCGTCAGTCCCATATATGAATAAATCAAAACACGTAACTTCACGAAATTGATATTTCCTCTTTCGGCTAATAGAAAGACCAATCACGTCCTTCGCGTGGTTTTCGCCCTTGTTTCGTGTCAAGCGTGATTTTCCTAATTGGGAAAATTCATTTAGCCCAGCTCAGAGTCTAGGCAGGTTAACCCCCCTCCTCTTGGGTCTGGCCCTTTTGGTTTTCTGCTTAGCAACCTTGTCACAACGCCAGACGCGTGTCTTTTTTTTTTTATTCGATTGTTTTTTTATTATTTTTCAAACTTGGAAATATATAGAAAAAACTATTTAAAACGCGACATTTCCTCCCTCTTCTTTTCTTCCTCTTTCCTCTTCTTCATCACTCTCTTCCACTTTTCTTTACATCCACATCCTAGCCACACATTTTAACACAATGTCCCTTGAACAAACCCCTTCCAAGAAAGCTGCGGCTGCCCTGTCTACTCTGGATCTCGCTGAGGTGCCTGCCTTCAAGATGGTCCCCAAGCCTGATGCCGAGATTGTCATGAAGCCCAAGGCTGATATTGACGTCGTTGAGAAGAAGACCCTGACCGTGGGCGCTTTGGACAACCTCGACAAGGAGCTGTTGGAGTCTCGTCGCGAGCTCAAGAAGAGCGAGAAGAACGAGCCCATCCTCAAGGAGAACCCTGGCCGATTCGTGCTGTTCCCAATCAAGTACCACGAGATCTGGCAAATGTACAAGAAGGCCGAGGCCTCGTTCTGGACCGCTGAGGAGATTGACTTGGGCAAGGACATGCACGACTGGGAGCACCGTCTCAACGATGATGAGCGCTTCTTTGTGTCGCGTGTGCTCGCGTTCTTTGCTGCCTCTGATGGTATTGTCAACGAGAACCTGGTTGAGCGCTTCTCTGGTGAGGTCCAGATCCCCGAGGCCAAGTGCTTTTACGGATTCCAAATTATGATGGAGAACATTCACGCCGAGACCTACTCTTTGCTGATTGACACCTACGTCAAGGACCCCAAGGAGGCTTCGTTCTTGTTTAATGCTATTGAGACTATTCCCTGCATCAAGAAGAAGGCCGACTGGGCCCTGAGATGGATCTCTGATGACGAGTCCTCCTTTGGTGAGCGTCTCATTGCCTTTGCTGCCGTCGAGGGTATCTTCTTCTCGGGATCCTTTGCCTCCATCTTCTGGCTCAAGAAGCGTGGTCTCATGCCTGGTTTGACCTTCTCTAACGAGCTCATCTCCAGAGACGAGGGCATGCACTGCGAGTTTGCCTGCCTGCTGTTCTCGCACCTCAACAACAGACCCTCCAAGAAGATTGTCGAGCGCATCATCACCGAGGCCGTCGAGATTGAGAAGGTCTTCCTTACCGACGCTTTGCCCGTGTCTCTGCTCGGCATGAACGCCAAGCTCATGTGCCAGTACATTGAGTTTGTCGCCGACAGACTGCTCGTGTCCTTGGGCAACTCCAAGGTCTACAACTCTACTAATCCCTTTGACTTTATGGAGAACATCTCGCTGTCGGGCAAGACCAACTTTTTCGAGAAGCGCGTCTCTGACTACCAGAAGGCTGGTGTCATGAACAGTACAAACAAGACTGCCAATGACAACGCCTTTGCCCTCGACGAGGACTTTTAAATAAGCAAAAAGGGGATTATTTATTCTGAACGCGCTCCTCCCCAGAAGGGCGTCTGTTTGTGTCATGACCGTTTTATTTTATATTTTCTATTGTTTTTGGTTTCTTTAATTTTTTCATGTTTTTTAGTCTTTTTAGGGTAGATCCCTCAATACACTGTATTTCTTACAACTCCAATGGTTTACTTTTCATATGTAACTGTTTATAGGCTTTATAACGCGTCGCGGTTTTTTCTCTTTTATGAATTCCTCTAGGCCAACATGGAATACTCTGTAGTCAGCGTCATTGATACCCTTAGGTTACCGCCCACCGTGATTGAATCAAACGAGAATGAACCGCAGATGGTCAATGTGGCCGCAAAAGATACCCTGAAGCTCAAGCCTGAGACTGACCTCGAGCCCGAGCTGGATACCGACGAAGAAGACACAGAGGACTCGAACGACTCAATTGACAATGAACTAGACTTGGACGATCTGCCAGTGTTCCACTCGTCGTCCCGCAGAAGTACCATTCTGCCCATGTCTCCAGGATACCCGTGTGGGACACAAGCAAGTACCCCAATTAACAGATCGACACCCGGATCGCCAATGATACCAGGATCACCAGGCACGCCCTCGACCAGCGTGCCCTACAGCGAAAGCTGCATGTCGCCATCGGTGCAGGGCTCCTCAAAGATACCCCCGCCAGCAACAGTCTCCTTGTACATTGGCGACTTGCACCAAGATACAACTGAAACCATGCTGTATACCATTTTCGCAGCCTGCGGGCCGATTGCGTCAATCAAGATATGCAGGGACTCGCACACTCAAAAGTCGCTGGGCTACGGATACGTCAACTACCAGACCAAGGAGGCCGGCGACAGAGCTATCAACGAGCTCGGGTACACGAAAATCCTGGGCCGCGAGTGCAGGGTGTCCAAAGCCATCACGGCGCAGATACCAGGCGGCGTCAAGAACATGCCAAAGGGCGGCAACATTTACATTAGAAACCTGCATGCGAGCGTGGACTCGAAGCAGCTGTGGAACACGTTCAAGCAGTATGGTCCTGTGCTCTCGTGCAAGGTGGCCACGAACCCGCATACAGGCGTGTCGCTGTGCCGCGGGTATGTGCAGTACGAGGCGGCGGATCACGCGCAGCTGGCGATTCGGATGGGCAATGGCATGGACTTGAACGGGCAGGAGATTACGGTGGACATGTACCTGACCAAGGGCGAGCGCGAGCAGGTGTTGCAGAGCACCAAGGCATCGGCGCAGGGCAATTTAAGGATATGTGGGCTGCCACCGGGGTGTAGCGAGCAGGACATTTATGACATTTTTGAACCGTTTGGAGTGATTCACTCGGTGTACTTTACGCCGCACTCGCCGGCACCCCAGCAAACACAGTCAGTGTCACGGGTGGGGAGCCCTGATGGTAGAGCGAACCAGTTCCAGGGCGCAGGGTGGGGGTATGTGAACTACAATTCGTTCAAGTCGGCGCTTGTGGCCAAGAATGTGGTGGACGGGTACTATTTTCACCGGTCGTGCATCCGCGTGGTGCTGCTTGACAAGCCCGACACTACCAAGACTGAGGACTCTGCGTCTGCAAACATGGTCATTATCAGGAAACTGGCGCCGTCGGTTGACATACCCAAAGTTGTGGACTTGTTGAAAGAGTACACGTTTGTGGACCCTGCTGAGCTCGTGATTCGAATGTATAGGGAGCTGCCCGGGCATACTGTTAGATCGTGCACGGTCGAATGCAGATCACAGGACTCGCAGGCGAACATTGTGGCTAATTTGAATGAGCGCCATTTTCATGGGTACTTTTTGATTGTGTACGCAGCAGCAGTAGCAGGGACTCCTTCCCCGGGGGTGCCGGAAAGAGCTGACCTCGGTGGATCCTCCACCATGCGGTATAACGTTAAGTCGAGCTCGACGGTTTATCCGGAGAAGCAGCAGCAGCCTTGGGCCATTACCATGAGAGGGCCGCGGTCGGCGCAGTCTGAAACCCAGAGCCCTCGCAGTGCTGGCCCCATGCGCACTCCGGTCAAGGAAGACGGCCAAGGGACGTGGAAACAGCATTTCTGCGTGCCGGAAGAGCATGGCGAAAGTGTGTTTAGTGAGCATCGCGGTAGGCCTGGCAAACGGTACGGTCCGAGATCAGGTACATCGCGCGAAAGACGGCCTCGCGATGTGCTGTACGTGCACCATGTGCCGAGACCTGCTGTGCATAGCAATGCGACAGTTGCCGGCTACTTTTACTTTGGCGAGGTTGCGAGGGTTGCGCAGGCAGATGCAACACCGTCCATGGTGGTGGTGGACGACGAGCAAAGGAGTTTGGCACCCAAGTGTCAAGTGCTTGGGGATGACGCCAGCATACATAATCAGGGTGCAGTTGACGTATTGGAGTGCATGAATTCGAGCACAACCAACCAAGAAATTGAAATGAATATGAATAAGATCAAAGTGAACAACATTAAGCCGCCGACCGAGCCACAGGCAGGCACGAGAAGCGAGCGGCGCCGTGGACGGCGGTACAATCAAACAGAACGAAAGAGAAAACAACAGAGGGCGGCACAGCTGCCGGTGAATTTGGATTAACAAAGAGACCGATGTGTGCGTGTACGCGCGCGCATGCGCAGAGATGATGCAGGAACTTTTTATAGTGGGCATTATTAGAGATTAGTGGGGGCCTTTTTTATTATGACAGAGACAAACATATGTATTAGAATTAATTTTTTTTTTTTTTTCAACAATTGAAGACTATATATGGTAGTAGATGATCTTTCTAGAGCACGGTGTAACCGCCGTCAATGATAATGTCTGAGCCTGTGCAGAAGGCCGAGGCGTCAGAGGCCAGCCAGATGCAGGCGCCGCTGAGCTCGTCAGGGTCACCGAGACGGCCCAGCGGGGTGCGTTCCTTCCACTCATTAAACAGCGTCTTGTACGACCGGTTCAGCGCCGTGTCCATGTACCCCGGCGAGATGGCGTTACATCGAATACGGTGCACGGCCCATTCTGCCGCCAGCGACTTCATGAGATGCTTGACGCCGGCCTTGGACGCATTGTAGGCGCTCTGCGGCTGGGGCCAGTTGACAATGGAACCCGACATGGATGCGATAAACACCATGGACCCGCCGGTCCCCTGGGCAATCATGTGGCGTGCTGCTGCCTGGGCAATGACAAAAGAGCCGTTCAGGTTGATATCAATGACCCGTCGAAACTTGTCTGCCGGGTAGTCTTCAGCGTGGACCAAGTCCGCAATGCCTGCCGAGTTGACGAGAATGTCAATAGCGCCCATATCGCGGGCAATCGAATCCATAATCTCCTGAACAGCAGCCTCGTCACGGACGTCGACCTTGTAGAACTGGGCCTGGACGCCATACGCCGAGTGCAGTTTCTGGATTGCGTCGAGCCCAAGGTCGGTTTGGACATCGAGAATGGCGACACCTTTAACGCCGGCGGAGCAGAGGCCCTCGGCCATGGAGAAGCCTAACCCGCGGGCGGCGCCGGTGACGACGGCGACTTTGCCGTCGAGCCGGAATTTGGCAAGGAAGTTTTTGGGTTCAAAGGGGGCTTCGGGGACGGAAGCGTTGGCGGCGGCGATGTCTTCGGCGGTGGGGGCGGGCGGCACGATAGCTGACTTTGCGGTATTTGTGTTTGACATTGTTTGTTTTATTATGGGTTTTATTACTATTCAATTGGTAGTAGGAAAGGGAATTGAGGTGTAGGTGGAGAGTGAAAAACGAGTGAGGTGAGAAGGTGTTGTAAAGGGAAGAGAGAGATAAAGCGGCGGGTTTAGATTTTTTGTTTTTTTTTTGGCTGAAAAATAAGATGAGAAGAAGCAAAGCCAACAAAGCAAGGAATTGAACAAAGTTTTTATTGAAGGAATGTTTAAAAAAAACAAGAAAAAAAACCATAAAATGAACACCAAATACAGTGCAATGAAGTCAATTCCTGCCGTGGCGCACACTCGTGGCAGGCCAAAGGGGTCGTTTGCAGAGTTCGGTCTTCAAGAGGGAGGTCTCATCAACAGTATATATAATATATAAATGTATACAATTATGTCCACAAAAAATGTCTAATTACACCAGCTCAACATAGTTGGCAGGGAAGATGCCCTGCACGCCCGCTTTGCGCCCAGTCCACCAGTCGTCGCGGCTCTCGCTGCGCTTCACAATCGTGATAATGTCGCCCTTGCGGAACCCCAGGTCCCCGCTCTGCTGCGAATCAAACGTGAACAGAGCCACTGCCTTCTCCCCCTGCTCCGTTGCCTCGCGCCGGCGGTCTTGCTCGCGTACCTTTTCCTGCGCCCGCTCGCGGTCATACCGAGCCGGCGCATCGCTCTCCGTCGCCCGACGTGGTCGCCCACCACCATTGCTGTCACGGGGAGGGCTGCTTGCCGGCGGCTTGCTGTCAAAGCTGGGCTTGGGCGCGGTCGGGCGCGTGGGCCCGTTCGGGTTGTCGGAGTACGTGCTCTTGAAGTGCGACCGTTGGAACTCGTAGTCGTCCTCGTCGTAGCGTCTTCGGCCGCCGCTGCCGCCGCCCGACGATGAGACGGTGCTTCGGCGGCCGGGGGCGCGGTAGTCTGGCTGCTGGTCGTAATAGTCGTCCTCCCAGGATGAGCCTCCTCCGCGGCGTGCGGCTGCGTCGGAGTCACCGCGTCTGCGGCCGGATCGCCTGTCGTCGGAGTCGTCGTAGGTGTTGGCGCGGCGGAAGTTGCCGTTGTTGGACTCGCTATCGGAAAAGTCGTCGGGAATGTCATTGTAGTATCCGTCGTCGTCGTAGCCGTTGGAGTTGCCGCTAAACACGCGCGAGTCAAGCACGCGGAACAAAATCTCGCACTCTGGTGGGGGGTCGACATTGCCACTCAGAATCGACTTGGCAGTGCAATTGGAGCCGTAGAACTTGCGGTTGGCCTCTCTGCGCTCCACGAGCATGGAGCCCTCAAGGGAGACACCGGCAAACAGGCCTTTGGTCTTGGAGTAGGAAAAGATGGCGGCCACCGACTTGAGCGAGGCTGAGCCGGCCATTTCAGCGTTTCTGCCAAGCGGGCCCACGGCGACAGAGACATTGCCACCGAGCGTGATGCTGCCTGCCTGGGAAAACGTCTCGACGGCCTTTTGCGTGTTGAGGATAAACACAAAGTCAGTAATTTCAGCTCCAATCTGGCCACCGACACCGGCGCCGGCCGTGACAATGGCGGAGGGAGCAGACCATGAGCCATCAGGCAACCTCGCAATGATAACGCCAGAGCCGGCACGACCCGAAAACAAGAAGCCGGCTTTAATCTGCGTGATGACGGCGAGACCTTTTGCATTTTTCAGGACCTCTGGCGGGATTACCTGGTCCTGGGATAGCATTTGATTGGGCTTGATAAAGGACGCCAGAATCCTTGCGGCTTTGCTGGGAGGCGAGAGACGTTAGTAAAAATTGAGTATCATTGAGCAGTGCAAAACATACCGGGCCTCCTTGCCTAAGCTTCTAGGTACAGGGTTATTAATGCCCATGATGATGAGACTTGTATATTATTTTGTTTTAAAGGTTGAAGAAAGTTTTTTTTTATTAAGAAAAAAAGTGAATGGCAAGAAAGAAGGAACAAAGTGAACTGCGGAATAAAAGTCAAATTTCATCTCCCGCATGCGTATTGGTTATTAATCAGATTTTTTTGTTTTTTCTACTTGACTTACACTTGAAAGATACAAAGAACGACTAAACAATATGAACTTCTTGCGACTGTTTACTCTCATTGACACTGGGATGCCCGTCGTCTGAGCCCATGATAATGCCCATTCCTTTGCACTCGCCTGCCAATGGAGATTCTCGGTCCATGGGCGTGTCGGGGAGATAGCCCACCGCTTGGCCTTGTCTGTAAATAAAGTCCTCCTCGCTCTCAAACGACTCAATGCCCGAGTTCCTCAGGCTCACGCGCGTGGTGATGGTGTACTTGGGGTGCTCCGCACTGGCAGAGTGGCCGTCAAAGCTGGTTCCGCTCAAGTACCCTCCTCCTCTTCCATCTTCGCCAGCACCAGATTCAAGCTGCATCTGTCGGCTGCTGCTAGCGGTACTAATGTCGATGGGTGGGGGCCCTGCGCGGTGGCGGCGGGTGGCCAGATCTGGAACTGCCGACCTTGGCACAAACAGGCTGAGCACTGCGTGTTTCCACCGATGTAGAAAACCAGTATTGGAAAGTGCGCTGCTGCTGGACTCGTGCGAACCATTTTCTTGTTTTTCCAAGTCGTATGAACCGGGCGAGTACCGTCTGCTGGAGCTGCCAGAGTGGTGGTGGTGGTGGTTGTGGTGGCCACCGCGGGAGTAGTTGGCGGTAGAGGACGGCGACGTGCTGGTGTTAGCTGATGCCGCCCACATTGCAGATAGCGGTAGTGAAATGACGACAATCAACGGAGCCACGGAATAAACGTTTTTGACGTCAGTTCGAGCAAAGCTGATTACCGTCAAGACAGCTGGGATGATCATGGACTGGGCGCCCATGATGCAAATGATTTGCAGTGGCCCAAACTGCTTGAGACCCAACACCCAGCGGGTGCGAATGGCAAACACCAGCTTGCCCACGAAAATCAGCATGGACACTGTAATAGAGGAGGCAAACATGATTTGGGCAATGGACGGCAGCTTTTTGCCAAAGCGACCGGGAAACAGCGGGTCACGAACCGGGTTGACTGCGAACGTGCAGCTCTGGGCAATGTTGAGAGAGTAGATGATGATGGTTCCGAGGGCAATTGTGCCCAGCACGAGAGTGGCCAGCAGTCTCGACCTGGATTGTTTTGGAAACACGATGCGACCCTGGAAGAAGAGCGAGCACTGGATTGTAATGACAAAGAGCAGCTGGAACACGGATCCTGCCAACGAAATGTTGACGTTAGTGGTGGTGACACTTGCGTAGGAGAAGGTAAAGATGGTTGAAATGAGGCCAAATGGAGAGAACGAGGATACCAGAAACAGGGTGGACTGAATGAAGAAGAAGATTAGTGATACCTGGTTGAAGATGTAGACTGGAGTGGTGCGCCTGTCAGCCATGAGGAACAAGATGATGGAGACCAATGCAGAGACACTTGCTCTTGCGCCAAAGAGTGCAGCCAAGATCATTCTAGAGCGCTGAAACTCGTCAAAGTCCTGGAGGTTGTACTTCATGATACCGTTCATGGTTGTGACTGTGATTGTCTGATTGAGCAGAGCCGGGTTGCTCTCTGTAAAGATTGGAGCGAGCATTTTGTTGCTGCAATTGAATTATATGAAAAAGAGATGAAGATGTGGGTTCATTCTTATTTTTTTTCTTTGGTTTTAGTAGCAAAGAGGTGGATATTTATGGTTGAGCAGTTGTTTAATTCATCTGGGTCGATGATATGGGGAAGGCTGATTTTGATGGTTCTTTCATTGATGCGGCCGATTTGGGCATAGTTGGTTTTACAAGTCCAAATTCATGAAATTCATGAAATTCACAAAAATCATTTCTATCACCATCATCAAGATATTTGCGTATATTCGGTTTGAGATGGAAGAACTGGTTCAACCAGAATATCTTGTAGTAGATCATAGCATTGGACTGGACTGAGATGGTAGTTTTTTTGTTTGTCATAAACCATATCATCAATGTTCTCATAGATCTCAACTCCCAGTTGCTGCTGCTCCTGTTGCCATTAGAGTCCCTACAGTGGATCTATATATCTATAGAACCCTTGAAATCTAGATCCAACTATTTATCTTCCATTGATTCGAATCTTTTTGGAAATTAAACCCTCTTTACTATATATACTTTGCCCTTGAATATTATATAATTAATCCTTTGGAGGGCAGTCTCATAACTACTGCCTACTACCAATGCCGTTTGCACTCTTTCTTGACTTGGTTACATGGCCAGTAAGATGATCAATTGTATACAAATGTAAGTTCACATCATGTACAAACAGCTGAAAACCTGCGTAATTGTCTGACCCTGCTGCAACATTTACATATGGAAATAGAAATCCCTCCATCATGTACTGTAGCCTACTGTACTATACTGTATAGTAGTAAAGAAGAAGTAAAAAAACTCTTCAACCTTCCCTGTTTACCATGAGTTTGACTCGGTCTTTTACCATGTCTTGACATTTGACACACGGACAACTGTACCCCTACGTACAGTTCGACCCTGTTGTACATGTGCTGCTGCTGCTGCTGCTGCTGCTGTGCGTAATTTAACTTAACGGCCTGCCTCGCTAACAAACGGTTTTAGTTTAGTCAGGTTTATTTTCGTTAACTGAAAATTTTTCATGTTTGAACCTCTTTCTCGTAGTCATAAAAAGTCATTTAAAAGAGTCAGATGTTGAAATGTTGGTGGTGGTTGAAGATCGATGAATTCATATGTAAGAACCAGTTGCACCCTGTTGTATACTGATCGGTAACTCATGAGTAACTTCCAACCGGTTCCCTCTTGATCATGACCAGTGATTGCTTACAAAATATATTTGCTAGCTATAGCTAACTAGCTAACTTGCTATGAATACCGTATACAGTGCTATAACAGTAGAAAACTTGGTCCCTTGCGTCTCCGTCCTTAAGGGATTTTAACGAGAGTTTCAAACAACGTTGAAAACCTTGTATTATAATGTTACTATAGATAGTATTGAAATTGAATATTGAACGCCACGCACGCACGCGCCGTGTAATTGTCTTTGCTTTGCTTGCTTAGCTATGCTTCATCTACATATGTTGGTGAGTGGAAAAAAGGCTGAAATTGCCTAGTAAGTGGTTGTGCATACGTCACTGCACGGATGCATTAAAGTCCGATACTCATCATCAAAAAGCCAGAATAAAATGGAAAGAAATTTTACTCGTCTCGGTTATAGATATAAAACATCGACCATTTGCTTTATTTCTTCTTTAAATTTATATTTTATTTTCACCTAAATACTTGTTCATCGCTTCATTTATATACTACTGCTGCCAACAAACAAAAAAAAAAAAAATGACAAACTCAAGGCGCAGTTTCGACAGAAACTCTCCGGATACAATTCCATTGACTACTGTCGACTTCAACAACCTCACGCGATCAGACACTACTACATCGTACCTCCCCGACGATGAGGCTGACCTCGCCGAACGACACTCGTTTATGCATCATCACACCCCGCCGCCAACTACAGCAGCATCTGCGGACCCACAGAACCCGTTCAACAACTCATACCCTCCTCCTCTCCCACCAGCATTCAACAACTACGCAAACCCAACCCAACCTCTCCCCCAGCTGTCCCTCCCCCAGCAGGGCAGCAACTACCTGGGACCCCATGCCCATGGTAACACCGACCACGCGAGAAACCTGCAGCCGCACCAGAGCTTGAGGTCCCCGGCCAGGTCCAACGCGCCGCACCTGCATTCGGTGCCCGAGGAATCGACCGACTCGAGCGAAGACGACGATGACGAGGAGGTCATGGAGATCAAGCATGTCATGAGCAAGCTCAACACCGAGAAAATGTCAAGAGACCTCCAGGGAACCGGCTCAGCGGAGTCTACTGACGACGAGTCTGATCCAGCCCAAAAAAGACGAAGAGGGCTTAGACACTATAGCCAAAAGGAGAAGAAAAAGAAGGAAAGTAAGCAGAGTAGGGTGGTTCAGTTTTTGAGAAGGGCAGTAACGGAACTGATTCAGTTCTCGCTGGTGACGAGATGTTTTTTCTACTGGCTGCCTCTCGCTGTGCTGCTGTTTATTCCTCTTGCTGTCGGGGCTTGGGCCAAACCCAATGCAAAACTGGGCGAGGCCAGTCTCATGTGGGTGTTTGTTTGGCTTGAGATTGTGTGGGGATCCCTGTGGATCTCGAGGTTCATCGCAGCTGGCCTGCCGTACATGTACAAGTTCCTGACTAGCATCTTAATGCCCAAGATGAAGAAATACAGATCTGTTCTGCAGGCCATGGAGCTGCCCATCACGCTCGTCATTTGGGCATTGTTGTCGCTTTCGTCATTCATGCCAGTCATGGTCCAGAAAGCAAACGCAGACTCCAAGGACGCAACCATGGAATGGCAGCTCGTCATCAACAACATTCTTGTCGCCCTGCTCATTTCATCTCTCATCTTTTGCGCCGAAAAGCTCATGATCCACCTGATTTCAGTCTCCTTCCACAAGACCCGCTTTGCGACCCGCATCAAGGACAACAAGCAGGCAATCCACATGCTCTCGGATCTCCTAGAGGTCGCGTGCATCCCGTTCCCCCCGTTCTGCCCTGAGTTTGCAGAAGAAGACCTCCAGCTGCAAAGCGGCAAGTTCTTCAGAGACACAGCCAACTCCCAGAGCAAAAGCGGGCTTAGCAAAATGTTTGCAAGCAACCATAACCTGCAAAAGTTCTTTGGCAGAGTCAACCATGCGGCCACCACCGCCGCAGCGACCCTTGGCAAAGTGGCCAGAGCCCAGGCCCTGGAAACAGATGAGGTCAGAGCGTGGGTCGGTACTACGATTGCAGATGCAATGAACTCAAAGCGCCTGTCTGGTATCCTGGCCCGCCGTATTTGGATGTCGCTGGTCCTCGAGGGCTCTGAGAGTCTGACACTGGAGGACTTGATTGAGGTGCTGGGCGAAGACCGCAAGCAGGATTGTGAGGGTATTTTCAATCTCTTGGACATGGACGGAAACGGAGACTTGACGTTGGACGAAATGGTGGCTGCGGTTATGGATATCTGCCACGAACGCAAGTCAGTGTACAAGTCCTTGAAGGACGTCGATACCGCTATTGCCAAACTGCACAGTGTTCTTTTGTTTATTGTTATGGTTATTATTGTCATCATCTTCATTGGCATGCTCGCACCAAGTGCCAGCGCTGTTCTTGCAACATTGGGCACTACCATCCTGGGTCTCTCCTTTGTGTTCTCCGTCACCGCCCAGGAAATCCTCGCCTCCTGCGTGTTCCTGTTCGTAAAACATCCCCTCGACGTCGGCGACCGCGTCGACATCGCCAAGGCTAGCTACACCGTCAAGGAAATCTCCCTCCTCTACACCGTCTTTGTCCGTATCGGCGACGGCGCCATTGTCCAAGCCCCCAACTCAGTCCTCAACACCCTCTGGATCGATAACCTCAGCCGCGCCGGCCCCCAGACTTTCGGAATCACCCTCACCCTCGGCCTCCCCGAGACCAAGCTGGAACAGATTGAGCAGTTCAAGCTCCAGGTTGAAGAGTTCTGTGCTGAGAACTCGAGAGACTACCTGCCGGATCCGTTTGTGGCGTGCACCGGCTTGCCTGATTTGGATCGTGTCAGCTTGGCCTGCTCCGTGACGTTCAGAAACAACTTCTCGGATGGTGGCGTCTACTCAACCCGCCGCACCAAACTGATCCACAAGATCGGGTCCCTCATCCACGAGCTCGGCCTGTCTGTGCCCCGCCGCGAGGACTCTGCCACTGACCCTGGTCTTGCCCTCAACATCGCGGGCTTGCCTATCACTGAGCAAGGCGAGCAGGCCGCCGAACCGCCCACGTTCGGCAAGCGACCCGCTGCCACCAAGCGTGCTCTCATGGGCTTCCCGCCTGTGGAGGCTGACGGCTTCGAGGAGGTGCTGAACGAGGCTGAGGACGCTGAAGCGCCCATGTCGTCAGTGTTGTACGAGACAGGCAATGTGAAGCGTGAGGCTACAACTGCAACGCTCCAGAGCAAGGCTTACACTGTCGGAAGCAAGGCCTCAGGAGTCTCGCGGACCATGACCACTGGTCGCAGACGTCGTTGAGTCTTGACCACACACAAAAAAAAATTAAAAGCATTTTGATATAGGTTTTTTGGATAGGCTAGAGAGAACATTGGGTTTTATATTTATATTTACACAATCACATTTTTACTTCATTTCTCACAAAAATCAAACCTGGCTTGAAATTGTAGACTTACATTGGCTCCCATCCTTTCTCCAAGGCCAGCGGCGTAGGCGGAGCCGGGGGATGCAGCATCCATGCCACAAAGTCTTCAGGAAGGTACTTTGGCCAAAACTGGTACATGAACGACCCAGTTCCCGCATAGTACACCCTACTCGGTTTGGCGGCCGTCAGGGCATCAAAGATTGTATAGTTCAGCACCCGGATCGGCGACCCCATGCGCCGCGCCTGCGTTTGCAGCGCCGACATGGCCTGGTAAGGCCGCGAGTACAGCCGCCGCAGATTCTCGGGCCACGCCAAAATGTCAGCCCGCACCGCGTTCTGAACCTGCCGCTCGTGCTGGATCTGGCCCGTCGACAGGTTGAACGTCCCCATGCGGATGTGCACCAACGGAATATGCTGCGGCTGTAACTCGCGCGCAAGCGACAGAGACAGCGCGCTAAGGGCCGCTGTGATCATGCCTTCTGCGGCGTTGTAGCCGGGGTTCAGCGACCCCATGATACTCGGGGACACCAACAAAATCCGCGACTGGTGTGTTCTGACCAAATCCAAAAGCCCGTTCGACAGCAAAAACACCGGCCCCAGGATCTTGGAGTTGAGCAAATCGCTCCACGTGTCGACCCGGATGCACTCGACAGGGCCCGCAGGGTAGTACAAATCCGGCACCACAATGACGCCTGCCAGATTCAGCATATGCGGGACCGCGCCCGGGAACGCCGTGGCGGGGACGTTGAGCACGTTAGCCAGGGCCTTGATGCTTCTGCGCACGGACCCAATATCGTGCGCCTTGATCGGCAGCGGTCTAATATCGTCCGATCCCTCTGCCATCACAATCTGCTCCTCCTCGTCCGACGACGTGGTCCAGTAAATAATAAACCCGCGGCGCGACAGGTCTGTGGCAATGGTTCTGGTGAGCGGTTCTGCGGGGGACCCTGCAATGACAACGACCTCGACACGACCGCCGTTGGCTGCTTTCTTGGCCTGGCGCCTCTTGCGCAGCCGGATAAAGTTAGGACCGGGCAGTTCGCCCATGTTGACGCGGTACACGTAGTAGCAGGTACCACCTGCGATCGACGCCACAAGGACCGTGGTCAGCACCTTGTGCCTTGATATCCAGTTTGAAATGCAACCCCAGAACCCGGCCGAGCTTCCTGCTGCCGCTGCGGCCACAACAGGCGCTGCTGCGTCCGCTGCCGTGGACTCGGTCCCAGAAATGGCTTCAGCGGTGGCTTCAATGGCGGCGGCACCAAAGATCTTGGATCCTAGCTTTTGGAGCTTTTCATTGGCTCCCAATTTCTTGAGAGGCCCTGACTCGGCGAGCTGGTGGACGACTGATTTGGTGCCAGTCTTGAGATCGTTGAGGCGGTCTAGCAACGAAGGGCCTGGTTCGCTTTGGTTTGACATTGTAATCTGATTGATGGAGAAAAGATTGACAAAACAACTGCGGACAAGCTAATGAGCAGTTTGAGGGCAAGACAGAGCAATAAGAGCCAGGATCAAGAGGTAGATCAAATATAGTACTTACAACTCAGGCACTCAGACTTGAGAAGACAACTAAGATTAGGCGAGAATCAAGAGAAAAGCCAGGAATTAGAGAAAGGAGGTAAGAGAAGAGGAAGAAGCTCCAAATAATTTAAATATCCAAAACTCATTTTAGAGACAGTTGGAAAAAGTATTCCGTTTCAACACTGGTTAATCGAACGATCTCTTGGGGGTATTTTTTGGGTGTATGGTCATAAATTTTATGGTGTGAGATTTATCCCACTAAAATGGCGGGCCCCTGGTGCATGTCACTCCAAGATTGCACCTGTCCGTTTGTCAACTGTAAGCGAAAATGCATAGATCAATTGCACAAATCAGAAGAAAGCCCGAAATTCAAGACACGGAAACCTGTCTTTAGCGCAATTAGAATTTTTTTGGGTTGAAAGACTGTTTATGTTTAACTGGGGTCCGACAGTTCATAATATGGGGAATTTGAGTTGACAATTAATGGCCATGAATCGGACAACTCAAACCAAGGTTTCCAAACAAACATGATCTGCCTTTTAAGAAACAAATGCGATCTGTGATCCAGAGTAGACCTAACCATGCTGATTCTTGAATATCGTATACATCAAGTGCCTTCAGCTCAACGGTGTCAGCTGGGTGAGTTGCGTCGAGGACGGGTCCGGAGAAACCAGGAGTCCAGACCACTTGATCCATTTTTGAACCTGCTGGACCTGCTGGACCTGATGTCAATGGGTACAGCAGTATGATACCATTGAGTCTGTATTAGGGCACTTCAGGCATGTGTTGCATACGCTCATGAGTCGACATTGGTGACCGTTGGCCATGGCTGCCAATTGGCCTGATCTCATTGAATTGTAGAATTCATATATAGTAAGTAAATGCTGCTGCAAGATCAAGGTATTGCACTGTGCATTTCACCTTCACTTATCATTCTGTTTCAAGACTCTCTCAGGGAACAAGAGTTCAATGATGTCGCCATCTTCACGTCGAGTGTTGTTACAACAACCTAGCTCTTGATTAGATGCAAGACTCCAAATCAGAAAGTCGTACTGAAAACTACGTTGATGTACTTACAATTACGCTGGAGTTCTTTGTTTGTTTTTATTATCAGTTTCTGCAGCAACCACTGCATTAAAGAGCCATTGCTGACTGAGCCATGACAGCATCGATGCTGCTCTGTTGCCGTAGTGACGAAGGCCACCACTCACAGTCAAATTTCAGTTCAATCAGAGTCAACAACATCTGGCCAAAGTCTTTTTTTGATCTGAATAAACGAGGTTTGTCCTTGGCTGTAGAAATCTTTTTTGACATTTTAGTGTCAAGTAGTTTGGTTTTTTAGTTTTCTGTTAGAGCTTAATTTTTTTTTTTTTTGAATGTAGCAAAGTAATTCAATTCAATCATCAAGAGTTTCTTTCAACTGGTCCATAATGGGCTCGGGTTGATGACGATATTGATTTCGCTGAATTTTATCCTCCAGTTGTAAAGATTTCATGGTAGAAATCCATCTGTTTATATTTCTCCCCTAATTTTTTGTTATTTTTTTTTTATTTTTTTTATTTTTTTTTCTCGGTTTTTCCTCGATTCAAAAATTTCTATTTAATTTTTCTCTTTCATTTTCTTCTTTCCTTCCTTTTATTTTTTCTTCCCCTTCTTCTTTTTTTCTCTTCCTTCCTTCTCCACAGTTGATCTCTTTCTTCTACAACGTCCAACTACAAAATCACGTAACAATGGATGCTGACGCTACTACCAGATTCGTGCCAGAGCACCGACGAACAAACTTCAAGAACAGAGGCCACTTCAAGGCTGATGAGCTCCGTCGCAGACGTGAAGGTGCTCAGATCGAGATCAGAAAGGCCAAGCGAGATGAAAACCTGGCAAAGAGAAGAAACATGACCAGCGCCGCTCTCGTGAACGACAGTGAGGACGAGGGCGACGAGGCCCAGATGGGCGAGAACCAGGTATGTAGGAATGGACCTCATCAATGTCGATCCATTGATCTGGCTGCATTTTTTCGTTTTCTGAATCATTGCGTTGTATTTGGATGATTGATTGCTTTTGCTAACAACCATGTCATTAGCTTGCTACTGAGCTCCCTGCTATGCTGGAGAACATCAACTCTGATGAAATCGAGCGTCAACTCGATAGTACCACCAAGTTCAGAAAGATCCTTTCCAAGGAAAAGAACCCTCCTATCCAGCAAGTCATCCAATGTGGTGTTATCCCCCGATTTGTTCAGTTCTTGTCATCCCCCCACACCATGCTTCAATTTGAGGCTGCCTGGGCCTTGACCAACATTGCCTCGGGTTCTGGCGAGCAGACCAAGGCTGTCATTGATGCTGGTGCCATTCCATACTTTGTGGCACTCCTCTCTTCTCCTGAGATTGATGTCAAGGAGCAGGCCGTCTGGGCTTTGGGTAACATTGCTGGTGATTCTGCTGAGTGCAGAGATGCTGTCTTGGAAGCTGGCGCTCTCCCCCCTCTTCTTGCCCTGCTCCAGGACTCCAAGAAGCTCACTCTCATCAGAAATGCTACTTGGACCTTGTCCAACTTCTGCCGTGGCAAGTCCCCCCAGCCCAGCTGGGCTCTTATCAGCCAGGCCCTGCCTACTCTGGCTAAGCTCATCTACTCTTTTGATGACGAAGTTTTGATTGACTCCTGTTGGGCTGTTTCCTACCTCTCCGATGGCCCGAACGAGAAGATCCAGGCTGTTATTGAGGCTGGTCTGCCCAGAAGACTTGTTGATCTTCTCACCTCCAAGTCTACCTCTGTGCAAACGCCTGCTCTTCGCTCCGTTGGTAACATTGTCACTGGTAATGATCTTCAAACCCAGTTCATTATCAACTCTGGTGCTCTCACCTCGCTTTTGAGTCTTTTGGCCTCGCCCAAGGACAGCATTCGCAAGGAGACTTGCTGGACCATTTCCAACATCACCGCTGGTAATTCTGACCAGATCCAGAGCGTCATTGACAGCAACTTGATTCCTCCTCTCATCCACCTCTTGGGAACCTCTGACTTCAAGACCAGAAAGGAGGCCTGCTGGGCCATTTCCAACGCCACCTCTGGCGGTCTTGCAAAGCCCGACCAGATCCGATACCTTGTCAGCCAGGGCTGCATCAAGCCCCTCTGCGACATTCTCACAACTGGAGACAACAGAATCATCCAGGTTGCTCTTGACGGTCTTGAGAACATTCTCAAGATTGGTGATCTTGACAAGCAGGCTACTGGCAGCTCCAACAACGAGTACGCCATCTACGTTGAAGAGGCTGGTGGCATGGAGCTCATCAATGACTGCCAGAACAGCGCCAACCAGTCCATCTACGAGAAGGCCTTCCAAATCATTGACAAGTACTTCAGTGCTGAGGAGGATATTGTCGAAGACTCTGCCCTGGCCCCTCAAACCGATGGCCAGACCTTTGGCTTTGGCGCTGCCTCCAACCAGAACGATGTGTTCGAATTCTAACTTACTAACCCTCTCTAGTTTCTCTCATACTTTTTTTTCACTTATTTTTCTTACCTTGATGTTCCAAGTCTCCCCCATTCCCAAATACCCCATGTTGACTTGCACTCTTTATCTCACTTAAAATTTCCCTGGCACTCCGATTCTTCATATTTTTTCCTCTGATGTATTTTCCTCTGATTTCTCTCGTCATACTACATAATATTAATATTCATGAACTCCTGGACTCACTGTTCTTTCTCATATCTGGAGTAAGCATATTTGCATCTCTGAACTCCCCCTCCGCAAGCATCATCACCATAATAATCCTGACTGGTGATATATATAATAATAACTAGTTACCACCGCATCCTCACAGTCTATACTGTCATTACTGGCTGGCAGGGCACTCACGTAAAAGTCTAGAGTCTCCTGAAGCCAAGCTCCATTACATAAGCATGATTTTATGGGATGGTTGCGCTAGCTATAGAGTTCCATCTTGCACGTTCATTTATTCCATAATTTCGTTTCTTTATTGACGGTTCATTGACCAGAAACCACTTGTTAATCAAGTACACTTAGTACTGCCTTTTTGGTTGGAGAGATTTGAGTCCAACCCGATCCCCCCTAAAGCAACTGTGCTTTTCGTGTTGAGACTGAAGGCAGTGCAGCATATCAAAAAACAAAAGACAATATCATCACCATCATCAACCTAAACCATTATGGACCCTGGCAATGAACGGTTTAGAGAGGTCTGGGGCAACACTCAAGACAACCTAGAAACAGCAGTAGGCACAGCATACTCGTCATGGACGGATTTCCAGAGAGCATACCTCACCCCGGCGTACAAATCGGCATCGTCGTGCCTCAGCCAAACGGTCCAGAACGGCCTGGTTTGCTGCTTTGGGTCGAGGATGGCGGCAGGGAGAGGACATTATTATAATAGCAGTCGGCGCGATTCGTTTGATATATTTTACGACATGTACGATGACGAGGTGTATGGGCGCGACGAGCTGGAGCGGCTTCTGAGCGCGCATGATGACGATGTGGTGTTTGGCGGGCTTGCGGACGAGAGCGACGGCGAGGACGGAGGCGGTCAGGCAATTAGAAGCGAGCGCAGCAAACGGCGGGCTAGTCGGAAAGGCAAGGGTGTCCACTCTGAGAGCTACGTGAGTGAGGACAACGGCGACATGGTTGAGACGAACAATGCGGCGTCGCAGGGAGGCAGCCGGTACTTCCAGCACGGCATGGCAGTAGAACCGCCGATCGACAGCCAACCAGGTCTGTTCAACAATTCCAAGACGCGGCTGGCCAGCTTTTTTAATTCGATTTTTCCGACCAAGAAACCAGCGCACACAGTTGTGTCAACAGTAGCAGCAGCTGGAGCAGCAGCAGCAGTAAGGGCCCCTAACCGGCAGCGGTCGTCCACAAAGTCGTCAACGCAGTCCTCAGAGACGTTTCGATCGCGCACAGAGCTGTTCAGTGACGACGCGGACAGCGCGCTGCTCGAGGACGCACAGATGATGAGCGACAACTTTGCAGCAAGTTTAGTGTTCAAGTCGAGCGGCGCTGAGAGTGCCAAGAGCATCAGCGGGGAGGACGATTGCGGCGGCGCCGGCGGCGACGTTAGCAGCAAGCGGGCGAGCAGTCTGCACTCCGCAGGGGAGCAGCTCCATTTTGACGAGGACGACCCTGAACCCGTGGGGGAGCCCAAGTTGTCCGCAGTAACCCCCACGCTGGCGCCGGACTCGCGGGTCGAGACGCACGGCAAGCCGCTGACGGATGAAGAGCTGCGGCGGGAGGAAGAAGCGGTCGAGCGTGAAGAAGAAGCCCACATTGAGTCTAAACGGCGTGCGGCCAAAGCTAAAGCCAAGTCCCTTGGTCTCGGTCTCCCAGCTACCAAGGTTGAGACTGAGGCTGCGGCTGATGTAGATGCGGGTGAGGATGAGAGGCCGCAACAACAATAACAACCTCCAGATACGTTAAAACCACCCAGTTAACTAACTTAAGTCAAATCGTGATGTAACCGAATGCTTATATTTTTATTTATTATGTTTTTTTTTTGTCTACAGATTTGTTTTTGTGTTTTCTGTTGCAAGATCTCTGGAACGAGATACGGTGGTTCGTCTTATAAGCGACTGAATGCGAGGATTAACCTGAGTTGAAAGCGATCGTAAGGCAGGAACCAACTGCACTGCCTTTTTCTTATTGTGGATATACCGTTGAGTGTCCCAACATTAGCCGTGCTTGATGGCAAGCCTTGCCAGCAACCACCCTTTTTACGACAAAGACTTTTAATGAAGTAGGTCTGTATACATGTTTTACGAAGAAGACAATGGCGTAAAAAGATTTCAAAATATATCCATTTCAACTCGGTTATAAACGTCGGTTTTTTTCTATCAGCCTAATGTCAAAAAGGGCATAGTTCTATATGGATGTGCCATATAAAAAAAAGGCTAAACGGGATAAACAATACTTTCACGTTCTGCTGCCCTAGCCCTGGATCAAAGTCAGTGCGATAGTATGTACAAAAGACCTAAATCAACATGACGGTGGTGATGGATCATAGAAGAGAAAAAAAACAAAAATTTCACTGGTTTAAATTCTTTTTTTTTTTTTTTATTTATTTAATATAAATATCAGTTTGATTTCCTTTTCCTCCTCCTTCTTCTTCTCCTTCTTTTCTTTCTCTTTACCAGATTTCAATACTGTGGTCAGTACCAGTGATATCAAGTGGTTGCCAACTTCATCCCCCTAAGTATGTACATCCAAAATGCCTTTTACAAATTAAAAACGTACCGAGCGATATTGGTTTCCTCTTCAGCTTTTATGCCTCTCTTTTGGCCCATTTGGCCTTTTAAAGTTCTTTATAAATATCTCCTTTTGAAAGATTTCTATTGTCCTGCTGCCTCGACTGTCCCCCCCTTTTCGTGCCCCGAAATCTCCCTCGTTTAGCGTTTTTATCAATATCTGACTTGGCTTTCTTTTTACCTTATATTTGTCGACTTTTCTCAGTCTTTTCTTCTTCTTCTCTTTCTATCCACTTTATTAACACTAATTTAGAATCATGACTTTTGACCGTCCCCAAAATATCGGCATTAAGGCCTTTCAGATCTATATTCCTGGCCAGGTTCGTTGTAAAAAAGCCGTTCCTCGTTTATAGCTAACCCTTTAGGCTGTCAACCAAACCGAACTTGAAAAATTCGATGGCATCCCTGCTGGCAAGTACACCATTGGTCTGGGCCAGACCAACATGGCCTTTGTCAACGACCGTGAAGACATCTACTCCATGATGCTCACTGTCACCAATAACCTGCTCAAGGACTACAACATTGATCCCAGCTCTATTGGCCGTTTGGACGTGGGTACCGAGACTCTTTTGGACAAGTCCAAGTCTGTCAAGTCCGTGCTGATGCAGCTCTTTGGCGAGAACACTGACATTGAGGGTCTGGATTCCGTTAATGCCTGCTACGGTGGTACCAACGCTCTTTTCAACGCCATCAACTGGGTCGAGTCTTCCTCTTGGGACGGCAGAGACGCTATTGTCGTTGCCGGTGATATTGCCATTTACGCTAAGGGCGCCGCTCGCCCTACTGGTGGTGCTGGTACTGTTGCTATGCTCATTGGCCCTGACGCTCCTATTGTGTTTGATCCCGTTCACGGCACTTACATGCAGCACGCCTACGACTTTTACAAGCCTGATTTCACCAGCGAGTACCCTATTGTTGACGGTCACTACTCGTTGAGCTGCTACACTCGTGCTCTGGACCAGGCCTACGCTGCTTACAACAAGAAGACCGCCAAGCGTGCCTTGTCCCAGCTCAACGGCCATGTTCCTGTCGGCATGGAGCGCTTCGACTACAGCGTCTTCCACGTGCCCACTTGCAAGCTCGTTTCCAAGTGCTTCAGCCGTCTTTTCTACAATGATTTCCGCAACGATCCTTCGCTGTTTGACGTTCCTGAGGATGTCCAGAACGTTGAGTACGAAAAGTCCTTGTCTGACCGAAACATTGAGAAGGTGTTCCTCGGTTTGGTGAAGGAGAAGGCTGCCAAGCGTTTGGCTCCTGGCATTACTGGTCCTACCAACACCGGTAACATGTACACTGCCAGTGTTTACTCGTCATTGGCATCGCTGTTCACCTATGCCGGCGCCGAGAACCTGCAGAACAAGCGTGTCAGTTTGTTCTCGTACGGATCCGGTCTTGCGTCTTCCTTCTTTTCGCTGGTGGTGCAGGGCGACATTTCCGAGATTGTGACCAAGCTGGACTTGAAGAACAAGTTGGAGGGCCGCAAGTTTGTGACTCCTGCTGAGTACGAGTCGGCGATCGAGCTGAGAGAGAAGATCCACCTCAAGAACAGCATTGCGCCAACTGGCAGCATTGAGAGCATCCCGGCGGGCACTTACTACTTGACCAATATTGACGACAAGTTCCGCCGCGAGTACGCGATCAAGGAGTAATGCATTGGGTTATTAGTGATTTGATTTGGTTTGTTTTGTGTTTTTTTTCATTATTGTAATGTTATAGATTTTAATGCAGGCAGAACGGCTTAATAAATGGTAATAATAAGAAAACCAAAATCGCGTTCTTTTCCACCCAAAACATTAAACATCATTGAAAGATCAAAACAACATTAAGCACGCGCGTCAATAAACATTTGAGTGTCATGCGGTGATCTTAGTTTTATCAAGACCAGAGAAAAGATAAACAAGAAAATGGACAGCGCAGCGCTCGGGTACGGGGAGTCTATCTTCGGGGGGCCACTGACACCACAACAGAGACCCCCGCGACGAACAGTCAGCAGCAGTGTTGGCAGCACCGGCAACAACAACAGCAGCAGCGCAAAAGAAGTACCGGAACACCGGATTGTGTTTAAAGCGCGGTACAGGGCTCAGTACTTGAGAGCAGAGGCCGCCAAACCAGCACTCAACAATAACTTTATCAACAATAACAACAACAGCATCACCACCAGCAGTAATAACAAGTCGGGCTACGGCAGCCTACAAAGCATCAATAGCAACAGAATACATCAAAGGCGAGATAGACTGTTTGTTGCTCCGGCTGAACTTGACACGATCCAGTACAACTACGATAATGACGACCATGGTGATTATGGCGACAGACATCTCCAAGACGATGTTGATTATGACAGCTATAAGAGACCAAACGCGCGCAGCATATTCCGGGCTGGGGGCGGTCGCCAGGCTGGACTGAGACCAGGGACTGGGGCCCGGGCTCGAAGTGAGCATCATCAACAACAACAGCAACAACAACAGCAACAACAACAACAGCATCTGTTTACGACAGCCGAGCTTGAAGAGCTTGAAGAGCGGCTTGGTTTGAAACAGGGGAAGCATTATCTGTTCAGCTACAACAATGACTACGATCAAAATCAGAACTACAATCAAGAGAATGGGGTTGATGAACAAACCGGAATTGACGGTGTAGCAGCAGCAGCACCACCACCACCACCAATAAAACGGCTACGTCGGGTGGTTGATGGTTACGGCAAGGTCGTTGAAGCTGATTTAGAACAGATTCAGAATCAGAATGGGCATGGTCATGGACCGAGAAATACAAGGTTAAGACCAGTGCCTCCAACGACAACGACTACAACGACGATAAGAACAGATAGTTTAGAGACGCTTCAAGTTGATCCGGTACCAAGAACGCCACCAAAACCATTTTCGAATAATAAACCAGCATCAAGGACAGTACCTCAACCTCTGCGCGACACATTTAACCCAAACCAAGACTCTAATCTACAGTCATTATCTACGTCAAGGTCGACTACAGCAGTCGGTACCACCGCTGTTGGTGTTGACAGTTTACCATTATCACCGATACCACCATCCAGGTCCTCGGTAGTACCACCAAAATCTGCACCAGAATTGAAGGTCTTGCAAAATGAGCTGGCTGGCGTTAAGCGGTTAGTTCGAGAGTTGATTAAAATGCAGGAGGATGAGGATGTTGAATTGGGGCAGCAGCAACAGCATGGAGAAGGTACTGGTACTGGCCAAGATGGTGGTAGTAGTAGTTTACAGACAGCAGGACAAAGTCAAAATCAAAATCAAGAACGGCTGGTGGTTGTGGATGATGATGATGATCAACAGGGGATTCAGGGTCAAAGTCATAATAATAATAATCTTGGTCTTGGAAACAAGTTTCAATTGAGGGATTTGGAAATCGAATTGGGTTCAGAACAACGGAATCAAAAACAAACACCCACCACCACCAGTTGCCAAAAAACGGGATTTAAAAAGTCGTCGGCGACTTCGGGATCAAAAACATTATCAAAACCGGGGAGTGCTTATTTTGGTAATAATATTTCAAATAAGCCTACTACTATTGGTACTAAATCTACGGAAACAGAAACAGGTCAATTGGTAGAAGAAGAAGAAGAAGCTAGTGCGGATACTGGTACTACGACACTACAACAACAACAACAACAACAACGGCTGTCTAAATCACCAGAAGAAGTTGTCAAGAAGACTGCAGCAGCAATAAAAAAACCAATGATCACCAATGACGAATCGACAAGTGAGTCGTCTGAGGAGGTCCAAGATCCAAGGCGTTTTTTATTTTCTAGTGGTGGTGAGAATAAGAAGAACAAGACTGATGATCAGCCTAGTTCTGCATGGTTTAGTGCGTCTGCAGCCAATTCAGCTGCAAGGCTGGTCCGACTAGATCAGCTTGAACGTTTAAATCAAAGTCAACAAAGTCAACGGCTGGGAACGGAACAATTTTTTTTGGGTATGCAAGAGCAAAAGTTACAACAACTACTACTACGAGAGCAAGATCTAGAAAAAGATCAAGGCCAAGATCAAGACCAAGATCAAGACCAAAAGGTTTTCAAAAAAGAGATTGATGATAGTCAACCAAAAGATCAAAAACAGTTATTAACAAAACATCAAGATCAAAAGGATGTTAAACCTTTAACTGACAGTGATGATGATGATGATGATGCATCATCCTCATCCTCTTCAACATCAAAATCAGCTTATTTTTTTCATCTTTTGGTTTTTCATCTTTCAAGATATTTAACTGTGGGGATAATGCTTGGATTAGTTTGGTGGATATACCTGTATTTGATGGAGTACACTGAAATCAAAACCACGCCTTTTTGAGTACTTTTAACGCCCGATGTCCGGTCTTGATGGAAGGTTCTTTTTTTTGTTTCAGTTAAGATGGAGATGATCAAACCCCTTATACTTTATTTTTTGTTTTTGTTTTTTGTTCCATAGTCCTATTTAGCTATAGAATATTTGGTCCCCATCTATATAGAATACGAATACTAAATTATGATTGGTTGATTTGTTTAGTTCTCGGAACAACGGACGCGGAAAAGTGTCTTCTAAGTGTAATTTTAGTACTGTATTAGTAGTATATCTGAGTCTGATATTTTCACAAACACTCAAAAAGATTTCCATTCATAGCATAGAGAGAGAGAGAGAGATATCATCATCATCATCATCAATATCTATTGATATCTATGATGATCTTCATTACACCCATGAACAACCAAGAAACCCCCCCTTGGAATACTTTGTGTATTTTATATGTAAAAGATAACAGAACAAATGTAATAAAGTGGCAAAAAAAAAAATAAAAAAAGTAAAAAATAAAAAACTAACAAGTACTCTGTGATGTGGTATAGTTGATGTATTAAATGATAACTATATATAATAGTACTAGATATTATAATACGGTTCAAGAAATTTACTTGACTCTTTTCCTATACTTCTTCTTTTGAATATATATATATATATATATATATATATAAAACATTCAACTTCCGTCTTTTTTTCACCTCTCCAGGAATTTTTCACTTTTTATTTTAAAAAAAAAAAAACCTTCAATACTACACACACACCCCCACAGGTTTATTTTTTTTAATTGTCTCAGTACTCTCATCAAATGGTCTAAAACATCATCATCTCCATAATAAAAAAAAAAAAAGAATCACATACAAAGGTATGAACCATTATGCACCACACCACTCATTATAACTAACCACCTCAATATATAGATGATCTTTAAATCATTCTCTCATATTTCAAGGCATGCTGCCCTTGCTAAATCAATCTGGGTCTCTTCTGGAAACACCCCACAACCGGCTTTCTTTGCTAAAACAAACCATCTCGCCGCCAGGCAACAGCAGCAACAACAGCCCAGATCAAACTCAACTGTCCCTGTTATTCATAATGGCTACTCAACTCTCTGCAGCTCTTCCTCTTTTACCACCCTCTCCCCGCTAGCCACTCTCGACGACGATAAACGAAGAGACGCCATTCTAGCGGAATCAACCGGAAGTGCAGGCTCATACTTGATTCACAACCACCAGCACTCGCTATCAGCAAAAGGCCTGGTTCCAAACTCGTTTAATACTCGACGCAGGCGTTTCTCAACGAGCTCTTTGGACTCGGACAAGGCAAAACAACTACCAAACAGGCGCAGACGGTACAGCGTGTCGCGCGCTGACCTCCACAACCATATTTCAAACCTCCAGCATCAAAAATCAAAAGCACCAAAAACACCACCATCAACGCCAGTCGTCGGCCCCGTCAACGCAAGCAACCAGCTCGTCGAGGCCGAAATCGATCTGTTACAACTTCACCCACCACCACCACCAGAACAAGAACATGAACAAAATGGCTCCTACCGCCCAGACCCGGCGCTCGGCTCGATACCCCAAATCGAGCCCAGCCCGCAACTAGAAATCCAATCTCTCACTTCGGCATCTCCAACCTCAAGTCTCCGCAGCAGCAATTCAACCCAAACGTCACTAGATGTTGTTGCCGACTACAAAGACACTCAAGCTATTCTGCTCGACCAGCTCGCTCAGTCCATTCTCTCAACCTCTATTCCATCTGTCATTGCATCCTACCACCTTTTAAAATCGCACAATGTCCAAATCACGGCAGAAACCTGCGAAAAAATCGTTTCTTTTCTGTCAGCCAACATTCTCGCCGACCAGCCCGCCCAGAACCTCAACAACATTCTCTCCGTCTACATGGACTTTGTCTCCACCACCCAGCACCCTACAAACAAAATCTACTCTGCCGTCATTTGTTCACTACTCACTCTCGCTGATCACACGAAAACCAAGGAATCAAATCTCGCGTACTACAGAATCACTAAAAGACACCCCAAGACCGCCCTTCATTCAGTTCTTGCATCTCTCAACAATGGCGACTCGTCGGCTTCTCTGCAAAAAGCAGCTCTAGACATTTTTGAAGCCAGTAACAGCGTCAAGCCCCAAAAGTACTCTGCCGATCTCTACCAATCTATTCTCCAAGCGGTCATTTCTACTCCCAGACTGTCGCTGCTCTACCCTATCACTCGCATGATGGAGATCAACGGCTGCACCCTCAACGCAGAGATTTTCGTTTTGCTGATCCAAGGATTTGGCAAGCACGGTGACATCAAAGCCGCAGTTGAGACTTATAAACACTACAAATCACTAGCAGGATCGTTGGTTGACAGAAAAGAGTTTGAAATTTATGCGGCTCTCATTGGCGCTTACTTTGACACTGCCAACAGCAAAGATGGACTCACATTTTTTGCCAAGGTGCTGGACAATGCTTCTGAACCTGCTGATCTTTCCCCGGTTGTCTCTGAAATCGTCCAAGCATACTGCAGAACCGGCGACTACAAGTCGGCTTTTGCCTGGATCAAGCGCATTGACAACAATCTAGCGCTTCCTCCTGTGCCTTCGAGTGCGCTTGAAGTACTGCTAAGTGCTAGTGCGGACGCTGCCGATGTCACCATCTCTGAAGCTGTTTTTGATTTGATTCCTTCGAAAGAATTTGCTCGATCTGACTTTGTCACTCTTTGTGTCAAGTCTAACGAGACTGAGCTTTTGCAAAGTTGCATTGACGAGTCGCGGGTAGCTGGTGGTGTATGGGATTTGTCGACAGTCATGCTCGCCGTCAAGTATCTCATCTCTATTGGCGACATTCAATTGGCGCTTCTCACGTTTCAAATCCAAGGCTCTAAATATATTGAACATCTTGCCGAATCCAATCTGGACCATAGTGGTCATATTGTTGACGCACTCAACTCAATCGTGCGTGAGCTTCAGGTGTCCAACAACCTCAATGTGTCTACTGCCATGACCTTAATGGATTCGGACTTTTTCGATGCCCAAGTGTTTTCCAACGACGGCGGTATTGCCTGCATTAGAACAATCTGGGAAGCCCAAGCTAACGGCTCTCTGCCAGATTTTGACTCTCATTCTATTGTAAACCTTGTCAATACCCATTTACAATGGATCCAAGTGTCTGGCGCCAACAACTCGCTCGGTGGTCTGTCCATCCCTACTCCACTGCTGGACGAGCTCCGTCCCAACTTTGCTGCCCTTGTTCACCACCTTATTGCCATCTCCCCTGTGATTGACTCTACCTTTAGAAACGAAGTTTCTCTAGCTCTTGATGTGCTGGGTGATTATGAAACTGCCTCTGCCTGGGCCGCTTTCTCTGACCGTCCTGTTTCCTCGGCTCCTATCACCTGGGATCAGCAAGCTTCTGATCATATCATTTCTACTTCCAAGGTTTCTTTATCCAACGCATTGGTTGCTTTCGATCAGGCAGTAGCAAACGGCGACCTTCTAGCCCCAGAAACCTTTGTTGTTCTGATTGAAGCTGCTCATGACGAACAGTCCATCAAACACATTTACAAAACCGCTCTCTCCACTCTCCCCAATCCCTCTGAACATCCCGATGCTCTTGACGCCTGGATCCCAATCCATCAAACCGCTGTCAAGTCCGCTCATATCGCTCACTCTGTAGCGTCTGCTGCTTATGACCACCTTCTCCGTCTAGGTGCCTTTCCTGATGCTAATGGCTATGCTCAGCTTATCCTCGGCGCTCCCACTACATCGAGCACTCAAGAAGCCTCTGATGCGCTTTACCTGTTTAACGAGGCCAGAGACAATGTCTCTGTCAACACGTTCCTCTACAATGTTGTTCTCTCCAAACTCGCCAAAGCCCGCCAACTCTCCGAAGCTACTGCTTGCTTTAACGACATGGACGCAACAAAAACCAGGAAGAACGCTGTGACCTATGCAACCATGATCAACGCCAGCTGCCGCGCCGGTGACGAGGCCTCTGCAAGAACATTCTTCCGCGCCATGGAGGCCCAACCAGACTACATTCCCAAGATTGCTCCTTTCAACATTATGTTGCACTTCTATGTCCATGTCAAGCGTGACCGCGCTGCTGCCCTTCGTCTTTACAACAAAATGCGCACTCTTGTCAAGCCCTCTGCTCACACATACAAACTTGTGATTGAGGCTTACGGCACCATTTCGCCCATTGACATTAACTCTGCCGACAAAGTGCTGCTGCAGATTATTGCCGACGGCGGGATTGTCAATTCCAAGCACCACGCCGCTCTGCTGTTTGCGCGCGGCGTATGCATGAAGAGCGAGCAGGACGCCGAGGACTTTTACTACGCGCTGATCCACAACAGCCAGGTACGTCCTGACAAGCACATTTTCCAGGCCCTTCTCGAGTCTCATGTTGTCAACAAACAGGTGCGGTCTACGGCCAATGTGCTCAAAGACATGGTCACCTACGGTATTGAGATGGACGCGCCAATGGCCAACATTTTGATCCGGGGCTGGGCCCCGGTCAACTTGGATAAGGCAAGAGGACTGTTTGACCATATGGTGCAAGAAGGTGTGGCCGAGCCGTCGACGTTTGAGTCCATTATTTTGGCTTACTTGTACTACGGCGACGTTGCCAGCGCATACGATGTCTTGAACTTGATGGCGGCGCAGCTGTACCCAGAACCTGCGCTGGCCAAGCTGCAGGCGCTGATTGAAGCACACTCGGTGACAAAAGTGACTGAAGATTATCTATTAGGCAGCATTGTGAGCCACACAGACCACAGTGCACCTGCTTTCATGATTCCAGAACGGCCACAAGCGTCGTTACAGTACTAATTTTGATGTTGTTTATTTATTATGTTTTATTGATTTAGATTTTTGATGTTTATTAATTTACACGAACTTTTTTTGTTTTCAAACTTGGTAATTTGGCAAACATGTATATATTACAAAGTAGATAAATATGTACTAAGCAGAATCCTCCTCGTCGGCGTCTTCGGAGTCTACCGGCGCCTCGATTAGGTCAAGCAGGTCCTCAATATAACTCTGAACGCTCTCGTTTCTGAGAATGGCATCCATAAGATCAAATCTAGACGCCTTGAGCAAAGTCTTGCCCTCACCACACCGCGCTATATTCTGAAGCACAAGTGCAACTGTCACACCAAACGCTGGCGGTTCTGATGCCGTTCCATCTCCGTTCTCAGCGGCGTCCGGGTCATCCTCGTCCTCGTCTTCGTCGTCCCCGTCAGCGGTCGCAGACGGCCGCACCGCGACCTCCCGCGGCACAATGCCTCTGATTATAAACCTTTTTTGGTTACCGCCCAGGTTCACGACCATCGCAGCTGACTCCTCGAAAGCAGCAGTCACGTTCTTGATAAAATCAACAGCCGGCAGCAGTCGAACCCCGGCGCCTGGAACACCTCCACCGCTGGCGCTGGCACTGGCCCGGGCGTGCGCTTCAAACTGGGCCTCGTAGGCTTTCCATAACGAGATCTGGGTCACTTCGCCGCCAGGGCTGCGCGCGTACGACGCTCTGATCCAGTTGGTGGCGCGGGCAGGCTCGCTCATCGTGAGCAGGTCGGCCAAAATGTGGGGTGGCAGAACTGGTGGGTGGGCAGGCACAGGTTTGGGCCGGAGCCGGGGGAGCCGGATGTAGGTGCGAGCGGGGCGCGGCATGTTGGCGGTTAGAAGGCGGATTAGGTGGCGTGTGGTGGTGCTTGCTGTGATGTTGGAGGTGCTGGTGATGGTTGTGCTTGTAGTGCTAGAGGAGGTGGAGGCAGAGGCAGCTGCGAGGAGTCGCAACCCGCCCCGGGTACCGGCGCTGTACTGGTACAAGAAATCGAGCGCAGCGGATACTAGGTCAGCGTCCTGGGCCAACAAAAACTGGAGCACGCGGGCCACCAGCTGCGGCGAGAACCTGTCTGCCACACTGACCCCTCCAGCGCTGCTACTGCTGCTGCTACTGCTGGACCGGATCATGAACCGCGCAAGACTTCGAAGCGCAGGAATAACGGTGCTCCTATCAGATGCCGCCGCCGCCGAATCGTCTTCCACCACCTTCATAACCGCCTCGACCAGCGCATCTGCGTCCGCGTCTTGCGGGGTGCTACCACCACCCAATTTGATATAAAAGCTGACAGCCTCGGCCAGCTCAGCACACAGCTGCCTGAACTCAGCGTATACCCTTTGGTCTGGCAACGTCAGGCCGTGCACCAAAATAGCTCGGCACAGCGCTGAGTCGGCCAAAAACGCGGCGTTGTCGGGGTCGGCGATCGCGGCGTTGCGGAGGACGAGTAGGGCTTCTAATACCTTGTGCTGCTCTTGTTGCGTAAAACCAGTGAGGTACGGCGACTCGATTCCCGTGCTTCCTATTAGCTTCTTTTGCTGCTGATTCTGTGGTTGGTGCGTATTAGTAGATATAGAACACGCGCTACAAATCCGTTTCAGGACAGACTCGGCCAAGCTCGCCTGGCCCCTCAGCTCGCACGCCGCCGGCGCCGTGTACGAAATCCGCATCAGCGCCGTCAGAGCCCAATCCTCTTCCTCTTGGATTTGCGATTTCAAGGCCATCAAGATGCGTGTCATCACGTCGGCGCCCGTCGCTATACCCGCCAGTCCAGCCTGGATCGCAGCTCCATGTCCGCGCCGGTCACTACCCCACCCAGCAGCAGCATTCGAGCGGGTGCTCTGGAAGTACGTCGGATTTGAGGCGGGCGTGAGCAGGGGTACAGCCGTGACCGCGTTAACATGGGGCTGGTGTAGGTACCCTCCTCCTCCTCCTTCTGTCCCCTGTGTCTGCTGGTCTTGGTGTTGGTCTGGCGTTGGCGTTTGTAGCAGGGACGGATGCTGGTACTGCTGGGCTGCACTGCCGTCCTGTACTGCTGGCTGCTGGCCGCTGGTTGGTGCTACAGGGACAGGCAGCTGGAACTGGGGGAGCGGTTGCGGCACGTAGTTGGCGGCTGCGTTGGCTTGGTGCTGGTAGTGCTGGTGGGCACCATGGTGATATGATGGGGTCGAGTGGCCACCACCCCGCGGCGTGGGTCTGTGTTTCGTGATATGGGCGTCGGGGGTGAAGAACTGGCGCGGTTGGGGTGCTCGTCTTAGCACTATTATCAGTCATGTTAGTTCGTCTTGTATCTCTCTCTCTCTTTCTTTCATATTTGATCGAAAGCATAACTACATAGAAAGGAAGATTAAAAAAACCATACCTCTCTCACTGTTGCCTGATCCGAATCCAGACATTGTTATATGGTGAGCTTTTCGTGGGTGATCTAGAAACCAAGCGCTCTGTCTTTCTTGAAATTTCAAAAAATGGGTGATTTGATCTCGCGCTCTCTCTCTGAAACTATGTGTGGTCGTTGGTAAAATGTACGAAAATTTCAAAAACCTTCAAACAATTATACAGGGTTAGGTTTTATGCTCCATCCGACAACAGTGTTACAAACAAGCCTAATATCCATCATCCGTTAGGTAGTAGGAATTCAAAGCCTTTGGCCCACAATAGATGAATAAATAATAGATTCAGCTGAATTTACATTTCTACACACATCAACAGTGTTCTGGCACGCAGTATATTGCCAATCAAGCCTAAAGAACGTTAGAAAGAGCCAACCTAACCATAGAACATGAGAAAGAAAAAAACCTACCACGTAGTGATACACGGACCGCTTCTCGCTGTCGCGAATCAGATACTCTCTATTCAACAAATCCTCAATGCGATGCTTAATAAATGCAGGAGTGGGCTTGAACCGGAACGAAAGCTGTCTGGTCACCTCCACAATTAAGTTGGAGTGGTCTAGTACTTTTCGAGCCCTATACAGTTAGTATTAGAGTACCCATAGAAAGGGAGATAACATACTTCATAATTCGCACAACAGCAGCATCGGCTTCGTGCTTACGCGCCACGTCAATCTTCTCAAGCGTATCCTTCTTTTCGCTGTCGTTTTCAACTCTATTGCTAGATGTCACGGCCAGCACCTTGATGCGCGTCATTGGAGACTCAAACTTTGAGTTAAAGTAAAACTTGTCGTCAGGATTGATGTTTTTGGACATAGGCTCTTTCCGTAACAGTCTCGTGCGAGGCGCAACAGCAATGGACTGGAGATGTCTTACTAAATCGGCGTCCGGGATGTTCGTGGCCTCCTTCAGCTGCTCAAAGGTCAGGTACTGGTCGTCCGCGAGATCGTTGAACTGCAACAGAATGATCATGGCAAACGTTGGCATGTTGATCTCGTGCATTTTGTTTTGAAACCGTGCCTTGACGTCGGCCGTGCCCATGTTGCTGTTCCACTCCAGCTTGCGTCCGTTGTGGCGGGTCAGATAAAAAGTTTCAAACGCTTGCCGCGCGTTTTCAATCTCAGGAGGGTATATGCATTTAACTTGAGACGAAACAACGCTTCCTGGCCACACAGTCGACGTCAAAACGTTGACATTGATGTCAATGTCGCCCTTCTTCTTTTCAGATGCTGCCTTATAGTCGCTCATCATGTCTTTGGAAATCTTCATGTCCCGGAACATGCCTTCCAGTTTAGATGTAAACGACGTGCCAATTTCCATCTTCAGTTTTGCAATCATGCTGCGCTCAATATCGTCAGAGAGGGATCGGCCATTCAGCAGTCGTTTTGCAAAGTGAGCTTTATAGTATGTCTCGAACAGATCCTTATCCGAGATGAACCTGAACAAAACCACAGACTTGTCTAATACCTCCTCTACCTCTGCATCACTCTTGCCTTTAAGTGACTTCTTCAAATTGTCGTCTATAAACAGAGAAAGATACTCTGAGACCTTTGGAATTTGGTTCACAAACTGGGAAAAGCTGCTTTCGACCGACGCCCGGAGTCCCGTGTTGTTCCCGTAGCACTTGGTTAAAATATTGTCAAACTTGTCTTTCAATGCCAAAACCTGCTCAACCCACTGAATAGCAATGGTTGTAGGGTTTGCAGCTTCCGTTCTCTTGCCAGTACCTTTTGCTGATCGCGCAGCAGTCATAGCTTCTGTTGATTTTTGGTTGATTTCGTTACCTTTTTCCATAATGATGGCGTTTATCATTTCTTTAGCATCATCAAATGTGTCAGTTACCAGCGACGTGAGCTCATGAAGAAGCTTGAGTTCAGAGTATTGATCATTTTCGATCCAGGCTTTAAATCCCTTGCCGGGAATCTCCATAACAGTTCTAAACCTCCTTCGAATCAGCACATCTTTAACGGTTGCAAGCAAGCGAGGAAGAGACTGGATCGAGAGATACAGATTACAGCGCTCTTCTTCTGCCTTCAGCCATGCCGCGGTCTGATTCGTATATATAGCAGCATCTTGGACCGAGCTGAGCAGGTCATCTGCCGCTTTCTCAAAGTAATCACGCGTGTCGTTACAAACCATTTCCTCAAACTCGGCAAAATAAATCGAATCGCCATCCAGCTTGGAAACAGGCAGGAACTCAAGCATATAGATGACATGTTTGAGACCAATGCGATCAATGATCTGGCCGTCACGATCCTTGCGGCATTCCCCTAGAATGGTGCTGTACAGTTTTGTACCAATTACTTCGTTCCGAATGACAGCTTGCCGAAAGATAGCCAGACCAGCGTCGTATATCAAAGGCACATGGGCATCGCGAGAGTACACACGATCCTAATCATTAGTAAACACCTCGCCTCATCATGGACAACTTACCAAGTACATTAGTATATCGCTAATCATTCGCATGCAAAGACAGTGATCTGTCCACATGTTGTACGTAGCCCGTAATAGCTCGTTTGAATTGTTCATGTCCCCCGTTGATTCTTGCACCATGGGCAATAGCTCTTCATTCACTTTGGCTGTCAAGTGGATTTTGACCTCATCCTTGACAGAGTCGTATAACCGCTTTCCGTACTTTCGAAGGACGAGTGTATATGCTGTTCGATAAAGCTCCTCAAATGAGAGCTTGGATGCGTTCTTATGATGGATTTCTCGAATTGCGGAGGACAAAAGGGCCCAAGAAGCATCGAAATCTACATCCGAAGTCAAGTTCTAAAGAATTAGTTGACTGATCAGGATATCTAAGCCAGAACATACCTTCTTTGGCGCCCTGATTCTAGCACGTCTGGACATCATTGTGTGGAAAATTATACCATCAAAGCTTGAAAGGTGAGCGCTAAACGGCGAAACTTGTGACAATTGCTACCAGTGAACGACAGGCCATTCAATAGCAATGTAGACAAGTAATGACACGCAAATGGTATGATCCTTTGCCACCAAGTCTCTGCAAAAATAGAAATGAGTAAAGCTATGCACTGAGAATGGTTATCGAATGAACGTATCTGACAAGAGTAAAAGAAAGAGCAGCGTTCCAAGAAAAACATCAAAGAGAGTTTGTGCACGTGACGCGTTGGCCTATTCCTTCCACTTCTTGCTATCATCTTGATCATAGTAACTTCTGAACCAGATATCCTTACACCGAACTTTGGCAGTAAAAGTATATTCAATCTCATTTGATTATATTATGTAGATTGTTGATTATTACTGCCTTGATTCGATACTGCTTTATACATCTTATAGATCAATCTGTCTCGCTTCCGTTCTTTTCCCCACATTTTCCAACTAAGACACAATGAGTCTCCTCACTATGCCAGTCGAAGTACTAGTCATGATCATGATTAATATTGACGACATTCCAAGCATGCTTAGTTTTATCCAAACGTCTAAATACATTAATAAGGTTCTCTCATCACTGTCAAATGAGGAATTTGTGTTCAAGCAGACCGCGCTTGAGCACAATAGTTTCCTAGATATGCGTATCTGCAGAACAGTTCAGATAGATGGAACCCCAATAAAGCCCAGCTGGAAACGGGTCTGTCAAATATACAGTCGTATAGAAGAAAATATCAATGGAGGGCTAACCGAACTTTCGTGCCCTGGCACCATCCACGATCCCGTGAGGTCTTTCCGCAATCATATCCCACCCATTTTTGGCATGCCAGTGGAAACGTTTGGCAACTTTATGAGCGGTGCCAGCGTTGAGAATGGGCTGGCTTGCTCAATTACAAACTGGCGCGACAATCCGGATGGCCATATTGCAGCAGCAACGATTTGCTTCGACTTTGCAAACCGCAAATACCGAGTGATCCCGCAAAATAGGCAGCCTAATGTGCCGATGGAACTGCCCATGTACGTCGGCCCAAAGGGTACAGAAAGCATTGAGTGGGACTTTTCAGACATGACTGAAATCCACTTTACAAAGAGAGTCGGCGACATCATGATTATGGCAGGGTTTATCCAGCCCCAGAATGAGTTCTTCATTGTAGCTCGAGATGCAAAGAAAGAGCTGTGGAGAATTCCTTCCTCTATGCGAAGTCTCAACTTCATAGCCACCTCCAACCTTTTGATTGACATTTCAGCCTACTCCAGGTACATTATTTATGATCTCCGGACAGGGCAATTGCTGGCATCGGGTCGGGCCCCGTTCTCTTGTAATTCCATCTCAAGCCCGTCAGAGACACACTATATTGTCCTGGACTCCTCGACTCTTTACTGCATTACATGGGATAAGCTGATTCGATTGACTAGTGGCCCGCGGCGTGACACGCGCATCAAGCAGGGCGAATGGTCGAGACTTTGCGAAATTCCACTGCCCAGCATCAGTAGCATACCGGAACTGACGTTCTTCGGCCACAGCTTTGGGCTCAGATACATTGCTCTGGAGTTCACAGGGTCGGCCGACAGCAGAGCGTACATGTTGGATTTGTTCAATGGAACCATGGCGCAATTTGTGTTTGAATGCCCAAGAATCCCAGATGCAATTGCTGAACAGGCTAATGGCAGAACAAAAATCAAGACATACGGATGGACCATTCCTATGGAACGCTCTCTTTTCAACGAGTACGGCCCAGGCTTGTTGCATAGATCATTTCCTGATCCACGCCACACCATGTCGTTCTGGGCAGTCGATGAAAAAGGCCAGATCGTGTTCCTTTCTTCACTAGTCTTGTGTCAGCTTGGTCGAATGTTCTGTGACCGGGGCGGAAGAGATGAAGTTCGGTTCATTGATTATTTGTAGAGACATGCTTTATTCTCCCATATCTTGGTCATAACCTGGCAATTGCTAGAAGTACAAGGAGCTGCACTTCAAAGTGTGGTTCAGCGTTCTCGCCGAGATGCGGCTGTACCATTTCTAGGACCACTTCATCCTTTTTTTTGCCAGGGTTCTACACGCTAGAGACCAACTTCCAGTATATACCGGCCCCTACTCGGAGCAGGACGCAGAGATGGAGTGCTCCAAGAAAGCAATTATTGGGGGCAGCACGGACAGTTCTGATATGGAAATTAATTTATCTGTAGTTTTCTAAACTCAGTTGAACTATTTTTTATGTTCTCTTTTGAACAATGTCATAAGAGACCACGATATTGCTCTTCGTAGATTGTTAATATTATCAATGTGTTGAATGGTGACTACAGCCATAATGCGCTACTGGACCACATGAAGGCTTATAGTCGTGGAGTTAAACGTATGTTGACAATTATTCTTTGCATAGAAAATTGGTTGCATGGAAAAAGTTATGTGACTTTGATCCCTTTGAAGTAAGCGTGGGGTCTAGTAAGCGCCGCAAACGCTCCAAGCTTTTTGTTTAATCTATACTCTATCTTATAGCAAAATATCACCTTAGATCCTATCCTATAGCAAAATATCGCCTTCGACCCTATCCTATAAGAACCAATATCACCTTAGAGCTTTATCTCGTAGAAAGTGATATTTAAATCTCCATATTCTAGCTCTCTCTCTCTCTCTCTCTCTCTCTCTCTCTCTTCTCCTTATCTCTTGCCTTCTCTGAGTTAAGATACAATGAGTCTCCTCACTATGCCAATCGAAGTACTGGGTATGATTGTGATCAATATTGACGACCTTCCAAGCATGCTCAGTTTTATGCAGACGTCTAAATACATTAATTCGGTCTTGTCATCACCTTCAATTGATGAATTTGTGTTCAAGCAGACCGCTCTTGCGCGCAACAGTTCCCTAGATTTGCGTATCTGCAGAACAGTTCAGAAATATGGAACCCCAATAAAGCCCAGCTGGAAACGGGTCTGTCAAATATACAGTCGGATAGAAGAAAACATTAATAGAGGGCTGACCGAGCTTTCGTTCCCAGGCTCTATGAATAATCCTGTGAGGTCTTTCCGCAATCACATCCCACCCAGTTTTGGCACGCCAGTGGAAACGTCTGGCAACTTTATGAGCGGTGCCAGCGTTGAGAATGGGCTGGCCTGCTCAATTACAAACTGGCGCGACAATCCGGATGGCCATATTGCAGCGGCAACGATTTGCTTTGACTTTGCAAACCGCAACTACATGTTAATGCCACAAAATTGGCAGCTCAATGTACCGGAGGCACACGTCGGCGCAAAGGGTACAGAAAACATCAAGTGGGACTTCTCAGACATGATTGGAATAAGTGATGCGGAGAGAGTAGGTGACATCATGATCATGGCAGGGATTTGTTTGCCTCAGAATGAGTGCTTCATTGTAGCTCGAGATCCAGAGAAAGAGCTGTGGAGAATTCCTTCCCAGAGATCTAAACCTAAGAGAATCCCCAGATTCAGAGCCACCTCCAAATTTTTGATAGACATTTCTGGATACCCTGGGTACTCCATATATGATATCCGGACAGGGCATTTGCTGGCATCAGGCAAAGTCCCGTTCATCAGGAATTGCTTTTATGTAGCTTCAGAGACACATTTCATAGTTCTGGCCTCCGTCACACTTTTCTGCATTACATGGGATAAGCTGATTCAATTGAGTGGCACTAGGATGAGGAAGGCTAACTGGACCAGACTTGGCAAAATACCTAGTCCTTTTCCTGACCTCGATCTCAGCAAAAATCTGTCTTTTTTGGGGCACAACTTTGGGTTCAGATACATTGCTTTGGAGTTCACAGGGTCGGCTGACAGCAGAGCGTACATGTTGGATTTGTTCAATGGAACCATTTCTCAACTTGTGTTTGAGTGCCCAAGGATTCCGGATGCAATTGCTGAACAGGCGAATTGCAGAACAAACATCAAGGAATATGGGTGGACTAGTACGATGGAGCGGTCGCTAATTCACGAGTATGGCCCGGAGTTGTTGT
>JAJMHO010000008.1:277513-298535 GCA_030566085.1 Geotrichum histeridarum
CCCCCCCCCCCCCCCCCCCCACCATGACTGAGCTACACCCCGGAAAACGCATCTGCCAAATCATCAAAATCAAGCCCGGCAAGCTCGAGGAGTACAAGGAACTGCACGCCAAAGTGTGGCCCAATGTGCTCGCCAAGATGCGGGTTTATCATTTGGAGGACTACTCCATCCACTTTGTACCAGAGTTCTCAATGCTGGTGGCCAACTTCAAGTATACAGGGACCAACTGGGAGCAGGACGCAGAAGCAATGCGAAACGACCCAGACAATCACGAATGGTGGGCTGTAACGGACGCGCTCCAGGAAACCATGGTTGACGGCAGCACGGGCAGTACTGATAAAAAGGGATGGTGGAAAAACTTGGAGGAGGTTTTCCGGTTCGACGGTTAAAGAAAAATCCAACGGCTCAACTATAAAGTTAGATATTTTTTGTTTTCTATGTAATTTTAACTTTCTTTTGACCACTTATCTTGAAAATGAGTACCAAAGCTGTCGACGTTGTAATTGTAGGTGCGGGACTGGCCGGTATCAAGGCTGCGGCCGATTTAACCGAGGCCGGTGTGTCTATCGCTGTGCTGGAAGGCAGGGATAGACTCGGCGGCCGTCTCTACACTGACCGCACATCGGGATCTCGCCCTTACGAGCTCGGATGCAGCTGGTTTCATCAGTCACTCGACAATCCTTTGCTCAAGTTGGCATTGGACAACAAGCTTGCGATCAAGCCCATGTACGACGATGTGGGCCCTGTTTTTCTCGACAACGATGGCCCCTTGGACGGCAGCAAGAAGCTGGGCCAAGCAGCGGCCGACTTTGGGCCCTACACCAGCCTCTACATGAAGGAACACGGCATTGACGACCTGCCATTGAGCGAAATGATCAAGGTGTTTGCCACTACTCACCCATTGCTCGAAGACGCTCAGCGAAGCGAAGTTGAGCGCATTTTGAAGGTGGCGACTCTAGGTAATGGAACTGAGGCATCCAATGTCTCCACAAAGTATGCCGGGCATCCCGGATTTGGCCGCGATGTGCTTCCCGTGGGGGGTTTTGATCTGGTGTATGAGCATATCAAAAAGCCAGTCGCCGATGCGGACATCTACCTCAATACAGCAGTGAAGAGCGTGACCAAGAACAACGACAATACGGTTACTACCACTACTGAAGCAGGAGCTGAGTTTGTGTCAAAGTATGTGATTGTGACCGTGCCCATTGGTGTGCTTCAGAACCAAGACATTGGCTTCTCTCCGGCACTCCCTGCTTCTCTGTCTACTGCAATCGGCAACCTCGGAATTGCGCAGCTCGGCAAGGTTTACTTGGAGTTTGACAAAGTGTTTTGGCCAACCGACACCCACAAGTTTGTGTTTGTGGGTGATCTCAATGGCCAGTACTCCCCCGTTGTCGTCTCTAACTGGTACCTTTTCAATGGCGAGGAAAAGGTTCCTGGTTTGTTTTTGATTGTGCCGTCTACGATTGTGGGCCAAATTGAGAGCTCGCCAGAGTCCGCTGTGGCTATTGTGAAACCAGTTCTAGAGGCGGTCAAGAGCAACAATGACGAGTCGATTCCTGAGCCTACAAAGGTGACTGTGTCAACGTGGAACTCGGACCGGTTCACTCGAGGCGCCATTTCGAGGGCTACTATTGGCAATGACCCGGCACTGGCGATTGCTGAGTTTGTAAAGGGAGATGGATCAGTTCGCTTTGCGGGCGAGCATACGATTGTTGAGGGATACACATTTGCGCATGGCGCGTATAGAAGTGGCGCTCGCGAGGCCAAGTTTATCATTGAACAGTTGAACGCATCTAAGATTTAGCTTCTGTTAGTTAAATAACTTATGTAGAGAAATAATATTATACAGAGTCCTTTCCAATCCGCTTATCATTCACCCGGATCATTTGCGCCAGTTGCGTATCTTGGAACCTAAAATTACGCGGGATTTTGCAGAACGGGTGTTGCAACAGCTCGCTCGCCGTCGGACGCTTTTCGGGGTCAATAGTAAAACACTTGTCAATCAGGTCTTTGCCGTCTTCGCTCACAAACGCGATCGTGTCCTCAGGGATCGGAGGCGCAAGGCGGGCATTACCAAGCTTGTACATGGCGCCAATCGCCTCGTCGGTTGACCACGGGCGCCGGCCAGCAAACATCTCGAGGATCACGCAGCCCAAGGACCAGATATCGACTTTGGCGCTGTACCCTTGCTTGGCGTTGGCGACAACGTTGTGGATCACTTCGGGTGCCATCCAGAAAATGGTCCCCTGCATCGACATCTCGGCGTCGTTGGTGTAGATGTCACGACTCTTCTTGGAGATTCCGAAATCAGAGATCTTGCACACACCGTCGAGATCAATGAGCAAGTTGTCGGACTTGAGATCGCGATGCAGAATGCCGCAGGAGTGGAGGTAAGCGAGGGCGTCGAGAACTTGGGACGTCAGGGATTTGGTGACGGCTTCTTCGAACCGCCCGTGTTTGCGCAGAGCACTGCCAACGGAACCGCCTGGTACGTACTCTAAAAACAGGTTGTAAACGTCGGGCAGTGCTTCAAACCCAAGGTACTGCACAATGTTGAAATGGTCCAAGTCCTTCATAGTCTCGACTTCCGCATGCAGCGTATCAATCATTTCCTTCTGCTTCGCACTCGACTTATCACTCAGCGTCTGCGGGACCTCAACCTGTTTCACCGCAATCATTTCACCTGCCGTCGCGTTCAGCGCCAAGTACACCTTACCAAAACTGCCCTTTCCAATGAGCTCACCCTTGACCCACACAAATTGTTTCTCCTTGCCGCGGTTGTCGCGCAGCCGGCTCAGCTGTCCCCGTTTCATATCGTTGGGCTTCACTTCCACCACCCGCTGGCCCCACATCTTGGTACTCTTACGGCGTACTAGCGCACCACTCTTGCTGCCCCCGTCGTTCGCAAGGGACTGGAACCGCTTGCGGCGTTCCGTGGCTTCTTGGACGACGATACGCAGGGATTTGGGACGCATCGACATGCCCTTTCCGGCGGAGATGGGGTAGCTGGGAGCGCCGGTACTGCTGCCGCCAGTCGAGTCGGAGACGCCCATGCCACGGGACTGGTTCATGCGGGCAAGGGCGTGCAAACCAGAAATGTCGGCAGAGTTGCTAGCAGCGTCGGCCAGCTGGGCAAGTTGACTTGTACCCTTTTCGACAGGCTGATAAGGAGCAGCTGATTCACTGCCGCTTCTAGGGTACTTGTCAGTTCGTGGCGGCTCAACGACAGGTGATAGCGGAAACCGGGACCGCCCAATAGTTTGCTCATTACCAGGCGATGACGGCGGCGATGATCCCTGCGGATCAAACAGGATAGGTTTATCCAGATCCGCACCCGGGAAGAAGCGCTCCATGTTTTCGTAGACCACCTCTGCTGGAGGACGCACAGCCCAACCACCCACTTTGATATCCGACAGCGACGAGTTCGTTTTCTTGCCATAGATGGGCGAGTCTGGGTTATCCTCATCATCCAGCAAGTTGGTCGCAACGTGCAGCTGCGGTTTCTCAGTCTTGACTGGCGGCTTTTTGGCCCATAGCCCGCCGTCTGACGAGTCGTCGCTGTCCTCTTCAAACGCCGGCGCGCCCTCAAACGAAACCTCGTTCTCGTGGAACTTCTTGTCGTTAGCGTTGCTGCGCAGCACCGATTTGGGCCGCGAAGCAGCCCCAGTCGTCGTCGCCGCTGTCGGGGTCGTCGTTGTCATCGCTTGGCCTTGCTTATTGTCGCTGAACCCGAACCCAAGCTCTTCACTCAAAGCCGGCGAGTTCAGCTCCTCCAAATCAATGCGCGGCGGGCCAGATGTGACACGTTGCGAGCCTTGCGATCCCATCGGCATCTGTTTCACGAGCTTGTTCGTGCTATCTGTGACCGCCCCCGGCGCATTCAGTTTGCGGCGTGACACTACTCGCTTACGAGTAACTGCGGTAGGGCCCGCGGGGGTCTCGTCGTTTTTGACCGACCGCATGCTGTTGATCCGCTGGATCGTGCCCGGGGGTGGCGGCGGGGCCGACCGTTTCGCGACAAGATGGGGTTCACGTTCATGTTTAGACGGCATACGAGTAAGCTGGACCGATGGGGTTCTTTCCAGCGCTGAAGGCGTTCGCTGCAAGGGCTGGGGCTGAGGGGGTCCACCTGCATTCGCTTGCGCAGGTTCAGCTGCAATGGGCGGCAGCGTGACGTGCTGGTTCAGCACCGAATTCTGGCGCGGATTGAACGACGGCCATCTATCATACGGCGATGAGCGTCTATCATCGAAATTAATTTCCTTGCGTTCGGGGCGGATGACCTTGAAGGAGTCCTCCGACGTGCGCCGCGAGTTGTACTCGAAAATGCTGCCCATGCTCGCTTTGGCATTGAACGACAGCGGCATGGCGTCCATTTCGTCTGTAAAGCCTCCTGCCTTGGCTTCAGCGAGCTTGCCGTTTTTGGTCTGGTAGCCTGGAATTTTGAAATGCTGCCACTGCGGATTTTGTAGCGCCGGGGGCTCGGTATATGGTTTCTGGGGATTTGTAACAGGAGGCTGCTGTCGTGTATTAGCAGTCACTGCGTAGTCTAGGGAAAGTTGTGACATGGATGATTCAAAGACAGGAGGAGTGTACGTCACAAAGATTATGAGTGTTTCGTGCGTGAATCCAAGCGAAGAGGGATTAAACATGAGTTGGCTAAACGTGTAATCGTCTAGAGGCTGGCCTTCCTTGCAGCCGCTGTCTGTCAAGTGAAATTTGCAGTATGACCAGTCTTGGATGTTGAGTCTGTTGCCAATCATGATTTTGACTTCTTCAACGGTGCTTGCTTCTGAAATGTTGACGCTGAGAAAGTATTCATTGTTGACTGTTACCCAAACGTACTTGCCGGATTCTGGCTGTCGTACTGGTCTGTACTTTGGATCAAGAGCTGGTAGATGTGGTGAAGAAATGGAATGTGTTCGTAATGGATTGTCGTGGCTAAATGGAGCTACTGGCGAAGTCGGCGTTTCCTATATTGTTAGAAGAGCTAAAGAGTAACATCAAGAACTTACAAGAACGTTTGAACCACTGCGAGTAGGGTAGAGCAGTTCCTTGCTGTTACTGCGGTCTTTCCGCCTTAGTTTCCCCAGCAAACCGCTGGTCTTTTTGACTTCCTCTCGGGAAGCCTTTGCTTCCAGCTGGCTGGACTTCGTTGCGGGGGTAGATACTGAAGGCAGTGCACTAACAGAAGACTCGGACGACGTTGACTTTGTATTTCGACGACCAAAGACGTGCGAGAATGAAGGAGGCGACGAGGAGGAAACCTGTTTGATTAGCATGAATCAACCAAAATAATAATAGATTAAATGTATTTACCTGGCCTTTGGTACCTGGATCAGGATACTGGAGTTGCTCCCTGGACCGTGTCTGAGCGCGTACTTTTAACTTTGATGGGTCCAGCTCATTAAGATTCTCAAGCGACCGGTTGGGGACGACAACTGATTCCGACGGGCGGCGGTCGTCGTTGAACATTTCTGTTTCAGGTGACTGAACCTTGGGAAACTCGCTTCTGAACTCGCCTTCTTCCTCCACACCGGGTGTGTTGGAAAAACTAGAGCTCGAACGGTCCAAGACTTTGCGTAGAATGTGAATGAATCGAGAGGGCTTGGTGTCGTATATGTCATTCATAGGCGACAGCTGCCCCAGGCTCTTGAGCTTCTGGTAGCTGACTAGTGATAGAAACTCTTCGCCATGTAGGTTACGGGCCCGGAAAGTGTCGACCCAATCCCGGCCGAACTTGTTGTACTCCAGCCAGTATACGACTCGTTCCATGGTCCACTCGGCGGGGTCGCTCGCCTTCCAAAACACCGACAAAAGCGGGTTTGGGTACACGACATGCTGCGCCGACGTGGTTCGACTGCGAGTTGAAACATGGGTGCTAGAACTGATGTAAGATGGAGACGGCTGTTTTGAAGACTCGGGCGATGGAAACTTGTAGTGATTCTTACAGTCCGGCAACGGCGCTTCCGGCGACAGAGTGGGCGGATTGGCGTTTTCATCAGCAACGGGCTGCTGCAGCACAAATGGGCTAGGTTGCTGGCGTGGGGTTCCAGGCGAATCAGTTAATAGCCCCTCTGGTTTTGGTGGAGCGCTGATCGATGCTCTTGGCCGATTGACCACATTGTGTTGTTGCGCAGCAGGGCGCGGGGCTGCATGTTTATCTGGATTAAGACTCTGGAAAAAAATAGCTGGGGTTGGCGCGTTGGCGGAGACGGATCTCGGGTGCCATTGGCGGGGATCGGTATCTGGCTGCGGCGATTGACTGGAATGTCCCCCGAGGGGTTTTGACATGGAGGGATACGGGTTGGAGGAGTATCTCTTTGAGCTGATTCCTGTTATGACATCAGTTGAGCTGTTGAGAACAGGAACGTCGTCCAAGATAAAGTCTGGAAGATCGTTTGTCGCATCCTTGGACCTTTTCCGTTGAGTATTGAGCATGGCTAGGAGTGCGGTATCATTTGAAATTAAGGTCGCTTTCGTGAAAAGAGAAGAGAGAGTAGAAACTACAGTGAAGTAGGTATTTTAAACTGGAAGCCGTAGAAGACTGGAAAGCTTATTGATGCGGGCACGTGAGGAGTAGAACTTTTTTGGGACTGAAATCAAAGATCAACTTGGATTTTACCATACAAAAACAACCAACACTCATATAAACAACAAAAAATAAAAAACCGAAATACAAAAAAAAAATAAACAATGAAAAAGACCTACTCTAAATAAGCTCATGTGCGGGTTTCAACGCTGCTGACTCGTCGCGGTGATACTCCAACTGTGAACTCGCTATTTTTGGTGCGTTCAGAAGGGGTCGGCCGCATTCGATGCTTTTCACCTGTGAAGATTGGCATGCCAACGTTGTCTGGAGGTAGGGTGAGGTCGTGCACAGACACATAGTCGTTGGGTTCACGCCAGCTTTCCTTCAGGGGGAAGCTAAGCTGAATGGGGAATGCTACACAGAGCGCCCAGTATGTCATGAGCGACACGAAAATGCCGACTGGGAACGAAAAGTAGTAGAACCGAACTCCAGCCTTGGTGATTTTGACGCCAAGGTTGCCCAGAAACCCGTAAAAGTTGGGGGCAATTCCTATAATATATGCAGCATAGGCTCGCCAGTTGAAACCGTAGGAGTAGTAGTAAACACCTCGTTTTGAGGTAGAGTAGAGCTCGGGCTCGATAGCCAGATAGCCTTTTGTGACAATGTAGTAGTGGGCCAGCATGACGCCAACAATAGCGCCTAAAAAGATTTGATAAGAAGATAGCCAAGAGATGAAATGGGTGGCAGTGCCGAGGAGTTTCCAGGGTACACATGCCAAGGAGAGAAGAGCGCAAATAAAGAACCCGCGCTTGATTGAGAGGTATTTTGGGTATAAGGCAGCGATATCGTTGCCAGCGGGTAAAACGTTTTCAACCACACACGAAAAGAGACCAGAGTATGCAAAGCAAAGCGAAATGAAAAAGGCTCCGGCCCGGTTGGCAGGGGTGTAGTTTTCTTTTAGGATTCTGTCGAGGTACAGGATTGGGTTCCATACCAGCTCGCCAAAGACTGTCAAGCTGGTAGTGCCAATAATGACACCAACGAGACCTACAACGAAATTTGCGACAGGAAAGCCAAACGCCTGGCCAAAGATGACGTCGTTGGGTTTTTTAGCATATCTTTGAAAGTCAGCTGCATTGACAATAAAGGTGGAACAATTGGCCCAGGACAGAAACACAAATTTGCAAATCAGCCAGCTGCGATCGGAGCCGGTTGGGGCGCTTTTAATTCGCACTGCAGACGAGTTAAAGCCGCCGGCCAGGGATAACATCCATATCAGCATGGCGATGGCCGAAATAAAGAATATGAGAACTTTTGAAAACAAAAAGTACTTGAGATGAGGAATGGGGACGAGGAGACAAATGCACATGATGAACCAAAACACAGTAAGACCGATCATGCCGGCACTGGTCAAGGCATCAGTCGGGCTCATGTGATTTGGAATATTGGCGATGGAGGGGAATATAGCATGTAGCATGACATAGACGCATTGGCCACCTTGGACCACGTTTATTCCGTTCCAAATAATGGACATGATGACTCTATTGATCACTGGCCAAAAAGCACCAAAGACGCCAAACGAAGCACGCGAGATAACAGGGAACCCCACGTGGTAGACCGCACCGGGTCTACCTGTAAACACCATGCTAACACCAGCGAGAAACTGGCCGCCGAGATGACAAGCCAGGGCCTCCCACATGGACAGGCCCACGGACATGAAGGATGTCGGAGAGTACCAGTTGGAGAGGTTTGCGGCAGCTGCGAGCCAGAACCAGGAGTAGGTGTGGAAGCCCCATGTTCTGTCTTTGCGGGGGGTGGGTCGAAGGTCAGGGTTGTCGAGCCAGATGGAACCTCCGTCGCTTGGGTCGTTGTATGGTTCCGTTGGCGGGTGCTGGTCGACCCTTAGAGCGTTTAAAAACTTTTCCATAAGATAGTATTGCTGTTGCTGTTGTTGTTGAACTGTTGAAAGATGCAAGAACTGTGTGTGTGTTGAAGAGATATAAAAAAAAGGAAATCAAAGTAACAGCAGACTAGAAGGGTACTGCCATGAGCATGACCACAGGATGAGAATGTAGTTTGTTGTTGAATAGATGAAATGGTAGTGTTTTTTTATAAAGAGTTGAATCTATTATGATAGTTGCAAGGGTTGTTTTTGGTGAATGAAAATCATTTCATGGCGAAGCATGCAGTAGAGAATAATATAATATTATAATATGAAATCGTGGGTTGTGGATGAAGGAAGAGAGAAAGATGGGAGGAGAAGAAGAAGCAGAACGAAAAAGGGTTTCACATAGATATATATCAACACTATACATATTAAAACAATTTCATCCGTATTCAAGTTAAGGCTTTGAATACTTTGAAATTCAACTGTTTGAACCTGTTCAAAAGCGCTGCTTCTTAAATTTTCATGATGATCTCACCATGGCATTCTCAATCCACGCAGCTGTAGATGTAGAAGAAACGGCCCTCTCATTTCAACCATTTGCATACACGTGTTTTGGGCAAGGGTGTTTACCTTTGGGAAATCCTTCAATTTGACTGCTATGCCTACATCCTATATAGTATAGAATTCATGATATTCTATCTATCAACGTACAAACTATAGTGGGACGTGCCAGGTACAGGAACCAGTTGTAACTAAAGTGTCTTTGTCGTATTTTTTTTGGATTTTTTTATTATTATTTTTGTATTTTCATAGTCTTTTTTTTTTAGCCTCAATGTTTTTTTTTTGTAAACCATATCATATATAGGGCCTATGGCGGTTAAACTTTATTTTTTCTTTTTTTTTTGTCAAGTGAAATCTTATTTTGTACTCGCATGGTTTCTAGAACACTGGGTTAGGTTATATGATACTCCCATCCACATGCATCTAAAAGATATATCTGATCGATCCATCCAGAGCAAAATGTTTTTATGATTCCTAAATCCCAGGTCCATCTTCACCACCAGCAAAAAAAAGTATTGTTAATTACTCTCATAACTATATTTACATCTATTTTTAGACATTTGAACGGCCCCACTAAAGCAAAAAACAAAGCACACCATTGATAGCCACAGAGTCGCTTTTATCCATAAAGTCATATGAAACGTTTAACTGTATACATTATGATAAGAACTCATCTTCTCATCCGTAGCATACTAATAGCTTTAAACTGCTCTTATCGCTGCTCTATACTCATCATCAAAATTTTCGATTACAATTGATAGCGCTTTGTTGATAATGATGATTAATTTTACGCGTCATGATATGGTTGATTATGGTCTTCATATGCACCATGCCAATGCCAATTAATGCGAGCTTTGAAACAAAAGCCACGATTGCACGCACGCGATGGATCACCAACCCTGATCCAACCCAGCCATGCAACCACCCACCTTTGCATTACAATTGATTCGCTCTTTAGAAACTAAATTTTTTAATTAAGATCTCTTGCTTTTGCTTTCAACTTTCAGCTTTAATTTCTGAAGTTCAGTCTCGTCAACCATCAAATCAATCAAACACCGCAGAGAGTTCAAGATTGTGTTATCTAACAAGATGGAAGCATAAATGAAAAATACATGCATAGTACAGAGCTAGCTAGTGATCGGACTAATTAGGGTACCGCGTTGTCATTGAAACAGATCTACGTTTCCATGGTGAAATGTACTCCATCACCCGCCGCGCGTCAACTGTGTACCGCTAGAGCATATGATGTAAGTCTAATTAAGCGAGCCATTGCAACGGCGCCGGCACCAGCAGTTAGGCATATCATGCGATATCAATTTTCAGCCTGCGCAGCCACGGGAACTTTTGAATGAATTCATCATCGATCAATATTTAATTTTGAACTTGCTTTTTTATTTTTATTTTTCAATTGCAGATCAGCCTTAAAATCTCCATACATTGAAATCCAACATGTATACCTGTATTTCATCATATCAACGCGTCAAAAAGTCGTTCGATTGATGCTTAAGATTTGTAGTACTATTTCTAGATCTGAGATTATCCTGCTAACAGTTAGGCAGATCGTCTCATTCTCAGGAAGCGTCAAACTTTGTGTGCTAAACTTCAAAATTTCATAACGCGCCAAAGCTGGTATGGCAGGTTGATTCACGCACAAAATATTGGGTAATTGGTTCGTCGATACATTCATAGATAGTTTACTAATCTTTCAACCCGTGAAGTTAGTCCTGAAGCTGATGTGTGTTAATTATAATAAACGTCGTCCTAACGGTGGGTTTGATATGTTGATATAGTAAATATCCATGGCTTTCTACTTTGTGATTTGATTCCTTGATGATAACTTCAGACATGATAGAGAACATAATGGGTCTTCAGTAATTGAGACAACACGTTCATGTTAGACTCAACCTTTTGAAGATGAATCTTTCATTGAACTTGCTTCATGCCCTCTAAACTAAAATATTTTCCTTCATCGGGCTGGGACTGGATTCATGTAGAGTAAAATTTCAGAGCGATTTAGCAAAGGAGATATTAGCTTTACAAATAAGGGAAGTAATCAGGCATGGCTTCATACACATAAGATCTATATATGTGCTGAGTATCATTGACTCCTGGAGCTATTACTTCTCTTCCTCTAGAAATAGGATTGATTCGTAGATCAAGAATTCAGCTTAAACCCACTTTCTCAAATTGGGTATAATATGGTGAATGTAGTTGACTTCTTTTGCTTGAGCCGAAGACTGGTATAGACAGCTTCATGTTTGGATCAATGTTAGCAATTTCTATAGGAATTATTCAAAAGTTAAAGGAGGGATTTACAGAATAGATGGCTAAAACTAAAGACGCTCCACTTATTGATCAAAAAGTGATTCGATATATACCAATCACTTTAGATACCAAGCTTATGATTGTCAAAAGCATTGAACATATCTGTAAAAGGTTACTAAGTTGACATTGATACCAAAGATAACTAAATATCTTGTCAGAGTTCTTCAAATTCGAATCATCGTATTCTAAAGAGTCTAACTTAGACCTTAAGGCAATACGAGTAACTTTGTTTTTCAAAGCTCCCTTCTTACTTTTTACACCATTGCTAAACCTAAAACTGGTACACTCCTTTCACATTAAACTAAGCATACAGGACAGGTGCTTCTTAAAAATGACTGTGAAACCATCAGCCAATTGAAATTTATGCACTTCATCAAGAACTAAGAGCAAGTTAGCAAGCAAGGAAGGGGAAGGGATTTGGAATACTCCCGTTCTCTATGAAGATGCGAGTTAACCTTGAAGGAGTGCCCACAGCATTGCAGATCTCCTACAAAGCACAGACGACAGGCTGAAGTATGAAAACCGTATCTGATGTTAAGGGCTTAGTATTGAGGTATCTTTCAATAAGCTAGACTAGTTTTGCATCTACGACATCTTTTCATAAAATTGTTTCAAGAACGAGTGAAGTATCAAGGAATGTAATATCACGACTCATTCATACTTTGATTTCATTAAATTACCTGTATTACGTAGACAATGACATTGAACTGAAGCTCGTGGAGTATAATTTTACAGAAAAATACAATGTAAGTTATATACACAAGACTGAAAAAAAGATACGAAACCGATTGAACAACAAAATATACTTTGTAACTTTTACTAGAAGCAGTATTTGGTATGAACAACGTTTTGACCTATTCTTATTTCTGTTGCTTCTCTTCTTTGCGAGGGTTGAAACATTAACAGCAACCAGCTTGGCTCAGCAAAGCTTTCTTATAAGAGAATACGAAGTCATAAAGTCAGTTTTGAAGTTGGAGCTTAGCACAAGATAGCAAGATTTTAATAGCAACAGCCGTAACTTTATTTGATAATTCTTTCTTTTTCTCTGGTATGAGAGCGCTCTAGGGCTAATATTCACATTAATGGAGTTATCAAACCTTCAGAAAAACACCAATTAATGCCAGTGTGTAGGCTACACATGCCTCTAAAATACACAATCTCAAAGATCTCAAATTGTGTTCATGGACAAGTTGGGTGATGGATCGATGATCCGGTCAATATTGTTGTTCCAGAACCCAATAGATCGATCTCCATATTCAATGCTGAGAAAAAAAGAAAGTCTATTTCAAGTTCGTTTACAAGGGTTTGTGAGCCAGTTTCCTAGAATGTGGCCCAAGCGCTAAACCTAAACCTCTTGATATTAAAGGAATAACTAAACTCTTTTATTATCAGAATATACAAGGATCTGTGCCATTAGTGGATACGGAACAATAAAAGTAACAACTGGAATTGCAAGTAAAAAATAATCATGTTCTATTTCAATAACTCTCATGTGCAAAAGGGATCTTGCAAGAGACAAGACCAACGGGTGACATGATTTACATATATTTTGGCGAGTTCAAATCCAAGATTGTTTCTATTGCGCTCTTTACAAATTAAAATGTAGTAGCGCAGCCAAATACTTGACGCCGATAATTCATTTTACGAGGCTTGCCACTCTACTCGAGGAGCCAGTGCTGGAAATAGGGAGAAGATTGTACATTAAGCAGCAGTAGGGATCAATCCAGCTAAAGGCTCGAACAGACCGTTTTCAATGATGAATGCACTTGGTTGTATGAAGGTTCAACAGTTCATCGCTGACATCTCACCACCATTGTTAGTGTGAAGCTTCAACTTGTAACATTTCAGAGAGAATGGTTTGTTGCATCAATTATGAAAGTAGACACTTGATTTTGTACTCACTAGAAAGACTTTTCCAAATCAAATCTCGAGGATTAAGATACAAAATACCTAATTCCACAATTCCTAACTAATTTTCTTACTACCTATAAATTGGAGGAAAAAGGATGAGAGAGTCAGATGAGTAGAGATAGCAAGCGAAATGGAGTTTCAGTAGTTTCACCAAGATGAAAGTGAGGCAGGCATCCCTGAAAACATCGAGACTGTAGTGGCGAGAGAGATCAGAGCGGAATATTAGCAGAACGCGCCGAGTTAAAGGTGGCTCATGTTTTCATATGGCAGCTTTAGATTCACCAGCCAGGTAAACAGAGGAAGAGACAAAGGGTATAAAGTCGGTGATGGGAAATCGGCCATCCCGTTTGAAGGAAGAACCGCCTTGTAATCAGCCATGAGGGCATGTACTGTTTAATTTTAGCCGCTCGAAAGGAACCCAACATTCTTGTTCATCCATGGGTGAGAAAAAAAAATTCGGCTAGAGTCTTCGATGAGGTGAACGTCATGAAGACTGCCTTGACGCAGCAGTTGAAAAAGTATCATAGTTGCATAACAGATCTGATAGAAGTGGGAATCAGAGTAGAAAAGTCTTCTACAGGGACCGAGACAGGTTATTTGTTTCAGAGAAGTGATTCATTTAGGTAATGCGGGTGGGGTACTAGTTTCAAAAATTCAATTTGAAGATTGGATCACCCCCAGGGGTCGAGAGTAGGCTGCTTCGAGCGAGAGGAAAACCGGTGGGAGGGATGCGGACTGGTACAGATACTGGCCCAGTGGCCCTTCACTTTACATCTACTGCAACGAGGGAGCTTCTGGGTGGGGTTGGAGTTTCCAGCGCTAGGGGCCGGAGGAGTATAAATAGTTATACCTTCCATGAGTTTTTTAAGTTGGAAAATGAGCCCTTCAAAAGGGAGGTCAATTTGGTGGCGTTTGATATGAGCTTCAAGCTCGGGGCAGTTGAGTGAAGCGATAACTAATTTGACAAGCATTTCTTTGGATTCGGGAAAAGCACTTCCCATCATATCGAGGACTTCTTCCATTTTGTCTAGTGAATCGTCGATAGTAGGAGTGAGATCTCTGGCAGTGCTTAGAACCCTCAGACCGTTGATCAAATCTTCATCAGTTAGTTTTCCATATTCTTCTTCGATGAACTTGATGCTACTGTAGCCTCGGTTGCATGATTTGATAACTTCCCTACAGATTTCCTCGCAAACTGTTTTCATAATGCACACATCAACTGCTGTCTCCAGATACTGTTGTGCATGCCCTTGTTTGGCGGGATCAGAAAATTCTGGAATTGCTCCGTTAGTGACATACTCTTCCCCATGAGGACTGCCGTAGTTTTTGAACCAGAATTTAAAATTTCGAGACCAATTGTTGTAATTGGATTTGCCCTGAAGCTGCAAAGCAGGGGGAAGTGTAGTGCGGTTTTCCGCTAAAATTTGAATCTGGTGAATTCTGTCAAGTTTCGCATCCTCAAGTGCAGACGAGTTATCCATGTTGTCAGTCATTGTCATGATATCTATACCCCCGGATGTGCAAAATACCTATGATTAAAGAGAAGAAGTAGAGTTAACAAGATGAAGAAAACTTTCAGTGGAACCTCTGACTATACAATTTGTTATCATATGTACAATTAGAGGATCCACTAGGGTAAAAGTCTAAAAAGCTAATGCTAGAACTGAAGTTGCATGTAGGGATACCCCCTTTGATCATATGCATGTAGACCTATACAAATTGATAAATAAAAACTTATGTAGACGCCTTCAGCAAAACCCAACATGCACTGAAACTAGTGCTAAAAAGTCTAGTATTGATGTTAATCGTTGTTTAGTTCCTGCTGCTTGAAGAGGTGTGAATATTCCTAAAAAGAATTACTCTACGTCTGGAAAGGAATCCCTCAAGTAGAGGCTTGTGTTTGTGAAAATATAAGTTACTCCCTCGGGTACAGTCACGTCTCTTCTGTTCATTGTCCATGCGGGGTTGCCCCAGCTCCACTGTCTGAACTACCAGGAGATCAACATTCGTAATATAGGCCTACAGGGAATACTAAAAAACCATCTTTCTGAAAGATAACGTCTGTCACCTCAACGATAACATCACCTTCGATAAACCTTCTTGAAGCACTATTATCACAGTTTGCATTCTCTAGGACTACTTGAAGTTATCAATATTTTCCAGGATACTGGTGTTGGAGAGTGACGAGTAGCCAGGCATGAAGGAAGTAATGACAGAAATGAGCGCTTAAAAGCCTTTCGGTCGATAGGGAAGACTGGCAGTTAAAGCCACGGACATTATCAGGCTAATATAAGGTTGAAAGGCAAAGGCTTTTTTAAATTATTTTGCTTTCAGGCAGCGTGGTTTTGGAACCCATTCAAAGGCTGATTAACGAACCTTTGCAGCACTTGGAGCAATGTCTGTATTTGCGTTTAAAATCTCATTCCAAGATGCATGGCCTCTACAATGATACGAAAGTCCAGTCAGTATCTTAGGGCAAAGTGGCCTGTTTCTTTTTTAGAGTAGAGCACTTGGGTTTGGATTTGCATGGCCCTCTGGAGCCTTCAGGTTAAGAAGCAAGGGCGACACAATTGTTGTAGCGGCGATGACACAGATGCAGTCTATGAGCACCTTGGAACGAGCCCATAATTTGATATGATTGAACAGTAGGTCATTTTCCATTTAAGTCGCCAGTTGCATTTCGAAATGGAACGAACAATTATTTAGAATCTAATTTATCAAGGATTTACAGGTGAGCACCAACGTTCCACCATCTCATTACTATTGTTTTTTTTTTTCGACAGAGGAGTCAAGAAATGGCAACTCAATGTTTTCAAATAACTTATTTAATTAACATAATTTCCTGCAATTAGGTTAGAATCAATCGAGTGGGCTCCAAATGAAAGCAGCGAGCGAGCATACATCATTAAATTTTGTTAGCAGAATCTGGACATAAAGACTTGAAAAAAATAAAGATTATAGTACTAATAGTACTCTAGCATTATTATTCAACTCGTTTGTGTCATTAGAAATGAATTGTGATATGCAGGAGTTTGGAGCACATTTTACCGAGATGTTCAGAAGTGAATCTTTTTGAACTGTTTCTACAGGTTGTTTTTAACTACGGCCTAGCTAGTGTTTTAGTATTAAAACAATAGAATTGATGTAGAGTTGAAGAGACACCATAACTTCCTTGCTATTAATCTTTGAAGCCTCAAGGGGAAGAACATGAAGCAGCAGCTGCCAAGAATTTTTTTTGGTCCATTCAAGGGAAACAATATTAAGATATGTCGTTTTTTTCTAAGCTAAGATCGGGAATCATCTTGGTGAAGTTTCTTGATCTGGTAATTATTATCTGTTCAGATGAGTTGTGTGTCACAATCTCTACCTATTTCCTCACTTTCATTTGAAATAAGATTCTGGCAAAAAAGAGTTCTGCAGATGGGGATTCTCTTTCAAACGCTGCAATAAATCTTGTGACGAATAGCGAGGGTGTCCAAGGATTAAGAAAAATTATTGATAGATGGTAGATATTTACTGCTTTAATTTTACGCGCAGTTGATAACAGAGAGAGCCCGACACCCTCAGGCATGTCACTGCGCTTAGAGAACATAAATAAACATGGAAATAAGAAATCTAACGAGCTCTCTTATAATTCTATGCTTTATTATTTACATTCATGCATAAAAGTAGCTATTTTCAAAGTTCAGAGTGGTAATTTTCTAAACTGACTCTTGATCAAATGACAATAAGACGAGGAGAGTAGTTGAACATCTCTGATATAGGCCCTATACCATCTGCTCAAGTAGTGCCCTAACAACTACTAAAATTTCATACCTTAAAGGCAAATACATTGAGCTTATGAAATTCAGAATAAATACAATTGAAGCTCTTAAAGATGATAAAGTAATTGTCCAGAATTTCATGAGTACATGAATCACATCAAACTTCTTCAATTTTGACGCCATCTATGTTCACATATTTTTATAGACACTGATAGAAGCATTTCTTATGAATTTTTCAATTATTATGAATGGAATACTGATTTTATTATTATTGCAGTAATGCTTTAAACACAAGAATGGATTGAATCACAACATCTAGAGCTAGTACTTGGAATAGGACTTGAAGCCAACGTACTGATGTATTTCAAACCAAAAACATAATAACAGTCTACTTTACAATATTGATGATGATCAATTTGCTTTAAAAGGTAGAGACTGAGAAGAGGATGTGCCCTAGCAATTTGAAACAATGGCAAGTCTTTGAAGATGCAGTTTAGCATGCATCTCATTCATGAGCTAACCTGTATCAATATTTAAAAAAGAGTTAGATTGAACCTATCCTTAACATTAGTTTGGAAGACTGTTTTGGCAAGTCGAAAGAGATGGAGAGCCTTAGCATTCCTGGATTGAAGCTGAGAAAAAAGCTAAGGAAGTTGAAGCCATTGTCACCGCAACATATTCATTATCTATATCCTTCAAATTTTCAAGTACTGTCTAGCATGCTAGGTAAGTAAACCGACTAATCAAAGGTTCAAAGATGGGAATTTGGATGAACTTCAATTCTACTCGAACCTCCTATACTGTTTTTGTCAACTATATAAATGCATTAGATTGTTTCAACGGTAGGAGGTGAGTTATTCCTCAGTGAAAAGTAATCTCAAATTATCCGTCTGTATTTAATAGCGGACTGAAAAGACTTGCAGCAAGTAAAGCTCAAGCATACCCGGTAATATTTTGCTTTACGCGCCGAAAAGTTATTATTCAGTTTATTTCTTCGATATTTCTCGAGGGGTAAACTGAATCATGTCTGATTTATTCAATGACAAGATGTTGAAGCATTCGACGTGAGTAGATCCTTTATACTCAATTTATTCAATAAGCCTTTAATCTTTGCTTTGATCCCGTTTCAGCGTTCAAGTAACTTGGGTAGAAGGGAGAGTCTTTCAACGATGTGACGAAATCATTGAGGAATCGTATGTAAGTTTGACATTCTATTGATATAGCCTTTAAATGTGGAGCACTCTGCAATTTATGTGGTATCTGAGGTTTGAAGCCATCTGTGCAATCTATGTGATAGAATCAGTCCTCTGTCTTTGCAGCCAGGAATTTGAATTTGAAACAACAAACTGTTGGATAATTGCAGTGTTGTGCAAAGCATCCAGCAACAGATACATGTGAAATTACAATTGAAAATACCATTGTATTTAGCAATATCAGGGTTGAAAATAGATGAGAAAATAAATGAGATATATTGCTGAACTACGTCTATTATTTTGTCCTTGCTCAATGGGCCGTGATTAAATAGCTATGCCAACATCTTGACTGCTTGTGAAGTTCCACCCATCGACAAGGAAAGTACTCAGATAGTGAAAGTAGGAAATCATGACGGAACAAGATGTTGAAATACAAAGTGTGCCGATGAAGGCAGTTCACCAATGCAATTGTTATGGTACTCGTTAACAAGAAAAAACTCATCTAAGCTCATCAACTGACGAGCCTGGATGTTTCTGCCATGGAGAAATGCATAACAAACTGCCAGCCAAGTCCATGATCCTTCATTGAGTAAATCCATCAATGTTTGAGAATTCGAGAGGCTCAAGGGATTTAATCATTGCTGTAAGATCCCAAGGCAGAATCATCCAAAATCAAGCAAATGCTCAAACCAAGATCGTGAGAGCAGATTGACCATCCTAAAAGTCATGTTAAATATTTAGAAACATTAGCATCAGAGTGATATGTTGAGTCACAAAAGACAATGATTCTGAGAGAATGCATTGATGTCAGCCCAATCCAGGATCGACATAAATTGCCAACTCTCCTTTGTCGACAGGATGAACATAATGCTGCTCCGTAAGAACTTGCCAAGTTAGAATGATGAGAAAAGAAAAATTTCTGTTAATACTCGTAAGATACTTCTGAGAGATCAGTATGTTTTGCTGAATTTTTCATAAAAATGGCAGTGAAAAGTTGGAGATAAAATTTTTACACCTCCAGAGGGGAGTTGAGAGATACTGGAAAAAATGTATGGGACACAGGTGGATCACCAATTGAATGAAGTTGACTGGCTGGAATAAAAATTTTTCATCATTTAGAAATTTTCTAATTCGACTGGAGGAATTTCGATAAACAAGGTTGAGCAATGACGGCGATGGCTGGTTGAATTAACGGAAGTTGGTGATCGTAACTGGGACAACAACCGGAGTTCGGCAGTTACAATGACAACACAAACCAAAGATTGAGTTATATTGACGGCATGTTTAGTAGTGGTTATGGCAAAGTATGGAGATAGAAGAGGTGGAAGGGCTGATGGGCCAGAAAGAGAGAGGGAGAAGTGGAAGGAAAGTAGAAAGAAAGAGAATCCGTAGAAGGTGAAGAGGGAAGGAGTCGTTTTCAGACGTAGAAGCAAGCTTTATGTGGTGTGATTTAGAACGGAGTAAGGTACAATGCATTCAAGAAGATCGAGGACAGCTTATTGTTGAAATGGTGGTTAATTGATAGAACATTAAGAAGGCATCGGGTCTTGTAAAGATCGGAGCAGCATTCGGCAAAATAAGTATATATATGAGGCTACCCCCCGCGAAAAGCAGGCTTGGAGAATACATAAGAGAGGGCTGCCTGAGAAGGCAGTCCTGAGTGGGGGGAAGGACACGGTAAAAATAAAAATGAACGGCTGATGGCGGGCTGGTCTGAGATTTACTTCACATTGAGCCTGGCTCGAGCGGCAGCGAGAGCCACGGGAAAAAAAATCGCCGAAAACGGCCGAAAAATGGTAAAAAACACCGCAAATGGTTAAGAAAACCAAACATGCAGCTACAGGCATAGTTGTGAGTAATGGTAGATTAGTATGGATTGTTTATTTTGATGCAGTTACTATGGAGATTTATGTATGGTGGCTGAACTACAGTGGGGTCAGGGTGCATGTAGTCGGTACCATTAGTCATTGATAGAGGTATTTAAGAGTAATCAGTCGGGATTACTGAGGTAATTCTTTTAGTTTAGCAATACAGGTGGTGGAGATAAATTTGTAGTTGTGAGTTGGTAAAGTAATGAGTGTATGTTGGAAATAGTAGTCAGCAGTTTGTAAGCTGGATGAGTCAGCAGGATTAGTCAGCGAGACTTAGTATGGAGAGATTAGTATGGAGAGTTTAGTATGGAGAATTTAGTATGGGCGATTTAGTATGGAGGGATTAGTATTGTGGATTTAGTATGGAGAATTTAGTATGGTGGATTTACTATGTAGAGTTTAGTATGTAGAGTTTAGTATGGAGAAGATAGTACATAGTAATTTAGTATGGGCGATTTAGTATGGAGAATTTAGTATGGTGGATTTACTATGTAGAGTTTAGTATGTAGAGTTTAGTATGTAGAAGATAGTACATAGTAAATTAGTATGGAGAAGATAATACATAGTAAATTAGTATGGAAAAATTTTCACATAGTAAATTAGTATGGAGAAGAATGTACATAGTAAATTAGTATGGAGAAAACAGTACATAGTAAATTAGTATGGAGAAGATAATACATAGTAAATTAGTATGGAGAAAACAGTACATAGTAAATTAGTATGGAGAAGATAATACATAGTAAATTAGTATGGAGAAATTAGTATGGAGAAGAGTGTACATAGTAAATTAGTATGGAAAAATTTTCACATAGTAAAAAGTGGAAAAATGGAAAAGGCCATAAGATGGGTTGGGCTTGAGCTGGAGAGATGAGACTTTGGCTCATACTAATGAGAGGCTATGTGTAGGCAAGAAAAATATAAAACACAAAGTTTGCTAAGTAGGAGGGGAGCTAGGTTGGATTTTAGATTTGTTG
>JAJMHO010000009.1:0-21315 GCA_030566085.1 Geotrichum histeridarum
TCTACGTTTTGTCCAAGGAGGAGGGTGGCAGACACTCTCCTTTCGGTCTGAACTACAGACCTCAGCTTTTCGTCGGATCTGCTGATGTCACTACTGTTCTTACCTTCCCCGAGGGTGTCGATGAGAGCACTCAAGTCATGCCCGGTGACAACACTGAGATGGTCTGTGAGCTTGTTCACCCCACTGCTGTTGAGCAGGGTCAGCGTTTCAACATCCGCGAAGGAGGTCGTACCGTTGGAACTGGTCTTATTACTCGTATTATCGAGTAATTGTATATATTATATATTTCTTCAAACATCTTTTCTCAACTCCTTTCTTTTCTCATTCAGACATTTACAGAGTTTACACTGGTAGGATTTTTTTCTTCGCGTCATTTCTCAAGTGGTTCACCCCTTTTGCGCACGATGGAAGATCCTGTTTCTTTGCTGCGTTCAACTTTCAATTACAATACTTGAAGACTGAGATTTGATTCTTCTACGTCCCCCTGTATTACATTACTTAATGACTATCCTAACACACAAATTCTTTTGATATATTATGTTTCGGTAGGTATTATTCTATCCAATGGAACTGTTCTTGTTGTGATCTTAATTAATCTAATTTTCAAAGGAAAACATGTCATGATACTTATAATCAAAATAGAAACAACTCAAAATTGCGCGAACATGTAAGATCTAATGATAATTTAGTTCACCTAGTTTATGGTCAAAAGTCTCATTCAAATGATTGAACTTCTGGGAAGAATAACAGCATTGATAAAATTGAACAATATGAATCTAAAAGGGCCGTAAGCCTGTGAAACTATCTATAATCTATTCATCAAATTAAAATATCAGTCCTCATCAGATTCTTCCGAATCGTCCTCAGAACCGTCCTCAGAATCAAATTCATCATCGTCCTCGCTTCCAACAACAGCACCTACTTCGACTTTATAGCCTGCCTTGTCTAATTGCTCCTTAAGAGCATCAGTCATCGATGTGTGACAAGCAATAAACACCATAGATGATTCAGGCTTGAAGAGAGGTAAGAAATACTTTTTGAAACAAGCTTCCACGTCCTGAATGGTAACTTTTTGAACGCGGCTCAGATGATTTTTCAAGTAACTTCTATCACGGTTCTTCAACTTGAAATTCAAATAGTTGCTAGCTGCCACTAAGCTTGCATTCTCTCCATTGGTAGCAGCCGAGTGAACCAAAGCATTTTTGGCACCTTCCAGCATGTGAGATTCAATTGGAGTTTTGCCACTTGCAAAGTCAGAGACAAGCAGTTCACAAACTCGAATGGCCTCGCCAGAGTTAGTTCCCCTTTGGATGACGAGTTTGATGAGTCCTTCTTCAACATTTAAAATCATACTAGCTCCATAAGCTAAACCAGCTCCACGAACAGCACGCCACATGGGACCTTCAAGAGTTTGCAAAAACTCACAGCATACAGCAATTACCGGTATATCCTGATCAAGGAAATCAATAGGGCCTTTGCCAACAACATAGGCGTATGAAGTTTCGGAACTGGCCATGGGGGTAATAAGAGCAATCGTAGAAACATTGATACCATTTTCAGATCTCGCGTCTCTCAGATATGGAATGTTATCATTGTGCTGAATTGCTTTGCTGAATTGCTTCTCAGAAAATGGAAGCCAGGTTTTGACAGGATTCTTCAACTTTGTTACGTCACCAGTAACCAGTACCTTAATGCTATCAGAATTCAATAATGACTGACGAGCTTTGGCAAGGTTTCGTTGAAGAGTAGAAACTCCGTCAGGGTCGTCCAAGGAATGGAAAAGATCTTTGAAATATTCATCAGTTTCAAACAAATCAGCAGCTTTTCTGAGGGATCTGTTTGTCCACATAGTCCTTGCAAGTAGTGAAAATGCTACAGTTGAGCACCTTCGTTTACGTTCAGCAAGGCCATTCATATACTTGTGCAAAATGATTCGAAGGCGCTCCTCTGTAAACTGGGTCCACATCAATGCATTTTGTAACCATTGCACAGCAAGATCGTACTTGTCGCACCTGACTTGCAATTGAAATGTCAGATAATCTTCAAATTGACCTTCTATACCATAGTCAATAAGATCACTCAAAGTATCAGCCTTCAATTTCTGAACAGCAGTTTCAAAATCAACCATGGTTCCATCGGCCAGCTTAAGAGGCAGAGCAAACATTTCGGCAAAAAAGACATCAACAAGAGGCAGCAATTCTTCGTCGATTTCTCTGGTAGAGACAAGAAAATTAACTGTCACAAATTGAGACTGGTAGTGTTCAAAATGAAGATCAAGATTAAAGCCCTCAGGTATATCTTTCTCAACAAGGCTTTGGATTTCCTGGTCTAATACAGGGGTATTGTGAGAGGATGTTCCTGCAGATGCCATCTTGGTTTCAATAAATCGAATTTTAGATATGTCTGGTGCATGGAACTGATTCAGTATTGATTCAGGAACAGGCTCATTGTTTTTCTTTTGAGCCTCGTCGAGTAATTGCTGCAAATTCTTCAATCCCTCCTCCCCATATTTAGCCTTGTAGCCTTCAGTCCTTTCGATATTCTCAACTTTTTGGGTTTCGTACAATTTCTGAGAGGGCTTTCCTAGAACTGACACAGAGGGATTCTCAGTTAGATATTTCCTCAGAATGGAAAGCCACTGGCTCTTGTTCCATGAGGCCAATGTATCAAACTTTTTCAATGTCGCTGTCCAAGCTTCTAAGTCTTCTCCATCCAAATCACCGTATGTAAAAGCAGCAAGAGTAGTTTCTACAAATCTGAATGGATCCGTTTCTACTGCGAGATTGAGCTTGTCCTTCACCCGCCCAAGAATTCTTAAAATTTGAGTAAGGTCGATATCTTCCTCATCCACAATCTGCTTCAAAACTCGGAATGTTTCCTGTTGAGCCTCGTCTAGTTTATCGCTTGGAACACTAAAAGAGAAAGTTAGTTTCATCCAGCTAATCATTTGAACAAAGATGCGTACTTCGATAGGTAAAGGGAAATACCCAAATATATGTACTTATCCAAATAGTAATCAAGACTAGTAGCCAAAGGATTAGCTGTCTCAACAAGGGCGCTAGGAAGTTTGCCTATTCCATCTTCTGTGAGATATTTCAGCAAAATCTCCAAAGCAAGCCCATCCTCTTGATCAGATAGCTTGGGGCCAATCCAGCTAATAAGTGCTTCACCAATTGATTCGTCCAGCTCCGGAAATTCAATATGCCTCACGTCCGACTTTGAAATGTATGAGGAAGGCTCCGTATCCACAAATGGCCGAACATAGTGCTCCGGTGCAGTTTCCAAGTCATCATCAATTGTTTGAACGACGGACAAGAATTCTTCAGGATCCACATCCCCTGTAACAATGATACTTAAATTGTTTGGAGTGTACATGGCTTTGTGAAAGGTTTGAATCTCATTGTTGGTCAAGACACGCAGAGCTCCCATTAGTCCTCCAGTTTCACTGGAAAAGGCACTATCTGTTCCATATAGAGCTTTTTGAACACAGCCCTGCATTCTAGAGGATGATGTATTTTCTATACCCTGCATTTCGGAAAAGACGACACCCTTTTCTTCTGCGTTGCCGTCAATATGAAACACCTCTGTAAGACAGCATTCGTCAGTTAAAGTAGGATTCACCACATGATCGATATAAACAGGCAGTAAAGTCTTGAATCCTTCCCAACCAGCAGTTCCTAAGGTATACACTGTCTGATCAACAGCAGTCCAAGCATTTGTACTAGAAAGCATTTTGTTGCCAAGGGTATCAAGCAAGCCCTTGTAAGGGTACGATTTCGATCCCATAAAGATAAGATGCTCTAAAGTATGAGGCGCACCTGAATCATTATGAATTTCAGACGACACTGCAAAATAGCCATTGACTATAGGACTCTTGTGTTGAATCAATACTGCGCTTAACCCTGTGCGCTTTGAACGATAGTAGTTAACTTTGGCAGGACTGTACTCTACTTGAAAGCTTCGATGAAGCTGGAATGGATGACGCGGTTTCGCCATCGGTGTCTGATAGAATCTTAGTTGATATTGCAAGTAGGTTGTGGTTGCCAAAATCTGGACGGGCATGCGTTCCTTTTAAAAAAAATTATTTTCTAGTGCCTAGTAAGGCTGGCTTAGAAATAATGCTCATAATTTATATTTCCCATCTCCTCCACTACATGGGTCGGAATGAACAACCAAAAGCTGAATGCTACAAAGCCGTTGCAAAGCTTTGCTAATGCCGCGGCGAAATGCAGTCCAATGGTATGGTTTACCTGTTTACTCGAATGAGCCATGTGAAACTGACTTAGTTGAATCAAGGCTGCAGCTTATGGTGAATGTGTTCTCAAACAGTACCAGTCTACTACCAAAGACATGTGTTTGAAGGAGTTTCAGCAGTTCAAAGCCTGTGTTCAAGGGAAGGTTAGTATATAAGTCATTCCCATGATTTCTCTAACAGTACGATTAAGTTGGGCAAGAAGTGGTAGTTATGAAATAGTGAAATACAACACCTCCGTGGATCATGATATTACTGTCAGGTTTATAACAACTGGGTTTTGCTCATAAACATATCATTTAACTTAATGGCATTAAATCATTATTTACAAATCAACAACACTCTCATATCCCTGTTTCTCCATCATTTCTTATCAGGAGTGGAGTTCAGTTGATCCAAATTCTGGACCACAGTTCCTTATGTAGGTTGATTAGCTGTCCGGTGAAGTTTCACTTTTTTGGTTTCTGGCCTGAATTATGGATCATGCATTTCAAGAGCATACAAGTATCGACTGTGTTATTGTATGATGGTACTGGCTCTTATATGAGAGCTGAACATTGAAGGAGTGGGTGTAGTGGAAGTTAGATTAATATGCCAGCTGGCAATTGGTATACAGGAATATATTACTAAATTAATGGTCAATGAAACCGCACATAATTTTCTACGCGGCTCTTCTTGATTGATCAATTTTCATGGCAGTGGTCAAAGGATTTTCTCCTTAACTTCTTAGCTATAGGCCTCAAGAGTTATCAACAAACTATATATTACATGATGGGTTATGTAATATACAATATGCAATTAAAAGACCGATAAAAAGGACAGAGAATGTAAAACGTATCCAAAGGATTTGAACGAGAAAAGGAAGACAACCAAAACACACATACAAGTTTTGTAGTGCCAATTCATAGAGTAGACTTTGAAAATGTTGTTATCGACGTGATAGTCTAGGATTGTGCTTCTGGCAGCATCCACAAACTTGTCACCCTAAAGTTAAGTAAATACTTAAGTAAATTTAAATTAATATACTTATTTTATACTTATCACAATGTTATATTAATTTAAATTAACTATCAGTGTTGCAAGCAAAGAAAACGCATAGTTCGTTCATTTTTCAAAAGTTCGATTCTTACAATGATTTAGGGTTAATGTTGTTGATAAAGAGTTCTATAGTGTTAAAACAGTGTAAGAGCAGAAATATGGCGTTAAGTATGGCTGTACTACCGACGCATTTAACCGGAACCTATGAATTGCTCTTGCGGTAATGAAATAACCTTCTAAATGAAAAAGACAAAACATTGGACACTGTTGTTCAAAGGTCTGTTGTGGATAAACAGGATTTCCCTACTTTATATTTTATTTAGTTGGACAAAATGAACTCTATTGTCTCACTTAATACTTTGATAAGTCTTCCACAATGGAGAATCGTTTGAATCTATCTCCAACTCAATTGTAATCTAATAAGATTAATTTACTACACAAGTTAGATAGTCTTACAAATAAATATAAGTACTACCAAAATAAGATTTATAGATTTTTCAATCATATAGATTTACATACTTGTAGTAAAGCTATACAATCCAACCATGAAGTCACAATTGCTAGTTGTGATGAGAGACACAAATCCTTCATTGTTCCAGGTCAAAAATACATTATGACAGCAACGTAATAATTTTATACATATTTTGTACTTGAGGTCGACCTTTATAAAGATAATATAAAAACAATCTATTATAACTTGGTGGAAACACTGAAAAAAATGGTGAGGAGAAGAGAGCTGAACAAGAGAGCATTTGACAAAATAATAAAATTAGTTTGAATTAATACGAAATAGTATATAGATAGGGTTGAACAAGGTTCTGGCTATGTGTAACGAATACGCAAATCAGTTGGTTTTGTGGCAAGTATGGGGAGAACACTCGGCCTATATCCTGTTAGCTCCAATATCCTGTTAGCTGGTACATTTGTTGAATTGTCTCTGTGACTGATTTTACCTTAATTGGGATATTGGGACTCGAGAAAAATTTACGAACAGAACTTTTATTTTATCCCAAAAATTATAATTATCTTTGGTTTTATCATTTTAGTTCTTTCTTCTTACCGTCAATCTAAACTATCTTTTGTTGAACCTCAGAGCTATGAGAAGACATATTGGAGTATTCAATAAGATGAAATGGAGTTTAAAGTTTGTAAAAGTAATTGATTGGTGTAAGGAGCTAAACTTGACAATGCGGAAATAGTCCGCCTTTTATAACAATCACAAAATACCAACATAGGAAATAAATATTTACAAACAAAAACAAAAGGATATTGCATGATATCCGAAAACTAACAATAATGAGATTCAAAAGCAATCTATACGGAAGGTTCCTGAAAGTTATCAGTGCGCTCAACAGTTTGTGAGGTGATACCACTTTCAACATGTAACATACAATTTAAATGTGCTAAAATGCTGTTAGAGCGGGAATACTTAATTACCAATGGCAAAAGCAATGCAACATGAAAGCACTGAGAGACATGGTGGAGAGAGTGTTTGACAAAACAGAAACAAGAGACACTAGGAATTGATACCAGAAAGTGTATCACAAGAACAAAGAAAAATGAGAAAACTAAAGCTATTTATAATTTGTAGTATTAAACATCTTCGTTCTTGCATATTTTTCTTGAGTTCGCGATTATCCACCCAATAAAGGCTAAACGAGTCACAAATACGACTCAAGTTATTTCCCACCTAACGCTAGATGGACTGTGGGTTCTGCACTATTTGCAACACCAACATATTGTGGATACCTTGTTGGGCAATGAAGAATTTGTGGCTCTGATGGTTTTCTCATGATACTTAGAAGGACTTACGATAATTTGGTAAGCCAAGTTAACGATGACTTACCTCAACTTACTCCCGAGTTAACTCAACTTTATGTTGAAGATTGTGGCGTTAAGTGCGAGTTATATATCGTTAACACTGACTTATAGGTGCCTGCCTAAATCAGTCATTGCCAATCTGATTTAATCTATTTGTTTACTTACCTGACCCCGTCGCATATGTATCCACTTCGACTCTGCTTGATCAAGAATTGGACCATTGAACGCTGGATCTCATACATCCAAAAATCGATCATTTACGCAGTCTCATATGTATTTCACTGTGCACAGATCGGATCTCCATCCTCGAAGATGTTAAACGAGGTTCTGGCTATGTGTCACAAACACTGAAATTCTTTGTTGGTGTTACAAGTAGGACAGATTTCTCAGCCGATTGTTGCAATATGGAAGCACTGAGAGACATAGTAGACATAGTGAAGTGAAGTGTTTGACAAAGTAGAAACAAAAGATAGATTGAATTGATATCTGAAAGTGTGTGGTAAGATGAACTAAAATGAGAAAACTAAAACCTATTTATAAGTTTTGGGACGAAGAAAAATTTTCTCTTTGCAAATTTCTCTCGAGTCCCAATATCCCAATCAGGGTAAAACCAGTCACAGAGACAATTCTAGGAATGTCCCAGCTAACAGGATATCGGCCGAGGGTTCTGCCCTACTTGCCACACCAACAAAGGATTTGCGTGTTTGTGACACAGAGCCGGAACCTCGTTCAACATTTTCCTCTTGCTACACGCTTTCTGGTATCAATTTGAACTGTCTTTTGTTTGTCAACCACTCTAGCTCAGCTCTCTTCTTCACTATGTCTCTGACTGCTTCCATTTAGAAGTCTCAAGATCGATTGTTGAGTACTCTACATGCAATACTATATCTACATTTTAATTTTTTCCAGTCATAAAGAAGTCATAAAGTGTCTCTCTATTTCTTCCTTAAATAATGAACTATGTGGCTTTTGACGTCTGGCACCCAACATTGTCTGTAAGAGATTGTACTTGAACTCTAATTCGTGAGGTTAATAAAAGTAATTATTCTTCTGGCGTTAACTAGACTTACAGGCAAGGGCAATTCTCTGGCGAAAGGATTGAAGGCTGAAGAGCTTTAAGAACTGAGAAGTCTTAGAAAGACGAGGGAAAATGAGTATAAGAAGAAAAGAAGATATTGTATTGTAGATTTAAAAAGTTATAAGAATCGAAGAAATAGCTAACTATTTATACAATTTTTTTTTATAATTGTGTTCACGAATAAAATAAGAAGAAAAATATAGAAATCAAGTCAGGGAGTAGCTTTGACCCCCAAAAAGAGGAATCAATTCGTTCACAAGATCAAGGGTTTCATGAAAGAGGAGATTCCATTATTCTTATCTCATTAGGAGGACATTATCATTGATGAGAGCGGAGACATACACAAGGAAAAGGAGTCTTGAGTAATAGTAGCATTCTGGAAGGATAAAACCCTTTGGAGGAGTTAGCCCGGAAGAGTTTGTGATCCAAAGAAAGAAGTTGGAAAGTGGGAAGGTCCAGAAAGACGTTAGCAGAAAAAGAAAATCAGCTGGAGCTGATTTCTTACATTGCCTACTTAAAATGTCTGTAACAATAACATTCTCTTGTTTTAGTAGACGCCAAGTATCTTGTGCTTCTTATTAATTAAGCCATATTGGATTCCGCTTCCGCATTGCTTTCATCTAACCAATCTTGGCAAGAGACACAGTATCTTGCTGACTTAGATACCCTTCAAAAACTTCCATTTGATCATAGCAACAAGCAGGTAGCCAGCCAATTCCATTGGAGTGGATACTGTTGAAACTAATGCATGTATGTGCATAAAGTCCGAACAGCCGAGATATGACTTTAGTCATGTCTTCGCCGGTACTTTCCTAGAAGATACTTAATTATGTTTTATTATTCTATTGTCTATGTATATAAATAGTCCGAAGATTTTCTCTGGAAAATCTTCTTCTTTCTTTAATTCAATTAACAGTAGTTATTGCACATTAGGCTTTATCTTGCTAGAATTCACTTCATTCAAATCATTCACTATGTCCTCTGACGACAACAAAATTTCTATCATTCAACAGATACGCTTCGATCTATGAAGTTCAAGAGATCTTTGTACTGGGTCATGTCTGTTGAAAGAGGTATCATGTCACAAACGGTTGAGCGCATTACAGAGAGCTCTTATCTTTTGACAGAGCTTGGCGGAACTTTCCTTATCAATTGCTTTTAAATTGATTATTATTAGTTTTAGGATATCTTGCGATATCCTCTTGTTTTTGTTTAAATATTTGTTATGTTTGTATTTTGTGATTGTTATAAAAGGCGGACTAATTCCGCCTTTTCTGTTAGTTTAGTTCTTCACACACAATCAATTATCTTTCCAAACTTCAAACTCCTTTTCACCTACTTATTGAATACTCCAATATGTCTTCTTATATCTCTGAACTTCAACAATGTCATCGTCGAGGGAGCTGAAGCTGAAGCGCTCGCCCCAAACGTCACAAATAGCCTTCTCTACCTCTCTGGGAGTGGGTGGGCCGTATGTTTCAGCATGGTAGATAAGTGTCTCACGACCTGTCACCCATTTTTGTTTGATCTCGCCCCAAATACCCGTCAGAGATGTTGAAGCTAATGTGTATTTGTGCATTTTAAGTCTGAGCAGCTGAGATGTGACTTCAGTCATATTCTCGCCGGTACTTTCCTAGAATATCCTTATTATTCTATTGTCTATGTATATAACTAACCCGAAAATTTTTGACTGAAAATCTTCTTCTTCTTCAATTCAGTCAAAGCTCTTATTAAGTACAAGCCAACTTTCTGGAATTCATTTTATTCAAATCATCTACTACAATGTCCTCTGACGACACTAAACTTGCCATCATCCAACAAGAGACAGAGGCAGAGATGACATTGTTGACTATTGGCTTCAAGCCACGAACAATCTTATTTTGATCAATATCGTCTGCACCAGCGGTAACGATGCGGTCTCTGGCATAATCATGTACAAATTGACCCAAGGAGACAAAGTTATAGAGAAATATGCGATGCCACTTGTGATAGTGACGCTTATCACGAAGTTTGTTCCTTGGGTCAATGGAGATGCAAGTTCTGCAGACCAGGATGCATAGTAGGAAGGAAGCAGTGATAGTCATGAAGAGGAGAAAGATTGTGAAAAGAAAATGTTTGACAATTTAAATCAATGTGTATCTTGTAAAAGGTGGGGCAATATACGTTGAAGTTCAGAGATATAAGAAGACATATTAGAGTACTCCAGAAGATGAAAAGGGAGTTTGAAGTTTGGAACAGTAATTGATTGTGTGTAAAGAACAAAACTAACAGAAAAGGCGGAATTAATTAGTCCAGTTTTTATAATAATCACAAAACACAAACATAAGGTACAAATATTTAAACAAAAACAAGAGGATATCGCTGTTAAACGAGGTTCTGGCTCTGTGTCACAAACACGCAAATCCTTTGTTGGTGTGGCAAGTAGGGCAGAACCCTCAGCCGATATCCTGTTAGCTGGGACATTCCTAGAATTGTCTCTGTGACTGGTTTTACCCAGACTGGGATATTAGGACTCAAGAAAAATTTGCAAAGAGAAAATTTTTCTTCTTCCCAAAACTAATAAATAGTTTTAGTTTTCTCATTTTAGTTCTTTCTTCTTACCATATACTTTCTGGTATCAATCCAAACTATCTTTTGTTTCTACTTTGTCAAACACTCTCTTCTCTTCACTATGTCTGCCATGTCTCTCAGTGCTACCATATTACAACAATGTTGAGTACTCGTATCTCTCAACGGAACTTTTAGGGACCTTACTTTTTTTTTTTACTTTTAAATTACATTATTGTTAGTTATGAAATATCTTGCGATATCCTCTTGTGTTTGTATAAATATTTGTCTCTTATGTTTGTTTTGTGATTGATATAAAATGCGGGCTATTTCCGCCTTTTCTGTTAGTTTAGTTCTTCACACACAATCAATTACTTTTCCAAACTTCAAACTCATTTTCATCTTCTTATTGAATATATGTCTGAACTTCAACAGAAATAGTCCGTCGTTTATCACAATCACACAAAACAAACATAAACACATATTTAAACAAACACAAGAGGATATCGCAAGATATCTCAAAACTAACGATAATGAAATTGCAAGAAATCGATAAGGAAGGTTCTGAAAAGTTCTGTTGAGAAATAAAAGTTTTCAACAGTGTGCTCCATGGTTTGTGACATGATACCACTTTTAACAGTAGAGAAAAGACTGTTTGACAAAGTGGAAACAATGGATAGTTTGGATTGATTTCATAATGTAGTAAATCAATTCTGATAGAGTCCAATTCAGCTAGAGATAGATTCAAACGTGTTGCAAAAAAAGGAAGCACTGAGAGCTATGGCAGACATAGTGAAGAGAAGAGAGTGTTTGACAAAGTAGGAACAAAAGATAGTTTAAATTGATACCACAAAGTATATGGTAAGAAGAAAGAACTAAAATGAGAAAACTAAAACTATTTATTAGTTTTTGGGATGAAGAAAATTTTTCTTTTTGCAAATTTTTCTTGAGTCCCAATATCACAATTAAGGTAAAACCAGTCACAGAGACATTCAAGTAATATCCCAGCTAACAGAATATCGGTCGATGGTTCTGCCCTACTGCCACACCACCAACCGATTTGCGTGTTTGTGACACAGACCCAGAACCTCGTTCAACAAATAAAAGATAGAGAATCTTTGCCCAACTAAATAAAATACAAAGTAGAGAGAGAAGACCTCCTTAAATTACGAAACAGAACTAGCAATCAATCTAAAAATAGCCAAATTAAATCACGTCATTTGGAACGACTGATTGACTCAGCCACCTGTAGGTCAGAGTTAAGCACACTTAACTCACACGTCACAACACCGCTTTAACTGCAACTTAAATTTGAGTTAACTTTCAGTAAGGTGAGGTAAGTCGATGCATAACTTGGCTCACCAATTCCGGTATGTCCCAGCCAAGATCACGAATAAACCATCAGAACCACCATTCTTCAAGCCCAACGCCCTATCCACAACAAGTTAATTCCTTATACTCAATCAGTTAGTTTTCCAAACTTCAAATTCCTTTCTCATTTTCTTACTGAATACCACAATATGTCGTCTTATAAATCCAAAGGAAAAACATAGTGAATTCCCCATACTGCAGAATTTCAGAATCAGAGCTTCAAGATATGTCCTAATTTTTATATTCTCATACGAGAGTACACCTTTCATAACAATCACAAAATACAACCATAAGCAATGAATATTTAAACGAAAACAGAAGGATATTACAGAAATGCGAAAACTAACGAGAATGAGATTTAAAAGTAATGGAAAAGGAAGGTCCCTAAAAGATTCTGTTGAGAAACACGAGTTCTCAACAGGGTGATCGTTAATGATTTATCTTCAAGTTCAATTTTTTTATGAGTGGTTCTAGTCGTACAACATTTTTTCATGTTGTGCGGATAAGAAATTTGTTAAGTTACTCAAATTTTTTATGATTCTTTTTTTTTTTCAACAATATTTTTTACACTTTTTTTCACTTTAAATTTTTTCCTCCCATGGTATATTTTCATGTATGTTTAGTTTCATTTCTCAGTAATTCTATCAGATAATGTAATATTTACAACAGATTTTGTTAAATTGTTAGTCGTTTGTATACGAACAGCAGAGTATGTTGAATTTTCATGTTTTTGCACATAACATCCTGTATTTCACGCTCTAGTTGAGATAATTGCCAGGTCATAACAACAAAGTCAAGACCCCATAGACCAATGATCAAAGAAATACTGCCAGATGTTGAATTGTCAAATACTAAATGTTAAATTTCTATCTTATTGCAGAATTAATACCAGGTATTGTTAATTTTCTAGTTTTACGAGAAAATACAAAAAGTTTACAAAGTCAAGACCAAAATTTAAAGAAACACTTCCAGTCATTAGATTTTCCATTTTCTTTGGCAGAATTAATACCAGATGTTCTAATCTCCAATATCTTGCAGAATCAATATCAATTTTTTGTTGAAGTTCAGAGATATAAGAAGACATATTGGAGTATTCAATAAGAAGGTGAAAAGGAGTTTGAAGTTTGGAAAGATAATTGATTGTGTGTAAAGAACTAAACTAACAGAAAAGGCGGAATTAGTCCGCCTTTTATAACAATCACAAAATACAAACATAAGAAACAAATATTTAAACAAAAACAAGAGGATATCGCAAGATATCCTAAAACTAATAATAATTAATTTAAAAGCAATTGATAAGGAAACTTCCGCCAAGCTCTGTCAAAAGATAAGAGCTCTCTGTAATGCGCTCTGTTGAACGAGGTTCTGGCTCTGTGTCACAAACACGCAAATCCTTTGTTGGTGTGGCAAGTAGGGCAGAACCCTCGGCCGATATCCTGTTAGCTGGGACATTCCTAGAATTGTCTCTGTGACTGGTTTTTGTTGAAGTTCAGAGATATAAGAAGACATATTGGAGTATTCAATGAGAAGGTGAAAAGGAGTTTGAAGTTTGGAAAGATAATTGATTGTGTGTAAAGAACTAAACTAACAGAAAAGGCGGAATTAGTCCTCCTTTTATAACAATCACAAAATACAAACATAAGAAACAAATATTTAAACAAAAACAAGAGGATATCGCAAGATATCCTAAAACTAATAATAATCAATTTAAAAGCAATTGATAAGGAAAGTTCCGCCAAGCTCTGTCAAAAGATAAAAGCTCTCTGTAATGCGCTCAACCGTGACATGATACCACTTTCAACAGTTACCCAGATTGGGATATTGGGACTCAAGAAAAATTTGCAAAGAGAAAATTTTTCTTCTTCCCAAAACTTATAAATAGTTTTAGTTTTCTCATTTTAGTTCTTTCTTCTTACCACATACTTTCTGGTATCAATTCAAAACTATCTTTTGTTTCTACTTTGTCAAACACTCTTTTCTCTTCACTATGTCTGCCATGTCCCTCAGTGCTACCATATTGCAACAAGATTAACTCACTGCCCGTCTTGGTAGTAGGTTAGTTTTGTTGAAGTTCAAAGATATAAGACATATTGGAGTATTCAATAAGAAGATGAAAGGGAGTTTGAAGTTTTGGAAAGATAATTAATTGTGTGTAAAGAACTAAACCAACAGAAAAGGCGGAAATACTCCGCCTTTTATGACAAAATCACAAAATACAAGCATAATAAACTAATAAATAAACAAACACAAGAGGATATCGCAAGATATCCCAGAACTCACGATAATGAGTTTAAAAGCAATCGATAAGGTGGATTCCGAAAAGCTCTGCCGAGAGATAAGAATTCTCGGCACTGTACTCAAATGTTTGTGACATGATACCACTTTCATTATAGAAGATGTCTTCTTCAATCTTTATTACATAGATGTTAGATTGATTATCTATCTATCTATTTTGCAGAAAAGATGAGAAAAACAAGTATTAATAGTTTTTACAACTTTTGTCATATATTCTGCTGGATCAAGAATATCATATAACTTCATGGTCAACATACATGAGTTTACATGTGTTATATGCGGTTGACTTGAGCCTACAGTGTGCTTCAGGGGTAATTGGTAATGATGATGTTATTGCTATTATTCCTGCTATTATTGTTGTTAATCCTCCTAATGTCAGACCAAAACAAAACTACCTTCGTTCAAGTAATACCAAGAAGCGTAATAAATTGTAGTTTTCTTATAATCTCAATAACTAAATATACAAAACCAGTATTTCCATCATCTTACCTCGTTTTCATGATTCCTGGCTTCCTGCCAACTTGATGGAGTTGCAATATGAGAGACATAGTGAAGAGAAGAGAGTGTTTAACAAAGTAGAAACAAAAGTATATAGTATGAAGAAAGAACTAAAATGAGAAAACTAAAGTCATTTATAATTTTTGGATAAAGAAAATTTTTCTGTCGAGTTCCCAATTACCCAATAGACCTGAACGCTTGAAAAAAGAAAAAAAGGACCAGAGCCAGATCTGATACAAAATCTATATAGTTGTAGATTAGAAATACTATTAATTATATCGTTATATATTATAAATATAGACACAACATGGATAGCGATGGCAACAGCTAGCTTGAATTCCAAACAGCAAAAGATCTGTTTTTCTCTTTTCTATGATATCAGTAACAATTTTAATTCAAAAGCAACTCTTCTGCGAACAAAAAAAGGCGAAAAAAATAAAAAAAAAAAGGTCTGTCAAAAAGGAACAATAGCGTGGTTTAGCATAATATATAGGCTATAGGTTTCTTTGGTAGACCCACATGATTTCATATTGCATCGATATCAAACTATTTATTTAACTTTCATGGTATCGAGAAAAGCGGAGCCAAGTGTGAATTAATACAAATTATAGATTAATCCAAATAAAATGTCACAGAGATAATTCAAGGAATATCCCAGTCAACAAGAAATGGTCTGAGGGTTCTGCCCTATTTGCAACACCACCAATTTTTTGCTAGTTTGTGACACACAGCCAGAACAGTTCAACATTTTTTACAGCAATATTATTTTCTTTCGAAGCAACACAAAACGCCATACAATTCACACACTTTTTTGGAAGTATAATTGTTACGAGATTTCGGAGTGTCTTACACACAAGTCTTGTAATTAAAAACAATCTCCAAAATGTGGACTGACATCTTCCAGAAATAGTCTGCTGTTGTTGCTGTTGAATTATGGCAAGTTTAGTGTCCTCAGAGGACATTGCAAGTGATTTATCAGCAATGATTCCAGAAAGATAAAGCCTTACTAGCAATAACAACTTTGATTGAATTGAAAAAAAAAGATGTTCCCCTGAAAATCTTCGAGCTAATTATATACATAGACAATATAATAATATAATAAATCATCTTCCAGGAAAGTACCGGCGATAATATGATGTAAGTCATATTTCGGCTGTTCGGACTTTATGCACAAATATGTATTTGCTACAGTTGTTGTTACAGTTGAATTTATTTTCCCGTTACAAATCACTACAATACACCTCCCCACTATCCAACTTAACTTTGTTGGGTAAGTTAAAGTTATCTTTACTTAACATTTATTTAAAATTATTTAAAATGACTTATTTACATGATAACTTTCTAACACGAGAAAGCGGTTACTTACTTTCCTTCATTGCCGCCAACTATACTTTTGATCATGGATCTAAAAGGATGTTATGGTTCAAATAGAAAGTGGCTACTTCGTTGATGTATTTCCTAACAAAACTCATTTAGTGGCATTCCCATTTCCTCTAATTTTTTGTGCGGAACCGCATCTTTGATTTAGAAATACACTTGCCAACCTTCTAGGATTGTTAAAGCCTACATTCTTAGTGATAGTTTTGTAGTGGAACATGACTTTTAAGATTGGAGTGTCTTAATAGATGATGTTGCAGCAAATAATTTATAATACTAGTAATGGTTTCATATTAGGGTGACTTGCTGCAGTTATAATAGATTTGCGTGTGGTAGTATTATGTGTCAGCTATCGTAGAGTTTATTGTCCACACCTTCCAACTTGAAAATTGACTGAATTACTTCCAAGGGTCAAAGTACTGGAGGGAAATTCACCGAAAAATTGTACAGTGGCTTCTAGTATGCTTAATTTCACATTGAGTCTGTGCTTAGTAGTGAGGGGCATGACCTTGTGTATTCTCTTCGACAGATCTCACTTCATTAGAGCCATCTAGACCGCGCAAAAATATATAGTTATCCTAAGCTTGATCATTCGTCAGTAGCGCCAAATAAATTTTCATATTGGCTTTTTTTCAGTGAGCATCAGATCCAGAGTTCTGATAACATTTCTCTGCTATAAAAACTGGATTAGAATGAATATATTGGGAAGTCAGCGTCATCAAACCACACAGAAGATATCAGCAACTAAAATATGCTAGGATGTGCCTTCTAGAGTGAGTGTTCACCCAAAGTGCTCAAAGTTGAAGGTTACAAGGCTGCTTCAGTCAGCTAAATTTGTAAAAGAATAACTAGAACACGTTTGTTGATTATAGGGCCTATATCCAACTGCTTGTAGCTATTTTACATGTCGCGGAGCGTGGCGTCGCCATAATTTTTTTTAAAAATAATGTCGAATTACGCGTCGTAGTTTCAGGAACCAGTCCTTGCTAGTTATAAAGGCTCATTTGTATCTTGTTTGATGGTTCATCTCGCTCAATTTCAAAGCACTGCTTTCATTATGTTGATCAGATGTAGACATGCTGTTTCGATAGAGCTGTATGATCCAAGGCTAGGTTTCAATAATCTGTTTTGATCCAAATTCCCAACTCTAACACCAACACCCAACACCAAACTCACATCTCAACATGACATCTATGGATTATCATCTTCTTCAAATAGCTGAGAATGCTGAATCGATATCTACTCTTTATTTTAGACCACCTGGATCATTTACCAATGCGGTAATTCAAAAGCCTGAGATCACTAACGTGATTCGCGACGCTGACGCAAGTGAGCAACTACTGTTCAAGGTCGAAGATAGGTCCGCGCACAAAATTTCAAGGAACAAAAACATTTATAGTGCGGAAGTTTCAAAAACGCTGCAAAATACCTATAGACATCTCACTGATCTAGAATCTGGTGGATTTGATGATGTCAATATTGATATTCTATGCGCAGCCATTAATGAGATTTCCCAAGATTAGTAGGTACGAATTAGTGGTATGGAACCCTCACTAACTTTGACAGTCCAATCCAGGGAATCGAAGAGAAAACATTTAATTTTCAAACTCAATGGAGAGAACTGAACGAGCAGATTTCGCAATATGAGGATATTGTCGAGTCTCAACGACAAAAGTTGAGCGTTCTGAATAGATCCCTTGATACGCGAACAGAGGACACGACAGAACCTCCAATGACGGCTTCAGCCATTGCATACCAAATCAGCGAGTTGCAAAAAAAAATTCAACTCCAAAGAGCGGAGCTTGAGTCGAAAGAGTCTCAGCTTGGAGGGCTTTAACGCGTTCATTATTTATCCACGTCGCGATAACCTCCATATGCTGGGTAACTCTGGAGGCGTCATGATGGAGCATCTCGATATTTCCTAGCTACACGAGTAACAATCCAGCCAAGAGGCTGCATTTGCAATGTCAGGCATAGCTCTTATATATGGCACGCCCGCTAACTATAGATTTACGCAAAATCTCAAAACCACGTGCCAAGGATGTGAACACAATAATCAAGGGTGATAGTTGAGAATCGGATTTTGACCAGATAACGATTCTAGGAAATTACCAAAGCTTTCTCGGAATCGGGAATCGGGGACTGATCCAAGGCTCTCAGCATGGACTTTTCGGTATAGCGCCAAGTCGTCTAACCTATCTCTCTCGATGACTAAAAGTTGATCCACTGGCCAAAAAGCTGGCGCCTTGCGATTGTAGATAGAAGAAGTAAATCGATATAAGCCTCAATTGTCGCCCAGCGTGCAGAGAAAATAGGCGGCAGTATTCCGAGAGGGTTAAGATTTAATTTCGGCTTGACTGCAGATGCAGCTGTCCTTCATTTACGCTCTCAACAGAAACAGAATGGGTCTGAAAACTTCAATAATCTGTTATAATGTCATTATTATTTCAAATATATTAGTTTCTTGATCAAACCATATGGGGTTTCTATTTCTCCGCTTCTTGAAAAATAAATACGAGATCAAAAGAGAGACCACAATGGATACAACTCTTTATAGTTGCTTTAATCGATTTTTATTAACAAGGCACTTTCGATATGGTACTTGAATCAGAGTTGCACCAGTATGCATCTATGAACGGCAATTTTTGTTCATTTCTAGCTGGCTTCAAGTATCTAGATCAACTATGGTCAATTTTGGTTGGCTCAGTCCATGCGTTTCCTTAACTCATTCATTCAATGATTTAGTTGATGAAGAAAGTATATATATATTAATTTTATGCAATATATGTACATTAATAATTTATTGTCTTTTTTATATTAATAGTTTCCTATAAACGTGCTTATTTGCTGATACCACGATCTCCTTCTTTTATAATAAAACGCTGTTCAGCATTCAACGTCTATTCAGCCGATACTTCAGGAAAATAATTTGCCAATTCCCACCTGAGAACCGCCCATATCCTCCTTTTGAAGTCTATTATATTAAAATTAATTATTAATATGGCGGAGTGGTAAACGATTTAATTGATTGACAATTGCGGAGATCTTGTAACTCCATCTCTTGTTATATCTATTATGTATTTAAGGTCCCATGGCAAGAGCAACTACGGACTGAATTTTTAGTATCCTTAAGTCCCTGAATCTAATTCTTTGTACTTATGAAGCAGGCAGCCGCTTCTCACTTACGTACCTCAGGTATCTTGGAAACGCAAATCAATTTATGATACCTCTTTTCTATAGAAAAAAATTCCCAATTAATAGACCTATGATCTAACCTCGTGTCCACAGGAAGGACCACTCTCTTATAACAATCAAATAGCTGCAAGGCAGTTGCAAGGGCGTTGCATTTAAACTTGGTCAGAATTATATTTCAACAACATGGCCAGAAAGTAAAGTCCTGTGAATAACCTATAACGAAAGCCCGATACGCTTTTATACCAAGTTACTGAGTTATTTCAGGTGTAAAAAGCTCTCTTTCACGTAGGCCAATAGGCTGGCATATTAAATTTCACTTCAATCGTTTACCAGGTCAACATAATCAGAGTTGCTTCCTGTAGTATTTATGCTTATTTGAGCATCAAAACACTAAAATTCCGGGTTCAACCTACAGCATTACGGAGCGAAAATTGTCGCGTCACACATTGTCAATAAAATCATGGGAAACTAGAATCCTCAATGGTACCAGTTTATTACAAGCTAAAGGGGGCATAGTTCAAGACTTTTGATCTCACAAAAAGACGCAACCTTGAGAACTTATTACCTCAAGCCACCACATGGCAAACCAACTCTGATTCACAGTACACTCCAGCTATAATGAGGCTTCAGCAAACAAGAAAGATTTTGTCGATCAAGAAATCCCTATTATAAACCTTGGTAGTATCAATATTTTATTGCTTTTTGAGTTCCGTTTTGTACCGTTGGGCGCTCTGTTACGTTGAGTGACCCTCAACCTTCAATCGTTCGGAGCTTTTGGAAAAAGCCCTAGATTGCCAAATTTCTCGACTTTAGAGTTAAGTTGTTGTCAATAATTCATCCTAGATACACGAATACTCCTCACGGTTGTTCAAACAGAATATTGAAAGCCTGAGCTTCTGACCCCGTCAAGACAGCATTGATAAATATAGAAATGTCAATCAAAACAAAAAGTCATAGCTAAATGGATTCAACTGACCAGAGATTCATTTCAATTGATTACTTTGATACTATTATTCGATCGGTATATTATTATCAGAATAAGCAGTCAAGTCACACTCCTTTCACAAGAAGGCCGTGGAATATGAATAACTTAAAATGCAAAATCAAATTTACATTGTTAAATATATATCCAAGTATATTAGAATGAGCAAATTCTATTATGTTTACTGCAAATTTTTAGAACAGGTTTAGTATTATAGAGCTGAATACTCTGAGCAGTCGATCCATCAAGACCGAAAATATTTCTTTGATTGTTAGTACAACATTCAATATTATGAGATTCAATGCATTTAATGCAATCTACTTTGTCTGACTGGTACCTTGTGTCCTGAACTTTTTAGACCCATACTTTACTTTAGTTCAAGCTGTTGTTTTTTTATAGATAGGGACTCTATAATGCTTAGCAATCAAGGCAATCTATATTTTTATATTTACTTATTTACTTATTGAGTGTTTAGACGTTTTCCTAGTAAACTGTAATGTCCAAGCACTAGTAACTTTGATCAGGCTTTGTGGCTATGCATTTTTTTATCCAAACTTTTTCAATTTAATATATCAGTATAATCGAAATCATCAATCATGGTTTAATTTTAGGCCTGATTAAAAGAATCTACGTTGATAAGTTGTAAAAGAGTATAAATGCTGACAAGAGCCGAAATCTGAATCAGCCTTGCCTGACCAGCTCATTTACTTGATCTAAATTTAATTGTAAAGCTGTTTGAGAGCTGTGTATTTCAGCTAACATATTATACCATTGCCCCATGTTCTGATCACAAGTAAAGCCTGATGCGAATTTTTCTTGAACTTTACCAAGCTGTAGATTTGCTGCTATATGTTTTTGTGA
>JAJMHO010000009.1:21415-221516 GCA_030566085.1 Geotrichum histeridarum
AAAAAAAAAAAAAAAAAAAAAAAAAAAAAAAAAAAAAAAAAAACATAACCAGAGACAATAATAAAATAAAGCAAAACACACATAAGTAATAAAACAAAGATAAAGGAGACTAATTTAGTCTTCGAATCTTAGACTCTTTCTTCGCTGCTTGACCTGCTGCGTTGGTACTCCTGTAGTTTCCTCATCCTCATCCTCCTTGCTGCCTACCATTTTGACCGGCACTTGGTCCGTTCTAGTTGTCTGATTCGGCTTGGATTCACCGCTATTACTCTTGACATTGCCGGTATTGGGATTGGTACTGGCAATGATATCCGCCTTTTCTTCTTCATAGCCCATGCTGACCAGCTGCGCCGTCCTCACCCATCGCCGACGCCTCGTGTACTTTGAAAACGCATCCACCGTCGTTGGCTTTTTCCATGTATTGTCGAAATAAATCCATCCGTCATTGCTGCCAGGGTCTGCCGTAGTAGATTTGCTCTTCTTGCTCGTTAGCACCAGCCCTCCGTCGTTTGTCAAATCAAGCCGCCACGCCTTGTCAACCCACTCCCACTCCACGCCCAAGTTCTCGTCCTCAGGCAGCTTGAACACGTCAGGCGCAACGGACTCGTTTAGAAACTCGTCAGTCCAGGGTGCCCGCTCATACGCCAGCAAGTTGGCCGTCCATCCAATGCCAAGCCAACGCCGTTGGTTCTCAAAAAGAACGTAGGTGAACTTGACAGGCTTTCCGTCGGTAGACTGCACACCCAGAACGCTCGTGCTGAGCCGTCCGTCTGGGTGGGCACGCATGCGGGCCCCTGAGAAATCAAGACCGGTCAGATAGAATGTAAGAAGTCTGACTGAGCGCGATCGCCACAAAATGGCCCTCGTCACTCTAGCATATACCGAATGGTAAGTCAGCACCACCAGCCCCGAGATCAAAATAATCATTCTCGGGCTTAGAATAAAAAACGCTAGCACCATGAACACCGGCGAAAGAAACAGCGTCGTAAACAACAAGCGGGTCACATCCTGCGTCGTCAAACTAAGAGATGTAATCGGCGTCAAAAACAAGTTAATCCGCGAGGTCGCATTGCTCAGCGTATGCACAATCGCATCCAACGTCGGACTCTCCTTCTGCCGTTTCTCCACCGCTTTTGTCCAAAACACATAACCCGCAATCGCCGCCACCACCAGCAAGTGCCCGAAATACACCACCAGAACCTCATAGTACAGCACAAAGGTGACCCACACCAGCACCAGCAAAAAACTCTTCCACGCATCGTCCGACGTCCACGTCAACAGGCCAAACACAGCGTCAGTCGCCAGGATCAGCGGGTAAGCATGGCTCAGAGCCTTGGTAACAGCGGGGGGCGTCGACGACAGCAGCGGCGAAGTGTGCTTCGGGAGCGCGGTTGGCGACGGCGTGAACGCTGCATGCGTGGGCGCCGACCCCGACCCAGAGCTTGCCGAGTTCGACGAATTCGAGGCAGCTAGCGCAGTCGAGTCAGCCTCGCCGCCTCCAGCCGCCACTGCCGGCACAGGTCCAGAAGAAGCCATGAGCCAAGCTGAGTCTAGAACAGACATGAAAAAAGCAGACTACCTATTCACACACACAAGCACTCGAAACACCAACAGAACGGAACGGAACGAAAAAGGATCACAAAGACAAAGACTAGAAGCGCAGCTCAATGTTTATGAGCCAATCCAAAAGCAAAATCAAAGCAATCTCAAGAAAGAAGCGTTCAAAAGGTGGTTGTGGTAGCTATCAGTTATCTTGCTGAAGATGGAAAAAATGAAAAAAAAAAAAAAAAAAAAAAAAAAAAAAAAAGGGTTTGTGTGGTTATAGAAACAGAAATGGTGGGGAGAAGGTTTTTGTACTAGTAAAGTGGTGGGAGATCATGTGAGCCTCGGAATTATTACCAACTGGTTTTTGCCATATGAGACTGATCATGAAACCTCCAGCCCAAAGTGATTAAAAGTTGATCTCTTGACTACGATCAAAGGGGACTTGATCTCAAGCACAGTAGACAGTGCAAACATTATACAAATGAAGCATTCTAAAATATTATAGTAGTCTAACTATGTACAAAAAAAAAAGAGTCCTGTCTTAATGCTTGTCTATCAGCCTAATCTCACCTTTTGCCTGACCTGCTCCAAAACCGGCTTTACCTTGTCTAATGGTTCGCACCAGTCCACCTCCATCACCAGCTCGGCCGCCTCCTCCCAGCCATTGCCATCGCTTCCCATGTGCTCCTCAATCATGTCTGGCTCCAGTTCAGTCAACACCTGATACACGCTCTGTGCAGCCGTACTCCTGACCCTTGGAAACGCGTGTTCGCATAGCACTAGCAACCGCAAAAACGCAGATTTGTGACCAAGGACAGCCAAACTCGTGAAGATGGAAATGGCAGGGAGAATCCTAGTCATTGACTTGGTGTTGATATGCATATTGTACGCAACCACATAGATGGATTGCAGACTAGACAGTTAGCAGTGTTAACAGAACAAAAAAACATAAATGACTTACGTTAAATCTGTAGGCACTTGCACGCCAGCTTCAAGCAGCATGCTCAATACCCCAATCGCGCCTTCCGCAATTCTAGTTTCTTCTTTCTTGATGCTAGCCAGCGCCATTATCCGTTTCCAATGCACAACGGCCCATTCCTCGTCCTCAGTCGTCAGGTATATACTCAAAGCCGAAAATGCTAGTTTAATAATGTTGGGACTTGCATAACGGGCCCCGGTCGTGTATACCAGGCCACGAAAGAATTCAGTTGCGAATTCAGCAGTTACTTGACTGGTTTTTTCTAAATCAAGAATGAGCAAGATGGTTGGAAAATACTGGTTGAAATCCGTGTTCATCACAGTCAGTAAATCCTTGTCCAAGCAAAACTTGGAAACAGGACCCTGTCCATTTACCAGCGCTTTGACTGAGTCTTCTCTCAAATTATCAAGTAATTCAACCGCAATCCTGACCAGTTTTTGCTCCAGCTTTTGCTCAGCATCGCGCCATGCCTTCTCTGAAACCAGAAACTTTGAACTGTCAGAAGCACCTAGTAAACTCCAAACCTGAATTGCGTCTTTTCTCATCCACGAGCCCACATCCCCCTGGTGATCTACCTTGTAGTTCTCTAAACAGTCTAGCAACAGCTCCAGCCGCTCATCTGTCACGAGATCAGGTTCCTTTTGCAGAACGCGGCCCAGACCTCGCACCGCTGCACACCTGATGTTCATGGCCTGCTGCTGGTTCGAAATCAAGTGGTCTAGAATCTCAGGCAAATTTGGAATGCTCATGTCGACCTCGCAAAGAAACTTGAGGAAACTGGTGTTGCCGTTTTGGACTTCCTGGAGCCAAGCAGACAATGGCAGTGCTTGCTGCTGCTTGGTTGTCAAATTCTGCGCAATCGTTTCAAGATCAGGCAAGACAGAGTCCCATTGCTTGGCCATGACATTTTCCAAGTGTGTAAAAATCACCAGTTCACAGTCAGTGGCTGGGGTGTAGGCTCTCAGGAAATGGGTGTAAGCTTCTGCCAGTGGCCTGTCATCTGTTGTAAAATTTTGCACCGATTTCAAGTTGACAACAGAGGCCCCGAACTTGTCCACTTCGGTTGCAAGGAACACCTCAGCCAAAGCATAGATAAAGTTGTCAAGATAGCTCATATGTCCGTCAGTTGTAAACCTCTGTATATACCCGAGGATGCTAGCCCTGACCTGCCCACCTTTCGCAGCAAACACCCCTAAAGCTTTTGCAGCTAACCGAGCCAGCGACTCGTCCCAGCTCACCACTCCATAAATGCAGACGTGCTTTACAAGGCCGGTGTACCCCAAATCATAAAGCATTGGTGCGACTGTCAAGTACGCCAGCTCGCGGTTGCCCAGCTTGAAGAAATCCAGCGCCTGAATGACTTGGATACCTTTGCCCTTGGCTTCGTCCGGGTGTCGGCCCACGCCCTCCTGAATTGCAGCCGAAGCCGCTCGTCTAATGTTGATTTCGCGATCAAAACAGCTGGTTGCCGTGAGGGCCGCCATGAGCTGCTCAAAGATATCGTGCGGGATATCTGTGCACGCCCTAAACATGGCCCAGCACACGTAGCAGCTGGCATCACGAACGTTGGCGCCCACAGCGTAGGTCAGTTTGCGCTGCTCAAACGTAAGGGTCGCAACAATGATTGTAAGCAAGTCAGCGTACTTGCGCGAGAGTGCCATTTTGCGCTGGAACAGCTCGGCTATCAGGAGCAACGCGCCGTGCCAGTGGCTAACAGAAATACGGTTGTACCGGTCCAAGTAGCGCAAAGTCTGTGGGTCATCGCCTGGGCTTTCGGGACAGTCGTCGAGGATGATTGAAAACACCATGTCGACTATATCAGATTGCATTTCCGTAGGCAATACATGCGCTATATTGGCAATTGCCTTACTAGCGGCCAGGCGAACCACAGTGTCTGAAGCACTTAGTCTGTTGAGCAGGGAATCCAGAATCCGTTCAAGTACAGACTCATTTGCTAGATCGTAAACAACGTAGACAACACCAATGCGGCCTAGACATTTCGACACTAGTTTATCATATGATGCAGGAGCATTGATATCCTGGAAGAGGTGTGCCTCAATGAACTTGTCCAAGTACTCGAATATAGCATGAGGTTCCAGTAAATTGCACATGACAGCGACCGTTTTCAAAACGCCCATTTTATGATAGATGTCATATGTACCCCATTGATTCGTGGCAGTATCCACAAACACTGTCAGATACTGTTTTCTAGTATCGATTCTCGTCAACAGCCTTGCCAGCAGAATACTAGCCGCATCTCTCTCTTTGCCAGGTACTCGCAACCATTTGGAGCCCACACTGTAGAGTGTCTCTTTGGTATCTTTTTCAAACGACTCTAATTCAAACGGCGCCAGCACTAAAACAGAGAGCCATAGCAGCAAAGCATATGCCTTTTGCCAGGGAATGGTGGGTTTGTCTAACCGCGACAAGACCTGTGTCAGGTACGTTACCTCTGGCGGCAAAAACCTCGAAATGACCTTGGGTCCTCTCACTTTGCAAAACAAATACAAAAGATTAGGCACATGTAGATCATCATCAATCAGTCTTTGTGCAAACTGTGGAATAACAGTAGCTAGGATCGGATCCAGCAGCTGGGGGAGCTCTTGGAACAGGTTGATCTATTCGATATTATTAGTTTTTTGTTCAAACAGTTGCAAAAAAACGCAAAAACACAAAACAAAAAAAAAACACATTTGCAAGTACCTGAAATACAATCTTTTCATAGATAATATCCTTATAAGAGTCTAGTAAAGATGTAATGTCAGCGAGTAGAACGACTGCGTCAGCTGGAGTCGGCTCGTCGGCCATTGTGGAGGATGGAGAGAGTTGACATGTTGTTTGGAAGGTGGGATCAAAATTAATGCTGTGTGTGACAACTCCAGGACTTGCAACATAGGACTTGGGTTATGTGACATGATATATGGGACTTGTGCTTATTTAAGTCTTGGTCATTTCTTGTGTAATCCCTTTTACACGTGGAGTTAAGGAATGTATTGTTTTTTGTATTGAATTTTCTTTTTTTGTGTGTGTTCTTATTTCCCCACAAGCTATACCATCGAATAATAATAATAATAATATAATTATTAAAGAGGAAGAGAGGAGGGGTGTGTGTGTGTGTAAAGAGTGCTCTTAATTCATATAGATATATGCTGGATTTGTGTGAGTGCGTGGAATTTCGTAATTAATTTGTGTAGTGAAATAGCTATTTTGCTATTCAACAACCAGGGTGTTGATATATATATATGATTAGTAGTATGAAATACGAGGTCTGGTCAGTACAAGAAGCAATTGGTTATTTTACAAATAACTTACATACTTTGATCAAGTACTATAAGTTATTATCAATTCTAGTGTTTGGTGTTTGTGTGGCTATTAATTAAAGGTCGGTTGTTGTTGTCATTTTTAGTGATTAAAATCAATATTATTTTTGAGGGTTTTTTTTTTTTATTTTATTTTATTATTCATTTTTTTGTTCTCATCAATTCAGTGTATATAGCATACACATTGCAATTAATTAATATTGTGTGTTTAACTGGGTCAATGCGCTACAGCCGCTTCAATTGTGAAATATTCCATTGAAAAAGGAGTGGGTAGTTTCGTATGTGATCGATATGGTGTAAAATATTGTGGTTGTTGTTTGATTGAATGTCGATTGTGTTTTGTTATATGGTTCTGCCTCAATAATTTTGTATTATAATTATTATTAGAGCCAAAAAACAACAACAAAAAAAAAAGAAATAAGTATTCATATGAGTCAATAAAAAGAAAAATCAACAAAAAGTAATATATATATAGTAGTAATAATAACTACAAATTAAGAAAAAGAATAAATATACATTATAAGTTGTGATGAAAATATCAAATATTCAGCCATTCAATTGAGATAACAATTTAATTACAACAAGTTAACATTCCATAGATATATATCAGTAGAGGAGAGCGTTATTGTTGTTGATTCATTACTATCAATTAATTCTCTATCAATACAATTAATCCATGTATCAAAATTGAAGTAAATTAAGGTAAAGTTAATATTATAAGTTAATATATATATATATTTAAGAGCAATAGTTAAGGGCAAGGTTATTTATATTGTTGCGGTAGATGACCATATCTGTGTATATTTTTATATACAACATATGCATGTGGTTAAAACAGACTCAGAAAAATTCAAAATTCAAAATAAAAAAAAATGAGTCGCGGCCATAACAGTAACTGCGCGTATTGTTTGTTGATTCGCTTGTTTTTTGTCTTTTTGTGAATGACAGCAAACAGGATCTTTGCATATACATTACATACTTACATATATAGTACAATAGTACTACATTTTCTAAGACCGGTCATGGATTTACCAAGATATGTATATATAAAAAGGCAAATAAAATGTGGGTAGTCATGATGGTGGATGATGGATGATTGTGATTCACTACTACTGCCGTTATTGTATTATTGTAGATGTATAAAAAAACAAAAAAATGGAGTTAATTAATTTCTCTATATGAATTGAAATAGAATTAATTCCATAATAAAGTATTTTCAGTATGTAATTATATAATTAAATATATATATATAAAATGAAGAAGATGATAATAATAATAATATTGACAAACTGTTGTTAAGCATACTGGTGATATATATATATATATATATATGATATCTATATAGGCTTATGTGATGGATGGCAGTACTAGTGATGGCGCAAAAGATGATGGTCCAAACTAAATCGTTACTTTTTTTTTCTTCTTCTCCCTTGTAGAATATTTTCTTTTTTCTCTCTAGTTTGTTATAAATAATAGTTATTAATTATTATTATTAGATGATCTCTCTTTTTTATATTTTTTGTATTTTCTTTTTTATTTTTATTCTTCTTTCGCTTGTTGGTTGCAGCCCTTTCCTTTAAATTTGAATTCACCACCACTGATCAAAATACTCACCCGCCCTTTGCCCTTTAGTATATATATATATAATATATTTTAATTGCTGGGCTACTGCTGATGGCCTCTTTTATCAACATTTCTTTTTTTGTTGTTTCTCATATATATACTTTTGTATGAACAAAAAACAACTTTATATATATGATAACTTATTATTATTTTATATATTTATTATATATATTATTATTATTAAAATTATTAAAATTATTAAAAATTACTTTATATATAACTTATGGCTTTTCCTCCTCCGATTCTCTTAAATATCTGAATATTTCCTCTTCTCTCTCTCTCTCTTTCTCTCTTTCAACAACACCATCTCTCACTCTCACTCTCTCTGCTTGTTGTTTAAATTTATATTGATCGATACATCAAAGCTTGTCTTATCAGTGCAGAGTGTAGTGGATACTGTACCAAATCAACAACAACTCCTCCTCTCTCCCTCATTAAAAAAAAAAAAAAAAAAACATCATCATCGTCCATCGTTATCTCTCCTTCCCTTCTACACTACAATCAATTGACTATTTTGATCATCAAAAGTTATACTTCAACAACAACAACAAGACCAGCCGTTTGTTGGTGTTATTTGTAAAACAGTCAAGTTTACTCCATCATCAACTCAAACACCCCCACAATGCTCTCATCGCAGACTCCACAACAACATCATCAGCAGCTGTTTCGAATGCCAGACCTCCGTAATAATACCAACTCAACCAACAACAACACCAACAACCCTGATAACAATAATCATCAAATGCACCCTCATCAACAACATCAACAACAGCAGCAGCAGCCTTTGCTGCCCTTTCAACACCAACAGCCTTCTCACTACCCACACGACATGACTCTCCCTCACTTTAATGGTATGTTTTTTTTTTTTTACATATAATTGTTTGTTCCCCCCCAGTCATCTAACTCATTTACAGCATCCTACACAACGCAGCCCATGGAAGGCCCCACTCACTCCCCACATCAGCCTTACAACCCGCAACAACCCACTGATCCAAATGCCTACTATCATGGCGGCGCAAAGATGCCTTCTTCCTCATCTCGTCGTCGCTCCTCCAACGGGTCTTCCATCTCTGCTGGTGTAGTCGCTGTCAACCCTGGCCAGGCCCCTCCTCCCACCATCTTTTCCTTTGTCCCACTACCAGGTACCCAGCAGCAGAAACGGCCTCGCCGCAGATATGACGAAATTGAGCGCAACTACCACTGCAACTTTGAAAACTGCACAAAGGCTTATGGTACCCTCAACCACCTCAACGCCCATGTTGCCATGCAAAACCACGGACCCCGCCGCACTCCAGACGAGTTTCGCGAAACCCGCCGAGAGCAGCGCTCCCGTAAGCGAGAACAGGAAAAGTTGGGCCCGAATAGCACCACTCCCAAACAGGAGGACGACAGCCAACATCATCAACTCAACCGTGCCCCTGTTGGTCAGTACCCAGAAGATCCCTCTGCTGCTGCCCATCATCATCACTATCCTCCCACTGGAGGCCATCCCCAGCAGCATCTGAGACCAGTGTCGTTTCCTCCCCATTCACAACAGCAGCAGCAACAGCAGCAGCAGCAACAACAACAACAGTATGGATTCACCTATCAGAACCCAATGTACCAGATACCACAGGGATATGATGGACAACAGTTCAACTACTTTATCAAAAACCCAGAGTAGTCTTTTGTTTTCTTTTGCAATTATGTCGTTTCTTTTTTCCCTTTTCTTTGAAATCTTTTATGTTTTTTTTGGGGTTGAGTTTTTTTTTTTTTTTTTTTTTTAAACTATTAGCTATAGTCGTTTATTTTGTGTTTTATTTTTTACTTTTTTTTGTTGATTTTGAGTACATGTACAAGTTTATTTTTGTTTCTACCTACTAATCTTTCTGCTTACGGAAAACTTAGGCATGTTCCGGTCCAAATAAGGAAGTTTCTGTATCTCACTTGAGAAGGTTTCGCCTATTCAAGCCTATAGTACTGCATTAGATTTGCACTAGTGCTGCGTTAGCTCTGCAGTAGTCGTATAACTCTTGCATTAGTCTTGCAGTAGCGCCGTTTGTGCCCATATCAAAGGGTTTTTGTTGTTAACAACTTGTTGTTGTTGCTTCAGTCTGCAGATATATATGTATACTTCATAAAAAAGCAAATACCAGACTAAACCTATTTAGGATTAGTATGTGCTTTGATTGGCTAGAGACCGCTTGAGCTTGCGTACACTATTCAATCAACATGGGTTGAAATATAAAACTTTAATTTGGGCCATATATATCCTGCCTATATATGCCTATGTGTTATGTGTATACACCATATATACAACCACCACAGTGTGCCATGAATTGTACCTATCCACCACCACCTACAATCACCTACGTACGGCCGGCCGGCCTATCTAGCAAGAGACAAAGATCCCGAAGTATGGCCCTCACTGTATGTATGTATATACTCATGAATACAATTACAATTTCACGTACAAAAATAAAATCAATATAGAAATAAAAAATAAAAAAAAAACAAGAAACAACAAAATAGTATATATATAAAAAAACAAAAGAGCCCATATATGCATTCAGTGAGGCAACCCGACAACCGGTCGATCTAGTGTGTATACCAAAGGGTTAGTCCCCCACTCATGCCGCAGCCTGGTTCACTTCAGCTTCGGATTGAGTGGCAGTTTGCCTGAAATGAGCCTCGTCGGCCACGATACGGTGGTTCACAGATGCGTCCTTTATGAAATAAGCAGGTAAAACTCCGACGCACGCCATGACAGTTTGGAGAATAAGTGCTCGCTTCATGTTTCCGGGCGGACTGCCTTGATCGGGAGCGTACCTGAGAGCGTCCATGGCAATAATGAGAATGGAGCCCAGCAAACAGCCGCTGCCCCAGAGAATGGCGCTGGGGAGAGCGGGTGTGACGGGTGAGGTTTGCTCTTGAACCCATTCGAGGAGAACGGGAAGAATGCTGAAACTAATGGCCCCGAGAACAGCGGATACCAGGTAGGGACCGATGAGTTGCTGGCTGTAGGTGGAGGTGAAGTTGAGCGCAATGTAGCAGCCCGCCATGAGGGGCAGCGCGATCTTCATGACGAGGATAAAGCTGTGGGTGCGGTCTAGAATAGGAGAAGTCACAGCGCAGCACAGCAGGCCCACAATGATGAGAATGGCGCCAGCAATGCCGGCCTGCGTGCTGGAGTAGCCGTAAGGGTGCATGATCTGGAAAATGTACGTGGTGTAAGTGTTGAACAGGGCCACGTAGACTGAGAACATGGCGAGGAGGGCCAGGTACACCTTGTTGCGGACCAGCAAGCCGAGGGAAGTGCGGACAGGCAGCTTCTCAATCGCAGCAGAGGGGCAGGGCGGCAGCGGTGGGTGGGCGGGCACAATCAAGACCAGGGCACCAAAAGCAGACGCAATCACGGCCGTGATCAAAATAAACGTCTTGAAGTCTTCAGGAACAATCACGATGGCAGGGCCGACAAGCTGGGCAATGGCACCGCCCAACGGGTTAGCAATAGTCGAGACTGCGTTGGCCGAAATACGGGATCGGCTGGTAAACCACATATCCGTGTAGTAGCCTGTGCTGCTCAGTGCAAACGGCTGCGCAATACCAATGAGAATCTGGCCGACCATCACGAGCCCGTAAATCTTTTTCACAATGCCCGCGTAGCGCAGCCAGTTGCCCACGACACAAAGCACGGCACACACAATCATAGCCGGCTTGACGCTTTTCTTAATCAAGATCCACGTCACGAACGGGCTGGCCACAACGTAGGCCAGCAAAATAACGGTAGACAACCAGTTGATGCGGGAGGTAGTCTCAAACCCAAACAGCTCGGCTGCGAGATCTGCGGAGGCCGCAAATGACAGCCACCCCCAACTTGTAATAATGTTAAGGAGGGCCAGCACAATCAGGCCGATCCAGCGGCGGCGGTAGACCTTGTACTGGGGGCTTCCATCGCTGTTGGTGGTATCCACGACCTCTCCCAGCTGGGAGGACCGTCCATCCCCGTTGCTGGGCTGCTCAGTAACCGCTATGGTATAATCCGAATTCTTAAAGCCATACTCAGTCGTGGAGGACTTTGACACGTCCTCCACTGTCGAGTTGTGGTTTTGGAACTTGCGGCTTCCGCTTCCGCTGGAACCGGTATCGTCAGTAGCCGAGAACTGGGAGTCTGTTTTAGTAAGAAGGTGGAGAGTTCCCGCTGTGGCTGTAGTAGTAGGCAGCGGGTTTGCTGTAGGTGAGTCGAGGTCCGAGAGGGAGATTTCGGGGTGGTGGCCAGACTCGCGGTGGTTTGAAAGAGTGTCCATTGGCATGCGATCTGTATCTGAAAACGGGGGTGGAAAAAATAGTGTTGTATTTTTTAAGCGGCAGCTGCAAGAGAGAGGTCTTTTGTAAATCTAACAAAAGGACCAGCTGGTTGGTGATCAGAAGCTTCTTATAACCAAAATCTTGAGAGAGAAGGAGTGAGAGAGTTGATAGAATTGTTGAATCACAATATGTTTAAGTTTCTTGAGAATGAGCACTGGATCAGCGGCTGGTGCCAAGTTTCTGTGAACCGTCACTCAAAGAGATAACAGAGAATATGGTGTTTCTGGGCAGGCTGTAGACTATATCGAAAGAAGCCGGTAGAGCAAGTGAGTGGTTATCAACACACTTAATGGTATCTTTTCAGAGAGGAGACAGAGACAGAGAGTCAAACGGGGGGTTGGAGAGGGAGCAAAGAGCCAGGGAGCAGGGGAGGCAGGCAGAACTTTATAGTAGAATCCACAGCTGGGAAGAGTTTAAAGAAATAAAAAACAAGCTTTGGGTTTTTGATTGAAACAAATGAAAAAATATGAAAAAAGAGGAGCCAAAGTCATAAGTTATATAGGGCCATCTCTTGAGTATCTCGAGAGAGAGAGTGTGTACGCCTATGTGAATGAAGAGGTTGAGATTTTTTTTTGATGGATATTGATGGAGTAGTAGTTCGTACTTTTTTTTTTTTTTTTTTTTTTTCTTTTGTGTTTGTGTCCCCCTCTAAGAAAGAAAGGCGGAGAGAGGCAGACCTATAACTGCTGGTTATTATGTGAAATGTCAAGTGTTTGTGCCGTACAATGCCGTATCAGGAATGTCTTCCCACCTATACACCTACGCTTTAAATTGGCTTTGGGGTTAGTGTCGTCATCCCATATCCAGATCTTCATAGATATTCGTATAGCAGCCTACATGAAAATTCATATATTCATATGCTCAATATTCGTATTATTATTCCAATATGCGGGGGATTAAAGATTAAGTCTGCTTAAGTGAGCTGCACTGATACTTTGGTCTTGCGCTAGCATGGCACATAGGCGCATACTTTACTCCATCTTTTAAAGGGCCTCTTCACAGTAGGGGGACACTAGGCCCTTTATCATTATTACACATAAGATGGAAAGAGACTTGTCTCCCTCCAACTGATAGCACAAGGTACGCAGCAAAAGGTTCCAGCTTGGTCTCGGAGCAATATTGGGCCGCTGGTCAGGGCTTCACCAGCATTCACCACCTTCAACGCGGATCAACTACAGCCCTTTCCCCAACACCAAGCAGCTACGACGATGCTTGTGCTTGTGGAGTCTACGCTTCTTATCACCTCCAACTTGCATATCTTCATGTAGTACGACATTTTATTCCTCTAAAAGGGCTCTCTTGTTGGTCAAAATCGTAGTTGGGTTCATCTTACCTTGGGCGGCTTTCTTTTCAATTAACCATGGAATCACCGCCGGACATGCTGTCCAAACAGCTTGCACCAGGTCAACTATATAGCCATCTAGACCTGCTTAGTGCTTATCACCAACAGCAACTGTACTCCACAAGACTACGTACCTTATCCGGCACGTCCAGATCCTATCTCCACACTTGGTTTCTCTCCAACTTGTGCCCAGCTTCTTCCTAATTCAGAAGGTTTTCAAATCCCTTTCTCATCTTTAAGCTATAGCATTAGACCTCATTCGCACTAAAAACTCATTAAATCGTAAAACCTTTTTTATTTTAGTTTTAAATATTTCATTTCACCTAACATGTTCAACTATGCTTGTACTATAACCGCCCGTGATCCCCGATCCTCGCAAAACAGGCTCATTGTTCTAGGTCCTCCAAGCCTTCCCCCCCCCCCTCTCGTCCGCACCAACCTCAGTCTCTCCGTTTTCCGTCTTCTAGACCAATCCCACTCTCACCTGGCAGCCTGGTCGCGCGCGTACACTCTCCGCATCGGCAAGAATGGGCCTATGCCTATCCTCCGAGGCACACCAGAGTCTGTCTGGCTTTGAGGAGTTTGGGGAAGCGGAATGGAGGGCGGTGGCCTGATACCAACAGCGGCAGCAGCCTGCTTTTCGTGAATGGAAGTCTCGCTGCTGGACACACTGGACACCGTGCTAGACGTGCTGTAAACGCTGTGGATCGTGCCGTTGCTGGTATCGGACATGGGCGAAATGTACGAGGCGTCACTGGCAGTGAGGTCGACTGAAGCGTTCCTGGTCCTGGCCACAAAAGGCACCGGCGCAGGTACAGGCGTCACAACCTCGTGCGTTGTCGCTGCAAACGATGGCTGCGACGAGTAGCTGCGAGCGTGTCTGCTCTTTCTCTGAACTGCTGGCACAGCACTCAAGGCAGGACTGACGACGGCAGCACTTGCCAGCGTCATTCCAGTCGTACCAGTATTAGTGGTGGTCGCCCGCCCCATGAAGGGGTCAGCCTGCACGCTGCGCTGAAAGGCGTTAATGCGGTTCAGCCGCGACACCTGGGTCTGGTACTGCTTGATTTCGAGGTCCTTGGTCGTGCGCAGCGCCTTGAGTGCGGCACGCAGGTTGTCACGCTGAGCCTCGAGCGACGTGATCCTCACTTGCATCTGTTCGGGTGTGAGTGAGGTCTTGAGCGCGGTCGGTGAAGCTGGAGGGCCCGACACTGGATCAGCGACAGCGAGGGCGACCGCAGGAGGTACTAAGGCTGCCATGGTGACGTGTTTCTCGATGACAGGATCAGCAGCAGGCGGTACTCTTGTATCCTCCTCCTCAAACGCCTCCTGTGCCCCGCCCGATCTCGCAATTTCGCGGTTGATCTTTTTCTCTTCATCCAAGCGCTGCTCCAGCTCCATGATGCGTTTACGCGACTTGTCGATCTTCTGCTGGTACTCAATCAGCACCGTGATTGCTTTCTCTTCTGATTCCCTCAGCTTTTTGCGCAGCTCGACGGGGTTATCAAGCAGACCCATTGGTGGGGTCTCAGTTTGGACTGAAGCCACTTGGCCTGCTCCTTTGCTGCGTGGGTCCTCTGGAATGGGGTTGGAAAACGCAGGATCAGATGGCCTCTTGGGAGATTTGACAATGGCAAACTGTTCATTGATCTGGGATGTCATGGAACTTGAGCGTTCCTCTGCCACTGCTGCAAACTGGCGAGTCGGTTGCCCGAATGAATGCGAGGCGGCCATACTGTTAGCTCTTCTCGGTGGTGCTATGCCTGCCAAGGGTTTAGTGCGTGGATCTCCAATGATGGAATTTCGTGTATTGATTGCATGTTGAGAGGGAGCGTACGTCGTAATCGTAGGCACTGGGCGTGCCTTGGTAGCCACTCCTTCCTCTGATGTGAAAAAGTCAGCCGTCGAGAACTCCAAAATAGGATCTGAAATAACTGGCATGTGGCCCGAGTTGTAGTAGTTATTATGTGTGGGCGCTGACGAGCCCGAGGACTTTCGGTTGGACCATGGGAATATGCTATTTCTCTTTTCCTTTGACTTGACGCTGCTATTTCTCCTTGGAACTACCTGAGGCGTATTTTGGCGGTTGATACTGTTGAGCACTGTGTTGCTGGCATTGGCCGGTCTCGTGTCGATAGATGGTTTGCGGCCAACAGGACTGGCTGGAAATGTAGAGTTTCTCTGTACAGGGGCTGGAGGGGAGGGAGCTCTTCGTAGTGAAAACCTTCTGGAAGAGTTGTTACTGTGGTGGAAGTTACTCGCCGACTGGCTTGCAGGAGCATTTATCGTATAGCTCGACTTATTAATCGGTAAAGGATTAGATATGGTAGTTGAAGGGGACGCCGGCCTGCCAACATCTGAGTAGCGAGAACTGGATGTATTAATACCAGAGATAGTGTTGCCTCGGGCTAACGAAGATGGACTAGACGCAGACCCTGAGTGCATCGCAGCAGACGGGATGGATGATGCCCGCCTGCTATTCATAGTGGCCATTAGAGAGTGCGGCCGTTATCCGTATAGATCAGGGGTGTTGAGGCCAAATGATGCTGAATGAAAAGTTCAAAAAAAAAGGTGTATCGTGGCTGGATATGAAATGAACAAATAAAAAAAAAATCTTTCTTAGAGAAATGCAAAGACGAAAGCAACCTGAGCTTTGGAAGGAGTTGTCAAGGATGAAAACCTGAATACAATAAAAATAAAATAAAAAAGAGAGTCCGTGGGTCAGGGGGTAGAGATCAGTGAAAAAGGTTGTTGAAGAGTGGGTAATGCCTGGGACCTCGAGAGTTAACACCATGTACGTATGCAGTGTCATTACTCGATTTGGTAATTCTTTGCACACATTAGTCCTGATTCAAACTTTATCTTTAATCCTGACACGGGCTACCCATACAATTTTATACTATTTCTTACAGATCTATGCATCGACAATTACCGTTTTGAGACAAGCACGGGGTAGTGCAACATCAAAAGCCTCATCTATTCCCTAAAACAGCCAAAATACCAAATACAGCAAAGCCAAATGAATTTATATATATGTATACTGGTTCAAAACTAACCAGGGCCTTATATATGAACTACGCGTACGTAGCTAGCTAGGGCCAACATCATGTATATATATAGGCCTATGTGGCCGATCCTTGCAACGATTACTTGCTATTAATTAATTATAAGCAGGTTGTATTAAAAAGCAACAAGGAGCCGTCAACCACTGCTATTCATATTAGAATTAATATGATCTTGATCGCGATTGATACTTTGCTTCAAAGCCATGACCTTTTGTTAATTTTACCATCCATGGAATTTCAATCAATCTAGATTAGTTTTGTCAGGTCGAAAACATGTGGGGCAGTTCACCTGCCTGTCTTCCTTCTTTTAAGGTCTTAAGTCTTAAGTCTTAAGTCTTAAGACTAAGTCCTAACTATATTTTCAGACTAATCAAAAATTCATTCAATTACTCATACATATGTCATCATTACTCAGCATCTTACATAAGAGTGGCCTTTTGACATTAGATTTCAATGCCCTTTGGCGAAGCGCAACAAACTGCATGTTTTTTTTTCTGGATTTTTGGCTTTTTTTTTTTTGGGTTTTCCGCCTATTTCCCACTCATCACCTCCTCCCTCTCTCTCTATCCAACCGCCATCTTCATCAACTTCGCCCTCTTTTTTCCATCAAGCATCATCATTGTAGTTCTTAGAATCAACCGTTCTCACCAATTAGTCTTCTAGCCGAATTCTTTTTGTCCTCTACCATAGACCGCATTCTGCATCTCCTCATCCATCCCACGTTTTATACACAACGCAACACGAGCCTCTGACATGAGTTCAACCAAGGCTGATTCTGTCGATGATGCCAAACTCGCTGAGAAATTAGCCAAAGTCAATCTCAAACAAGATAGATTTCTCGGCCATGATACTCATTCCTACGAGCACTTTTCTCTGCCAGTGTCTAGAGTAAGTTTTTGGGTTGCTCACACATGCTGTTATCGAGAAATTAACAAAACGTTACCTAGGTAAATTCCCATTCCGAAGGACCCGCCGCTGCTCAAGGTATTGAACGCCCTCACATAGAGCATGCTGCTAGTGATTCTCCCAAGCTATCCAGCGAGGTAACTGACACCTCGGTTGGACGGCCTTCCGCCATGTTTCTGGCATCAACAGATCCATACAACCAGTCACCATCCTCGAGTGAAAATGCGAGCCCAACTTCATCTGTAGTAATGAACTCCAATTTCACAATCGGAGGTGGAAGCTCCAGTGCTGAGTCCTCGCCTACTCAGACCCGTGACAGTACCGTGCCAGAGGGTGAATCCGATGATCCATACGCTCGGAAGCACCGTCCGAAGCTCAGCCATAAAGTCAAAGACATTGCTCCACGATTCAAGTTTTCGCACAAGTCCAAAAAACCCTCGTCGGGCTCGGGTTCAGGTTCCACCCCTCCCGGCTCCACTTCTTCACACCACGGTATTCACTCGCGGCATACAAACTACGATTCTGATGAAGGAACCAAACGCCATTCCTCAGTTCTAGAGCTCAAGCGATTTTTTAAGCCCAAAAAGATTAAGGAAAAGAGGGAGGAAAGAAAAGAGGAAAAGGCCAGAGAAAAGGCATCAAAACCTGCCCGTCCCGAAGCACCCAGCACTCACCAGAACTCCTCAGCATCTCTCAAAAACATGCCCTTTGGAGAAGATGGGTTCAAAAAGTATGGCAAGCTGGGTCGTGTTTTGGGGTCAGGTGCTGGTGGCTCGGTCAGGCTCATGAAGCGCAGCTCCGATAACACGACGTTTGCGATCAAAGAATTTAGGGCGCGTAACCCTCAGGAAAGCCAACGTGAATATGCAAAGAAAGTTACCGCAGAATTCTGCATTGGGTCTACTTTGCATCATTGCAACGTCATTGAGACTCTGGATCTCATTTACGATGATAACAAGTACTACGAAGTGATGGAATACTGCCCATATGACTTTTTCGCTATTGTCATGTCAGGTAAAATGTCAAGGGAGGAGATTGCATGCACGTTCAAACAAATCATCAATGGTGTCACTTATTTACACGACCTCGGTTTGGCTCACAGAGATTTAAAGCTTGACAACTGTGTCGTCACCTCAGAAGGTATCATAAAGATTATAGACTTTGGTTCTTCTAGCGTGTTCCGCTACCCTTTTGAGTCGGAAGTCGTACTGGCCCAAGGCGTTGTCGGCTCAGACCCTTACCTTGCTCCTGAAGTTCTCAAAGTAGCTAAGTACAACCCGGCACCCACGGATATTTGGTCCTTGGCTATCATCTTCTGTTGCATGTCGCTCCGTCGATTTGCATGGAAGGTTCCTCGCATGTCCGACCAATCCTTTAACCTGTTCACCCAGGTTCCTACGAAGGAAGAGGAAGAGTCTTACCGAAACCCGCCGCCTGTTGAAAAGAAGGAAGATGGCACTCCAGTACATAGACCTGTTATTAAAGGCCCTTGGAGACTCTTGCGCCTTCTGCCTCAAGATAGTCGCCCAATCATTGGCCGCATGCTGGATCTAGAGCCTGCTAAACGCGCCACGCTAAAGGAGATTTGGGATGACGAGTGGATTCAATCTCTCCAGATGTGCAGCATCAAGGATGGTACTCTAGTACCTGGTACCAATCATGTCCACACATTTGTGGAAGAAGAGCAAGCCCATTTGGAATCACACAAAAAGGGCAAATAATGATTGGGCTATAATGATGCTGTACAAAAAAAAAATTCCTTTATTTATATACTCCAAGTATAAGACATCTATTTCTAATCGTAATTTGGGTTAAAATCCTACATGGTCAAAAAGCATGGACAGCGATTCACCATTGTGAATGCGGCGAATGGCTTCAGCAAACACCCTCGACACATCCAGAACCTCGAGCTTGGTCCCTAGTGCTGTCTGATGCTCATGCTGTGGGGTTGTGTTGGTGGTGACAAGCTTGTCAATGGCACTTGCCTGGATGCGTTCAACAGCATCACCGGAAAAGATGCCGTGGGTAATGATGGCGTAAACCTTGACGGCACCTTGGTCCTTCAGCAGCTTGGCTGCCCGGGTGACGGTGTTACCAGTGTCGACCAAGTCATCGATCAAAATAGCAACACGGCCAGCCACGTCTCCCACCAGCATAGTGGTTGCAGCCTGGCGGCGTGGGGTAAGGGAGCCGTTGCTGGACAACCCGGAAACAGGCTTCTTGCGCTCCTTGTGGATCAGAGCAAAGGCCATACCCAGGGAGTCGGCAATAGCAGTGGCACGCTTGGCACCACCGGCGTCGGGAGACACGATGACGGCTTCCTGGTAGTCAGGAATGCTGCCTGTAATGTATTGCTGCAGCAGAGGCTTGCCGTACAAGTTGTCGACGGGAATGTCGAAAAAGCCCTGGAACTGAGGGTCGTGCAGGTCCATGGTGATGATGTGATCGGCACCAGCACAGGTAAGCAAGCTGGCGATGAGGGTGCCGGCCTGGGCAGACCACTGCTTGTAGCCGGAATTGCTCTCAGGGTGAGGCTCGTCGGGTTTCCAGGACTCTCCACTGGCGCGGCTCAGTTTGGAAGCTAGAAGAGCTGGGGAGGGACCTTCGCCCTTGTTGGACAGAACTGCTCTGTCCTTGAGTCTGGGAGAGGCAGGTACGCTCTCGAAGGTAAACGGCTTATCCTTCTCACCGGCCTTACCTGACGATAATGGAGCACCTCGCTTGGTATATGGAACATCTGGCTGTCTGGAGTAGGGGAAGAGCGGAAGCACTGCTGTGACCTTCTTAGCAGAGGCCGTTTTACAGGCTGAGATCATAATGAGCAGCTCGATGAAGTTGTCGTTCACATTTCCACAGCCGGACTGAATAACATAGACATCCTTCTCTCGCACGGAATCCTTAACCGTAACGGAAGTCTCACCGTTGCTATACAAGTTAGCAAGTCTATTTTATGCAAATCTCACACACAAAGTGGGTTCACATGGTTCATACCTGAATTTGACGAGTGAAACCTCTCCCTGGTCCAGGTTCAAACTGCTGCACATGCGCTGCACTAGTGCAGGGTGTGATGATCCGCTAAGAATAACAAGGTTCCTCATTTTGTAGTGTTGCTAGTGGAGAGAGGGTACTTTTGAAGAGCGTTAGACCTTCAGTCTGGGGTGGGAAGGGAACTGATTCAAAAAAATTTTTAGGTTGGGATGAATACCAGTGGTGGATGGATTGGGTAAGCCATGCCCTCCCGCCAATAAGCGACGGTGTGCCAATACTTTGTGAGAATGCGATGAGCCCCACGTGAAGAGAGCTGAATTAATATGAGGGAAGAAATTAGGATCGTCATGCTGGTTAATGACAACTTGATATCATGATCAAAAAGTCTATAGAGAAATGAGATCTGCCGGCCTATGTAACACTCAAACCTCAAACGCCAAACCCTTGAACAAGTAATATATAGTGTTTAGGCTTGTGCGACATTTTGTGGGGTTGAAGTTCAGGGCCATCAACCAAAGATCGATCAGCATCTTTGACTTGATACTAACTCAAAGAGACTAAATTAACGCTCTGACATCATGAAACGTGATACAACCCAGTCCATGATTCAGTTGACTCATGGTAAAGTTAATTAGCTGCCTCTCTTCAGCAAGCAAGGCCATAATGAGAAGCGGCGTTTACATTCATTGCAAGCAACCTTGAAATGTTTTAGGTCCCATATTGGTGAAGCCTTATTGGTATCACTGCAGCAGATTGCAAGAGACTAAATGAACCAAAGTATCGATATATATATCTATGGAACGATCACCATAATTTCATATCCTTTGAGCTAACTGCTTGTGCATTAGTAGAGCTGTAGCTTGCGGGCTGAGAATTAGAACTAGTCTCAAGGAAAACTTGTTGCCGCAAGAACAAGGGAAAAAACATGGGCAAGTCAAAATTCATAGAAGTTAGCTAAAGCTTGATTCCCCGTAGAATATATACATTAATAGCGATAAAAAATAGGACGTACTATAAGTATTAATTAATTCATTGTCAATAATATTAAAGACAATAGCACATGCATGTTATTTGGCTTTTAACTTTCATCTTTATATGAGCCAATCTATAGTAGAACCTTTCATTTTAGTGTTTTTGAGCCGATCGACCCAAGGAGTCATTCATGACCGTACTAGACTGGTCAGCCAGGTTTTGGTCAGCCGTGTTCATTTCATGCACCAGCATAATTATTGGCGACAAGAGAGCTTTTTGTCCATGGAATACGTAACCATTCCCCGTATCAGCAGTTGACAAGGTATAAAGAAATAAATGGGACTCAGAGTTAACGTACGAAGGAGATAAAGCAAAATAAAATTTAAATGGAAGTTGTTGTCAAACCCCAGAATATGCATGCAATAGCCATAAAGTGGTGTCTCTTCATGACTTTTTTTTTTCTTTTCTCTATAGAACTGACTCGCTTCATTTGTGCAGAAAGAGATCAGACGGATCCTTTTTATTAAACAGATCTTGGCGCATCTTCATATATACATTCATGTAGTTTAAAGGCAGGTATCCTCGATGAAATATTGCCGTATATCTTGTTCCACATGACCCTAAGTACTCCTTCAACAGTACACAATTGAAGGCTGCAAGTATAATAAACAAGAAAATAGACTGCCATGGGAAATCCCGGTGAAAAAGTCTTGCAGGCAAGGACTAGGGCCAACAGTAAATTTCCATCCTACAGAAAGAGCCCCACTTATAGGACTTTAAAGTCTTACAGGGCACCGACATAGCGTTATTATATTAGTTTCTTTCGACATAGCAAGGAAAGAAACAGGGAAGGAGACCTTCTAAAGGCGGTCCAGTTGTCTTGCAGCAGCGGTAAATTTCACGATTGTATATTATCCGCTCAGTCTGTAGTACGAAGTTTCGTACTCAGATATCCCAAACCAGTTCTTTCATCTCCTGACGGTACATCAGCACCATGCGCCAATACGCGGCAAGGCGCTGAATCAAGCATACACAGATTGTATACATGAGCACTTTCCTTGGGTTGGTACACTGTTGTACAATGTTGGAGAGTCAAATGAAACCATGTCATCCACTACTCAGTGCTCTCAAAAATTGTCATTTACTGGGCCCCCTTCAATTACTTTGAGCTATAGTCCTGAGCTAGCCAATATTGCAGAACAATTACCTGAGTTATTTATAGTCAGCTCACGACCACTATGGCCAAGCTTTGGAATAGGACCTTTCCTCTTGATGGTCGACATTTCTTCTTGTGCTTGTGAAGGTGTAATAAGTCTCTTGAATGTTATAATAATTAATACAGGTCATACTATTAATTCATTATTTATAGAGTGATTCCCGAATCTAGGCTTATTCCAGGTCTTCGGTACAATATAGAGTAAATCAGCTGTCCTTGTTGCTTGGCTGCATCAAACTTTGTGCAGAAAAGAAATAATGAAGGATAGTCAAAGCTCATTCAGTTTAGCTCAGACTTCAACGGAGTTTAGACTGTCTGGGCTAAGTCCAGGTATTAGAATGATCGCCTTGACCCTGACTTTCACTATATAGCTACCCACTAGCCAAACTCTCCTGACATTTGACGTGACTCCATAATTGAAAACTGAATTTAATCTGACTGGGAGTGCATTTAAAATCACAATTAACTACAACCATAAAGGTATTTCACCACCACATATATACATTCAATTAATATTAATCTACTTGCTGCAGTATTAGTATTAATTAACTCATGAAACTTCAGCCCTTCGTACGTACGTACGTCAAGTTAACACAAGTTCACCGTCGGTACCTTTTTCAGAAGGCAGACAAGGTTGGATTGCTTGTAGCTAAATTTGGCGGTTTGCTTTGGGCAACATATGCATATAATCAGTACGTACTGTTTTTAGAGATCATTAGGAGTCTGCCATCTTCCAAACCATGGGTTCAAACCCCTTCAAATAATATTCAACTGTTTATAGCAAATAGTCCCGCTTTCCCTATAGTTATAATGGATATCTATCCTTACAGTTAGGTCTTTTTCCCACTCCTTTTATTAAACATGGCCACAGATCTAGACTAGTTCCTACGCTAGAAGAAATGGGATTAGAGGATTGTTTTCTTATCTGGATCTTAAGAATACTCAATGTTCCAAGATGAAATTTATAGGTTACAATATCTTCAACAGCCCTACATGCGCCGCCTGCTTTGGCCTTGTTCCTCTGCGATATACTACACAGGAGGATTTAATCAGCAGGCCAAGCGCAACGAACAGCGCTAGTATCTGACTGACTCAGCCCATCGTGGAGATCATAGCTAGTGTGATCAATTAGGTCTTAGTTAACAATAATGAGAACCTGCTCATACCCACCAGACTTGAAGTCTGATGTTGCAATATCCAGCCTCGATGACAGGTCGCTTTTTGTGGATTGTCGGAGTCAAAAGAGATAAGCTTTGTACAAAGAGAAGTCACGGAATCTTGCTTTAATTCTCAAAATTGTCGATCGACGGGTAGGGCTCTACATATGTAAAGTCAAGGATGAGGTCAACTTTACAGTTCAAGTTCAGCATCAGTGGGAATTAATGATGAAATTTCATTTATCTCAAATCGCCAAGTGCACTGAATCCCCATGCGTGCTATTACATCAAACCTGGTATTCTAGAGTGCTGATCACAGATATAATTAAACCCTCATGTAAGCGTGATATGCACTCTATAAAATAAGCAACCTGCAAAGGCCAAAAGATCGGTGGACTAGAAATAGATTAACTCAAACCAAAATGAATTTAGAAACTGCTTAATCTTTTGGTGAAAGTGCGGATGCACTTTAATTAGCCCCCGATACGTGCTGCCTTGATCAATTTTTCACGCATAGTACATAAAAGTGGAATCATTGAACTGGTGATAACCAAAGTAGATTAATTTAAAGCACCCGCTATACATAGAATGAGCATGGACTTACTGGAAGGGCCTATTCAGACTATGCTAATTATTGTTCTTTCGAACGAGAATTATTTCAAGATTTCCTGTGTTCTAAATTAATGCACAATATTAAATTAATTCGACTTCTATTTGCGTTACTTCTCTCGAGAGCAATAAGCGACTGCACTCCAATAATTAAGTTTCCCCTACTTTATTTCCCCAGAATCAAGGTATTTGAGTTTATGTACCATCAGTACCGTAGGTTTTAACCTATAGCTCTAGTTTCAAAGTGGATCTTAGCGACTGCAATCAAATATTCACTAGCTCTGAACCATACTATTCAAGTGTTAGAAGACGTTTAAAGTAGTATTGATCCTAAAATCTAGGTGTTCTAAGTCTAAAAAGTAAGATATGAGAAATTTACTTGAAAATTTATGCTACTTCAATAGTAATTCGTTCCAGGTTGGAATTAGAATCAAGAAAAGAATAAGAATAAGTGATATTAAATTCAACATTTCACATTTACGTTCCTCTTCCAATTCAACTTCCTCGACACTTGATACTGTTACAGTTGAAAATAGGTCTAGCATGCCTTAAAAACTATTCATGACACCATTTTTCAGTGTCGGGGCTCCAGCTCATTAAGATTCTTGCATGCAGAAACGTTGAAACGCATGAGAATTAATTCCAAACATGAAGCATGACATTAGCTTTTTCTCAACGAATGATGAAAATTAATCATGCACAGCAAGTTGTGTTATTCGATTAGAATTATAGTTGTTAACCTACTTGTCATTAGAGTTATGTTACTTGTACAACATTTCAAGAACAATTAATGAAGCCTGAAACTGATCGAATTGAAAGCCTTGATATTGAATGCGAACGGTTTAATCAATACATTTATTAACGCATTCAAAAGACAAAATTGGTGAAGAAAAATAAAAATAATAAATTGTAATAACCACATATCTGATAGTAGATATTTCATAAAAATAATCCAACATCTACATCCATTCAGATTATCAAATAGGAAATTTACCTTGAGCTATATATATACTTAATTTTGATTTCAAAACTACAGGCTCAAAGGACAGTTCTTTAATAGATTTTTTGTGCTGCAATTCACTTCACATCTTTGTGACCATAAAGTTGCATTCATCAAGGGTACATTTTATCGATCACTTTTGACATCATCTTTTGTATACATCCAGTGTCTTGCCAAGCTGGTTGAAGCCATAGACAGAGAACCAACCGATAACAAACAGACTAACGCGCCGGCCCAGACATAAATGACTAGTTTGTGATAGACAGACTGACAAACCTACTCTCTTCTTAGAGCTTAATTTGCTCTGAGTGAGAATCCTCATGCTTAACTTCTTCATGCTCTTTTCAATTGACTGCTCACAAAAGCCCTGGTTTAGAGAAACGGGAGCAGCACGGAAAGAGTAGTTGGAATTTCTATAGTTTAGCGGAAGACAATGGATCAGGATAGGATATGCGTTTGAAATATATCTGCACTTCATCAAGTTAAGTTAAGAGCTAGATGGATAGATAATCAATTGAAAATCCTTGCAATATGAGTTGAAAGCGCCAGTTTTTCACGAATATAAATCATTCAATCAAATTACCCATGCTATTGGAACATAACAATACAGCCATAGAATTAAAATTTCTTTCTAGATTATCAATTTAATGTTCTATGTAGTGAACATTGAAGAAGACATATTCTATTAACTGATCTGATAGACGATAACACTAAGTAACGCAATGTTACGGTTTTAAATTCTCAGGCAGGCAATGACACCAGATTTCTTATGAATTTGATCCATGTACAGAGGGAAACCAGCCTACTACCGGGACGCACCAATAGCATCAGCAAGCTGGGGAAAACGTTGTGAGCTTCCCATGTGGGTTAACCATTAAGATAAAAGTTGCGGTAAGAGATGCAAGAACTTCACCACCGCGTCAATGCCCTCTCTGGTATCCAGCAGGACTTTGAGATCAAGTTCAGGTGAGACGGTTGCCAAAATTCTGCGCTCAGTCTCATATTGCTCGCATTCTTGGATGACACAAGGAACTGTTTCCAGTTGTCCACACCCGCACTGGTGCTCCCTCGCTTGGATCTTGATCCTTTTGAAGTAAGCTCTTATGACTCTATTTCCAGTCCTCAACTGGGCGACTTTGCTCAATGTGTGGCGTGGCTGGCCCTTCATCAATCTTGCCAGTGGATACTTCCTCAGCATAGCATGAAACACTTGTGTCTTTTCGAATGATAAAAATGTAACCTCAACATCAATGAAAAATGTTCAAAACTTCTCACACAGTTTTTGAAACATGTTTCTTTAAATCAATATACATTATAAAGCATTTGGACAACAAAAAAGTACCTTTTTCACAACATGGAACAGTATTTATATTTATTAAACACCACATTATAGTAATTTACAAGCAATTGGGCGTCTGGTGTAGTTGGTTATCACACTCGCTTAGCATGTGAGAGGTCCCCGGTTCAATTCCGGTGTCGTCCATAACTTTTTTTTTGGCGATTATAGCTTCGTGGAAGCCATGACGAGTGGAATTGTTACGACGGGGTGGGTGACGATGTCTTTTTAGAGTGTCTTGTATGCCCTATTGACAATTTCGGCTTCTATCACATTTTCAGGGTCTGATTTTAGTACAACTCTTTTATGGAAAAACATAAACATGCAGAATTCAAAGCTCAGCCTAGGTCTTCAAATCGGATCGAAATTGTGTAGAAATGGCATTAAAACATTCAATATATATAACTATCTGCTTAACTTGCACTAAAGCATCTGAAGTCCATCTAAGAAAAGTTAGTTTAATTCTGTACCAATTCCAACAAAAACTTACCTTACTGGATGCTTGAGCATCAACTACCACTCCATGAATCTGTTCCCAAGGTGGACTCTTCAAATTCCACAGCTGCTTATCAATTGTCGTCTCCTTCACTGTATCATACATGAGGGAATAAGTGTTCAACATTTTGGGCGTTTGGAATCGTTCGAGAGTAATGCGGATAAACCCAATATCTGCAATGACTTGAAGCAAGCCATACTTGCCAAATTGCTCAATCTCTCGATAACATGAAAGTAGAGTTTTGACGATATGATCATAAAGCACAGAGATGACTCGCGTCACTTGATCTGGAGCAATTTCGGTGACATTGGAGTGGGTCACAACAAGACTCAGCAGGCAGTCATACATGTAGCTGCTCACTGAAGGTGGGTGAGGCTCGTTCGCTGTCCATGGGATTCCTGCTTTCAAAATACCAGTGCGAAGGCCGTCAGCCAAAAGAGTCTTCTTGCGTCTAGTATAGAGCTCAAAGAGAGTGTTATCCATAGTGTCGATACTATTCTTCAAGGCCATGGCACTTTCGCGAGAAGATAGGTTGAAACTTCTCTCGTACAGCTTGAAAAGATAAGGCATGATAACATCACGAATTTCTGTGAGATTTGAAATTGTGAGCAGAATCTTTTTATCTTCGGATAGCCCATCTGGTAGGAGTTCGTTCGTCTCCATGGACGAGACGGAGGCACCCTGCGGCGATAAAAGGCTATTGGCACTGATAGATCGGCGATGACTTGAGTTATCTGCAGGCAGCACAAGTCTCATTATGCCATCCAAAGCCGTGGATATCGATAATGAAAAACTTGACAGAACTTTACTCAGCAGTTGGCTAGTGACAGGAGGAATAATATCATTTCCCCCTTCCAATGACTGTTGATTATAAGTAATGTGCATAACATCCTTCATCCCCAGAATCACAGTGGACTCATAAGAACGCAAGAATGAAGGAACTTTCGTAAGATGGCGAGTAGAAGGAGAGAATGACCAGTTTTCTGTCAGATAAAGATATGATGAATCCTGAGCCCAAGCATGCAAAATACTAATGACAGCGTTCTCGCGCATGACGGAGAGCACGTTAAGCAGGTTCTCACTAGTTTTTGGTGAGAGATTAAGCCGGGCAAAGTCGCTAAAGCCTGATGCAAGCTGAAAAATGATACATGAGAGGTATTTTGAGGCACTCAATGCGTTAGAATATGGAGGGAGAAAGTGTGGAATCTCGATTTCTGGAGGAGCACTGCCTGGTGAATTCAGAATAGAAGTACGACGGTTTGCACGATTTCGGGAGTTGACTTGCAGCTGATTTTGACTCGTCAGGTTAGCATGCTGTGGTAGTTGGGGAGGTTGAGGGGCAACTGTCATGAGAGAGAAGAACTGATTTGTCTCATTTGAAATAAGATCAATGATCTTTCTTCCTTGCTTCTGGATTTCAAGCACTTCAACGCGGGAAAATGATAGATGAGATGCTGATTCATCATGCCAACCTCTGGGCAAATTCTTCTGAAGGGTCCCCTCAAGAAACCCTTGACAGCACTGCCAAAACTGGCAAAACCTGGTCATAAGTGTTGCAATATCTTGTGTAATATTCTTGACAGTCAGCCACATCTCAATAACTGAATAATTGTCATAGAGGAATTCACTTTGTTCAGCAGAGGACGCCTTTTCAAAATCACGGAGAACAGAAATGAAAGGACCACTTGGGTTTTGAGGAACAGCGAGAATATTGATGCGATGGATATTGGTGGTAGATTTGAGCTTGTCAAAAGCTGATATTGCTTCAGACTCAAAAGAGCTGATTTGAGAGGAAATCCACTCATGAATAGGATTGTCTTCACATCCCAACTCCAGCAGCTTCGAGATAACACCAAGATAGTTCTGGTCTGCTGAGACATTCGCGAGCTTTTTCCATTCTTCTTTCTTGTACTCTTCCACGATATTCTTGACCTCACTCCAAATTCTGTCAGTAACCTTTTTGTTATCGATTGCTTCTTTCGAGTCAGAAAGTGACTGTTGATCTTCGCTGTCTCTGATATCTCTGCCCCTTCGGAAATCGCGTACCAAACTATCATGATCATGGATCTTTACATGATGCAGCATTGCAGCCGGGAGATTAAAGAGATATTTGTTCCTCTCGATCAAAGTCAAAGCAGTTCTGAGTTTTGCGTGTTTGGACCTGCTCTCCATAACAGGCTTCATGATCAGAGCGGCTTTCGAATTGGCATCATCAATCATTCCTTGCAAATGATCTACACCCCAATGTTCACCTTCGTTGAAACCGGCACTTTGAATGTTGTTGAACACAGAATCTAAGGAAGACTTTGATCGGACAAACCGATCATAATCGTGCTCTACCAAAAATCGCAGAGCTTCAGAGCGTTCGGAAATTGTAGACTCTAAATAGCTGAGGGAATTGATCAAATTTTCGTAGGTGGCATCAGGGTGAACATCTCTCAAGAATAGCCTGGGGTTAAACTTGGTCGAAGAGATTAAGTACTTGCTTCGTTTCGAAGGATCGCGTACGTCGACATGTCGAGCTTTGAGCACTGATACAACACTAGGAGTAGAACCTAAAGGATCTGGCTCGTCCTGAGGGAGCGGAATATTTGAAGCAGTGCTGGACGATGACACCAATTGGCGAAGTAGTGCGTACTTAGAGGATTTCCCAGCTTTACCATAGTCTAGCTCAGTAAATGCTTTTGGCTCCGTCCACTCATTGGCAAATTCGTCAGTCAGATTGTAGTACTGACGGATTTTCTCCTGCTCCAGCATGATTGTTGTTTGTAGTGTGTGCTGGCAAGATGATGGTGTGTGGTGGTAGACATCAAATCCTCCCAACTCATGAACAAAAGACTGTTTCATGTTTCTCTCTAAAAGATTCAACATTACATGGAGTAAAACCAAAAGGACGCGTCATAGTTAGAAAGATATGATTCTAAGAGTGCCATGAACATAATATTAGGAGCGGATTCATGACGAATAAATATTTATTAAAAGCAGCTCAGTAGTCTCAATCTAGCATATTGGCTAAGTGGTTGAGTTTATCTGACGCAAAATCAGTACAAACAACTCGCAGAAATCTCCAAAGAGATGCTTAATTCTTCTCTTCACTACACTTTTGCTGAGCTTCTACGTAGTTTAAGCGGGGAATTTTATACCTTGCTCGCTTTACTCAGCCATTTGATACTTTTCACTGAGGTTTTCAGGTTCCAATGGTTGTCATACTCCTCACAAGTTACCACCTTACTTGAAAGGAGCCCTTCAATGATTAGCCATTTAGGAAATATAGTTATTTAGTATAATTGAGTGCAAATTAATATATGATGATTGAACGTAAAAAGATATCATGAGGGAAAGGAACAAGGAAAGACGAATTAGCAGGATTTCAATGCAATAAGTTAGAAAGATGAATGATGGAGAGGTTACTCAAAGTTGAGCAGAAGATCGCCAACAAGCTTGACCGCTGGCTCTGACTCGTAAGCTTCTTGAGCTTCCTTTGCTACCCTTTCTAACCACTTTTGCGCGTCAGCACTCAAAGACCGAGGGTGAATTTGATCTATCATCGGGATGATTGAAGAAGCTAGTGGGTCTGAGACATCCTTGGAGTCGAGTGTGGTTTCTTTCAAGAATTCATCTTTAAACTGAGATGCAGTTTTGCGGCCTACAGTCCCTCTGATAACTTCTGGTTGTTCGACAGATGAAATATCAATGAGGTTATCGCCTGTGTTGTGTACCACTTCTGCCAGATCTTGTTCCCGCTTTTGACGAGCTTCTGGTGAATTTAAACTAGCATTTCCAATGCCTGCACTGGTAGGTTCGTCTTTCAGTCGATTAGGGAATACGTTATTATTTCCGTAGGCGTAGTTCTGGTTGTTCTGACCAAGGAGTGGAGCTTGTTCACTTCCCTTAAAAGATGTTAATGGACCCGAGCTAAGATTTTCCTGACAATATACATACATCTAATGGTTCCTCAGAGCCTGCACCTCGTAGGCAAGACAAGCAGGCACCCATTTCAAGGTGAATATATGGTGCTAAACGGTTGTTTTGAAATATCTGGGAGCTATATGCGAGATAGGAACTAAAATGGGAGCGGAGTGAAAGTCGAGCAACATGAAGGGTAAGGGCAAGAAAAGGTCTTCATAAAAAACACGTTCTGACACTTGACCCCAGTTGATGTAGACTAGATGAATCAAGATGGCTTCTCGAGGTGCCCACAAGAGAGTATGTGCTTGCTGTCGGTCTTGGTTCTTTGCCTTTTTACTAACTATTTAGCTCACGAGAGAGTATAAACTTTTTGAAGACTCGCCCCCTCCTTTTATTCAGGCCCGCCCGAACGAAAGTGACATCCTCGAGTGGCACTATGTAATCACAGGGCCCCCAGATACCCCTTATGAAGGCGGTCAATACCACGGAACACTCACATTTCCTTCAGACTATCCGTTTAAGCCCCCGGCTATTCGTATGTTCACACCCTCTGGCCGGTTCCAAACTGGTGTGAGGTTGTGCCTGAGCATCAGTGACTACCATCCCAAGACCTGGAACCCCGCTTGGAGCGTATCAACCATTTTGACTGGATTACTTAGCTTCATGTGCGCAGATGAGAGCACTACTGGAAGTATCACACGTACAGATGAAGTCCGGAGGAACTATGCAAAGCAGAGCAAGAGCTTTAACAACACAAACAACTCCCAGTTCGTTCAACAGTACCCGGACCTTGTAGAGGAAAACAAAAAGGATATTCAAGCAGAAGCATTGCAAGAACAAAAGAGAGCCCAAACTCAAGAAACACCTGCTGCTTCCAGTGGTCCTCAACGATTGGTTCCAGTCAACTTAGCAGCAAGACCTGCCGATTCTGCCCCACCTCCTAATGACGATGCTAACCCTCCTCGTGGCTTTTCCCGCAGTCAAAAACTGATCTGTGTGGCAGTTATTTTTGTATCGTGGGTAGTTGCATCTAAGCTTCTCGCATTGCATTTCTAGACTCTCGAAACCGCTTTTATTTATTCTACTTGACCTGTGTTGTTTTTCTTTAATAAATACATTTAAGAATTGAAGTAGCTTGGATGTTTACTGCTTTTGATTTTATTTATTGATACTTCTGTCCAGTGAACTCAACTGTAGATGTAGATTCTTAAATTCCGAGAATCTTGTCTTTTGCAATCTTAAATCCAATAAAATCATGCAAATAAATAGTTTTCATCCCTACCAACTGATGGGGTTTGAATTAAACGCACCACGCAATAGCTCAGGAAACACCGTTCCCTTAAGAATGCAATTGTCAATAATCGGTTTGATATGCTCCGGTTTGACTCGCGCCAGCCAAATAGCGTGTCCTGACTTGGTGTATATGATGACGTTCGCGGCATACTTGTGTCCACCAACATGAGATACGCAGACAACTTTCACACCACCTGGACGATCGTCAGATGCATCTCGATATAGATCTAGTTCACTCAGATGGGTATAAAAGGTCTTCTGAAGAATCTTGGAAGTGATGGCGCAACGCTTATCACGAGTGCGATGCGAGCATAGCAGCACAAATGCTAATTCCTTAGCAGGAGTTACTCTAGTAAGCGACGGTAAAACAGTCAACTGATCTAATAGTGATCGTGAAATTGTTGGAATTTTCTCCTTTTTTGCACTGGTATCCTTTTCATTAATGCTCATTTCATGTCGGCTCTCAGAAAACGTTTTCATCACTTGAGCAATATCGTTGCCTGCAGAGTCTGGAGTGATAGTTTCAAGAAATACAAATTCTGGCAGGATCAATGCACGAGATGGGCGGGTTGAATCTGGGCCTTGCCACTCAAAGTATTCTTCCGGAGGTGCTAGTGACGAACTTAGAATGACAGCATTTTCTTTTGGTGTTGCCCACAAGTTTCGAGATCTCTCAATTGCTTGAGCCAAACTATCTCTCTCCTCAGTGACGTCTCTGATCCAATCGGTCTTTCCAGTCGCACATAGGATATGATGCCTCCAGGGCTTGACTGATCCCCATAGAGGCGCTGAATTATCGATAGAGAGTGAAGATGGATATTTTTCTGAACATGAGTCGCAATCAGATGGAGAGCAGTCTGCAACTGTGAATTGAGATTCGATACTAGCAGTATTATCTGCAGTAAGAGATGCAATTTGTCCGCGAAGAGCAGTAAACATTCCCATGGTTAATGATAAATTTTCAAAGATAACTGAGCAAGAATTTTCACCAAAACTGATGATATACCAAGTGGCAAGAGGGATTCATTGTCAATTTATACTGAAGAGACGTTTGTGATATTGTTTAGTGGATGGGCTAACTTGATATCTGTATTTCGAACCCAAACTTTATTTCCTGTTTTTCCGTCAGGGTTTTTCAACATTCAGCCCTGTCCCAACCGGATTGTCGGATTGTCGGATCGAGCTTTTGCCCACCTTTACTGACTCAGAATTGTAACTTTTCAAAGCATTGACTCAACATCAAAAATATGATTCATCAATATTGAGATGGCAAAAAGCATGCAGAGGCAGCATCGAAGACATGTAGTTGTATTCCTTTGACGGAGTTAGAGTCTCTATTCCCGGAATATTTAGTTCATCATTACTAAGACACGATTGAATTATAATATTGGGAAATCGGTTAAATTTATTAGTTTGAGATTTGAGATAAATATCAAGGTAGACGGCTTTATTGACTGTCATGTAAATTTATCTAATTTATAATGTTTACGAGAGCATGAGTAGCTCAAAGATTTGAACTTCTTCTTCATCTTTGTTAACTATGTGTACAACTGATCGATGTATTTGTGAATCTATGAGAGAAAGTAACAAATAGGTTATTAATATAAAATAAAATGCTGATTTAACTGCTAATTCTAAGGCTTTTCATCAATTTTACAATTCAACTTATCTATAGATTGAGATTAAGATACTTTTGTATTTAATCTGGTGGATCTGAAGAAATAAAATATCAAGATCTTAAAACAGTTGAAGCGTTTGAGAATACGAGGTATTGATTTCGTATTTATAATATGTCAATATTGTGAATTCCTTTAAATTTAGTCGCTATTTTAACGGTTTCACGCAATGAATTTCTTGAGTTGAAGCCGACTATACAATTTGATGCAACTGTAAGCGATCTGTTTTGATCAATTTTGCTATTTGTATTTTCATCCAATGGTAATTAGTGCTGTTTTAACCCTCGCCCATGTCCATAGTAAACGATGATTGGATCAAAATGATTACGTCGCCCCTATGACGAGAGTACTATGAAGATCTTGTTGCCATGCCAATCAAGTTCCGTTTCAGGGTTTGATAAGATCTAACTGTCTCACCTTGGATACAAAAGTATTGCGTAGGCTCTGCAGCTTACGCACTCACTTTTCCTTATTGATGAAACTAATAACTTTTACGAGGGTCGATCTATGTGAACCCGACGTCTGGACTTTTATATTTTCATGAAGCCTTTCCATTGTAAGAATGATATAAATCAGGACGGAATCCGTTTTTATTTTCATCCATTTTCCATCTCTGTCTCTCGCTCCTTCTTCGCCATTTCACCTGTAGGTCTTTCAGTAAACTCGCACTCTCAGCGTCCCTTTCTTCGTCATGCATTGGAAGATTCCTTGCGCGCTTATTGCCGCTTCTTTTGTGTCTGCTGCTCCAGCAGATTCACATGCTAAGGCTGATGAATGGCCTTATCCACACCACGACAAGCATTTCAAACCTACTGTCGAACATGCGGCGATAGAAGCTCGAACCCTCGTGATGCGAGAATCCTTGGCAAATGTAGCCACTCTCGACAATGGCTATCCAGTATCTTTCATGGAGTACTTTGCTGACTGTAATCACAACGGATCTCTTACGTTCCTTGCCTTGGAAGAATCTCAAACCTTTAAAAATATCGACTCTGGATCACCTGCTTCCTTGTCTATTCGTGTGGGCGACCATCACTTCCGTGAACACGTTTCTCCATTCTATCCAGGTTCCAACCCAAGATCTTCAGCAGGAAATGTCCGACTTTCATTGAGGGGAAATTTTGTAGATCTTTCTCAAGATGAAGTGAAAGCTAACAATCTGGTTAGCTGCTTTTCGAAACGCCATCCAGATGCAGTTCGCTGGCTGCCTGAGTTGAGGAAATCTGGTCAAAAGTCCAAATGGGTTCAGTTTGATGTAACCTCTGTATACTTCATTGGAGGAGTTGGTGAACGAGCGTTTATTGGAGACGTGCCTGTTGAGCTATATAACCAAGCCAAACCAATCGTTCGACACCACAAGAATAACTCTCATCACTGGCGAAAGAAGTGTTCTCACAAAAAACAGCATCATTCTTCCTGGTTTGAAAACCATCATTCCAAAGGAAACTGTCACAAGTTCCTGCCTTCTTACCTCATTTCATCATGGCAAAAAATTCTCTTCTTTCTAAAAGGGGAGCAATATACACATGACGACCTTCGCGAGTCAACTGCCCATCCTTCCGACTTTCAATCCAATGAGTATGTGCTAAAACCTCATAACAAAGACTAGAGTTGATTGCTTCTTGATACTGCTGTGGGTGTTGGCCCACTTGTCAAAAGAACAACAGGCTTGGAGATTAGAAATGTCCATCTGTGCAGTTGCAGTTTCATCATGCTTAATTTGTGTTCTTCATTATTTCTTATGTTTTGTTAATTGTGTGTTATCTTCTTTGTGTTATTCCTTCTGCATCTTTATACTAAGTTCAATATACTTGATTTTTTCACTATATCAAAAAGCGAAATGTTGAAGGGTGTGTAACGCCAGGTTTCTTTTCCTGTTGACATCGAAAATTTATTTGACGTCGATCGGATGTTGATTTGGGAAGTGATGGCTGCCCCGCTCCAAGCCTTTTAATATTGTCTCTTTCATCTCAGTTAAGATGGATGTTGACATCAGCATCTCTTATGTTTTCAAGACTAAAAACTATAATAAAAAGACGGAACTTCATACTTTTTACTGCCAAGCATTTCCAACATTATTTTCCAAACGGCAGAAAGCATAACCTACAATAACTGCTACAATGGATTTCTAACTGATGGGTTTAGTTTTCTACAGGCTTGGCGTTTAGAAATGTTATTTCAGCTTTCTTTGTACTTAGCTGATCGTTCAAAGGAATGATAGTCTATAGATTCTCCAAGTTGAAGCGTGTTATTGCTAAAGAAAGGATTCATTAAATCAGCTTTGGCAAAGCTAGATCAAAATTTGGTTTGACAGAATAGCTTAGTTGCACTTACAGGGGTAATTTTTATTTACAATTGACTACACAAACTCAATATCCAAAACTTATCCTGCACTATCTGGCATTTCAAATATTAGTTGTCGATTTGTTCTGGTTACCAAGCTACTATAGATCTTGAATAAAATTGACTCTCATAGATTCCGGATTAATGGATTTATCAACCCTTTGCACTTCCAGGACTTTACCAATCTCAAAATAATAACCAAGAATTTGTAAGAATTTTATAAACACCGTTTCCTGCAAGCCTGATTTTGTCATTTCAAAAAAGTTGATGGTTGATTTGCAAAGCTATGAATCTCTTCTGCTTTTTCAGCAAGCGATGATAAAAAATTTCAAAAACCACACTGAAACAATTATTTTCCCATACGGTATTTCTTAAAAAGCAATGCAATAGTAAAACTTTTGTTGTCCAGATGGACAAAGGTTTAGAATAGTAAAAACTTCTAGATGTTGAATCATCGAACCCAAAATGAAACTCAATACTTGAGTTCAAACAACAGAGTTTGTAACCCCGGATTCCGGATTTCAGTTTCATAATAGCTAACTTTATAATGACTGACTTTCAATATGCTTTTTTGGTGAAGTCCGAATTGGAAAGAAGAGCTGATAACGGTTTTTACAACTATATTTCATATGAACGAAACTGGCAAAAATGGGGAAACCCAGCAAAACCCAGCATTGATACTCAGGTTTATACGAAGAATTTTATATCTTTCTCTTCAGAATTGCACAAAGCGCTTATGTTATGCAACGCTCTTGCAGTCTTCTGCGCTGCTTTCATTGCGAGCATAACAATGCCTGCACTTGCAAATTTTTCTTGACAGATATCATGTAGGATGTCTATGCTTAGAACGTCTTGAATTATGTTTAAAACAAAAGAATAATATCAACAAGTGTCTTATTATAACTACCGTGAAACACAATGCAATACATCCAATTTTTCAAATTTGTGACAAAGATATGGAATCTGTTGATCAACGTAAAGTCATTTGTTTATCCAGTTGGATCTAGTATAAATATCTCAAATCGTGGCGTTGGTTGGAATCAAGCCATATTCTATAACAGACCGGTCTACCATTTTCTGCTCACAAGGTTTTCTAGCTAAGGGTCTCAAATAGGCTACGGATCAATTACACAATCGGCCAATATATGAAAATATCAAGATTGAAATATCTCGCTTGAACCCGACTTGGCATCCGTCACTTCTAACAGGTTTTAATAATACTTTGAGATACTATATATGTTCTTGTTTGACCTAAAAAATACCTTACAAAATTTCCATTTCATGCAAGTAATTTCCTTAAGCTTTCCAAAAGCTGCAAAGCGCAGGAACCAGAATAATTTCGCCAACCTTATATTTTTTGTAATGCATTTTAATTTGCAGAAAATTGTCTGAATTTCCCTAGAAGTTTAATTTATCTCAACTCTATTTCTGGCAAATTAAAGCCAACTCCAGGTTGCCATGTCTACTAGCTCCTCGGCGCTCTAAATGGGCTACAAGCCATCCTCTATCATTTGTTCATCCTTGTATTCATTTAAAGTAGCTTTGTTTAAATTACTAGTAAAACCAATATATCCAGGTACAAAGATAATCGGCTCTTGGCCAACCAACCTTCATTTACCGGAAGTGTTGTATATATTAGCACATTCTTCCTTTTCTTTAACAACCTTTTTCGCCCTTTTTCATAACTCTGGTCTTTCTGTTATTCAGATAAGACGCTGACTCCATGACTGATACCCTCGTCAAAGATCCCCCAACAAGTTCACGGCGCTTATGCAACAATATGGCTGTTGATATAGATCCTGCTATATCTGGCCAAGAATACTCGGCCTATTCAAATAAAAGTCAATACTCTACACCAGGGTTATCATCATCGTCAATGCAATTTTCTAGTCCCAGTAAGCATTTACGAAACGACAGTGGTTCTAACTATACGACTGCAAACATCCCTCCGCCTTTTGGGTATTCTCAAAACTCACCGACAAGTGCAAGTAGTGTAAGCAGTATTAGCAGTTATACAGGGGATCAGGCAGGAAAGGAGTTGCTTACGACATATCGCATGAGCGACGGGTCCGACACGTCGTCCCCAAGCTCGGGGACTTACAACCCAAGCCACTTGAGTCACCAACAATATCAGCAACATCAAGGATTTTCCTCATTAATAAATGCATATGCAGGATCTGCTCAAACTCCAACAAGTCATCACCGATCTCATACATCCTCAAGTTCTAACATATACTTGAACACAACCGGACAGGTGCCAATCCTGCCTGTAAATCTAAATCCTGGCTATGTGGGTAGTATAGATGAAACAAGATTTCCCCCTCAGCAAACTCCACCGCAAGTTAATGATCTTTCTGGGACTCAAGTTCCTCAATCAGCCTCATATTATGGAAGGGGCATGGCTCAATTTAACGAATATGATGGATTAATGGCCAATCAGAGTCAATTCCAATTCAGACAGAACATGCCCCCTCCACAAAATTATCAGCAGCATCAACCGAGACTTTCGAGTTCTAACTTGTTTATGTTGCCTAATGAAGTCTTACTTCCTGGATCTAATAACACCACGTCGGCCTCCAGAAGCTCTGCGGCTGCTACTCAACCTGTGCCGTATTCCAATTTTCTTGTGCCGACCCCTACAGCCAACTTGCAATTCACTACTCCAGCTACAGTTACGAGTAAAAATTATATTCAGTACAATCTCCAACAAGCTCAGTCCCAGGAGGGCTATCCCAATAGTTCAAGTCTGTCCAACAGTACTAGTACAACACTAGTAGCGAACATGAGTGATTATGTTCCATTGAATGTAGGATCTTGGGATACCAATCAGCTATTACAATCTCAGCAACCTTACAAGCCTCTTTTGCTTCTTCCCGGTGAAAGTCTCGAGAGTACAATCATGTCTCGTCTTGCTTGCAGAAACAATTCTAATGAATACTCTCCAATTTTTAAAGCAGATTCAAGGTTTAATATCAATGTACCGTCAAGGTCCGGGCAAAAGGTTACTCGTATTGAGAATTTGTTACGAACGCGAGGGACCACAAGGACATTTCAAACTCCAGGTATTTATAGTGGCCGCAACGGTAACTTGGAAGGTGATTCTAATCCTCAAGGCGTCAGTGGCCAAGAAATTCTTCAGCAAGTGATAACGGCTATTTACGAAGCAGTCGGCACCAGTACCGAATTGCAGTCTTACATGTCACCCATTACTGATATTGCACTGGCCGAGGCAAGAAGAGAGCCAACTCGAGGCGTCAAGAAGCAACTCGAGCTGCCTGACGGTATCAGTTTGATTATGGATGCACGACACAAGCATGATATTGAGCAGACATTTTTAAAGTGGAAGTCAAGTCGACCAAAAACTGAAAACTTTTTCCGATTGGAAGATAAGAAAGGTCACAGTTTCAGCTTGGAAGAATTGAAAGAGGCGCTTGATATTATCATGTCTCGACCTCCAAGACGTATCAATAATTATGTTTCACGGCAACTTCTCACTGACGTTACATATAGTCAAGGTCGCGGTGTCACTGAGTTCAGCTCTAGTCAGTTGACTCATTTACATTCTCTAAGCAAGGAAACTCGACAACCAGGACATTTTTCTCCTGCAGGAAGTGTGCCCTTGACTCATGCTGACGGAAGTGTCAACAGCGTTCAAGCGTTGCATTACGAAATTCCACATGAAGATATGCCTTTTGTCAATAGCAAAAAGTCATGTCAGTATGATCCTCATTATTGTCGCCGGCATGGCGCCGCAAAAGAAGGCTGGTGTGGATATTGCAAAATGGGTGGATGGTACCTTATGAAGAATTCTGGGTATCTATATCATCAAAACCACGAGCACGGTTTATTTCCAGGAGGATGTGTTTTTGAGGACCCCTTGGTTATTCGACGCAAAGTTATCCGTGAGGCTCGTTGGGAAGGTTTGTGTGGCATTTGCTATCACTGGATTGATTTGGATCATACTGATCGCAAGTTATGGGGGACTTGGTATAGACACTACAAGTTATGTGTCAATGAGTATGAAGAAATTAAGAAGACGCTGAGATCTACTTTCGCTCCAATTGAGTTGGTGGAAATCACTTATAGACCGGCAGATAGTCAGCTAACTCAGTAGGCTGTTTGATTTATTGTTTTGATTTTTATGTTTGTTCTTTCATGATTTTTTTGGGCTGAACTAGATTTTTGTTTAATTATATGATATGGACTATAGTGATAATGTGAATTTGACGTCTATAAAGAATGAGATAAACTGTTTATGCAAAACTAACATAGGAAAAATGCAACGCAGATATGGTATCGGAATAGCATGACTATATTAGCTCGATCTACCTGAGTTAATCATTTCTACACCTTAATTTTGAACGAGGTGTTACTCGTTTTCTCAAGTCTCGTAAAAATTTCAGTGGTTCGACCCAGTCTTGCCATTTAATTCTTGTCTTATTTATTGAGAACTTGGTAATTTTGCAACATCTTTCTATTATTAATAACATGTCATTTATTTTTGTGGCATTCAGATCCATAATTAGAGATATTTTCATTAGTGCAAGACAATCTATTGTTGCAAAGAAGTCAACCTAGCATATTGAATTTTCTAGTTGATTTCAAAAAGTCACCATCAAAACGGTACATCTTTTAACTAGAAAAATACTAGCAAATGATGTTGAAATTCGAATGTAATCTCAGACCAGCGGAAAAACTACTCGGGCAAATTTCGAAAAAGGGAAGGACAGATAGAAAACACTCAACATACTAATTGATTTTATCAATTTTGTACAAGAAATTCCCTATTTGCTAATTGGATAAAGAATATTTAAATGATCTAGTAGTTTCATATGTGACAGCACGATCTCTGTTGGTCATTGATAACCTTTCTATTCATGATTCAACCCCAAAATCCAAAGAAATTCACCCTGAACAAACATCTATTTAGGCAGCCAAATTCGAACTATTTAAATCAATACTCTTAACCATGTGAGCTTGTTTTTGAGTTGATGCTCGAAAAAATCGCACTCAGGGGGGGTTAAAAAACCATCATCAAATGCTATATTTATTGAAAACTTTTTGCTCAATTCTTTGCTCCTAATGTATTCTTAAAATGAACAGACAACCAAGACATTGATAATATTATCCGTGCTGTCAGAGGTGATTTGGCCAGCTCATTGAGCTGAGTTTCACCCGGGATCGGGCTACATCTGAGAGACATCTTCATCGTAATTGATACCATGGGACACTCATTTATGATACTCATTGTGCTTCACAATATTGGGACTAGACAATTCGTATTCTTCTAAAATTTAGTCAGCCATCACACACAAAAGCACCCAAGATATCACAAACAACAATTTCATCTACCTCTCTGTGTAATCTATCTATTCCGCAAACCCAATATGAATGGCACCAGACAAGAGAAGCAAAAACAATGGACGATACCGGAATTGAACCGGGGACCTCTCACATGCTAAGCGAGTGTGATAAACCAACTACACCAAACGCCCTTACATGTTTTACATCCCTTTCCATAGCCTTTATCCAGTATCTCAAAAGAAAGAAACATGCAAGATTTCAAAAATTCCTAAAAATCAAAAATAATATCCCAAACGCAACCATTTCAATACTGCTACTCTTTTCAAAACCTGCTCATTATTTTTGAATATTTAGTTACTTGTAAAATTAATATTTTGTCACTACATTTTGGTCTCAAGCCTCTATTTGTATTGAACACCATATTTTCTTTGCAGAAGTTACAGCCTTGATGGCCAAGTTGGTAAGGCGCGTCACTAGTAATGACGAGATCGTCGGTTCGAATCCGGCTCGAGGCATCTTCTTTTTGGTTTTTCATTTAATCCATGGATTCTCAAAGCCTATGATTCTTTAATTTTTTTTTGAATCATCAAGATGAGGTGGTTTGTTGGTTAGTGGTCTAAGTTTTGTGTTGGTAGTTTTAGTGCTGGTTTTGTGTTGGTATCACAAAATAAGAAGCTGCAACACAAAAACGGTTTCTCAGGCCAACAATTAAAAATCATTAAGATTGGCCCTTATTGAAGAATAAAAAAGTAGTTGGATAAAATGTGTTATATAAAAGAATACCTTAGGCCATTATTAAGTTGTTATGGGACTGTAATTGTATCTGATAGTGAATGACAGTGGTTTGTTTGTGATACCCGTCTATTTGACAGCATCACTCCTCTCCAAAAGAAAGAGACCTATAAATACCCTCTTTCTTTCCCTACTACTATACACGTCAGCAACTCCAAAAATCAGACGTGTTTATAAAACTCACTGTTGTCCAGCCCGATGGCTGGGGGAGGGGTCATCGGGCTCTAGTGGAACCCTGCCTTATATTATCTCATATATGCACCAGCAGGTGGGGGGTTTATGAAAGAAAAAAACATTATAATATACATGTATACATGCTCGGCTCTTGTTCGATTTTAATTGTGTAGTTATGGAGTTATAGGGTTGACAGTTGGGCGGTCGACGGAACTCCTTTGGAGTAGAGCTGGGAAATAAGCAGGAATTGGAGACGAGTTGGGCGTAACTAGAAAATAGGTTGAGACAATTCTAAAGTTATTAGAATGATATACCATCTAGATAGCACTCTCGATATATGCTAGATCACCCCCAGACTGAGGTGATCTGTTTATAGATATACAGATCAATCAGCCCAGCTCCTCTGTGGGACCTGTACCCGATTCAACACCAACCAACCAACTCAAGATATAGGCCCCTATATATTGAAATATATTGTGGCCTATATAGCTTCATACAAAATAAATCACATACTAAAATCAAGGTTCAAGGGGGGCTTGATTTTGCCCATATATAGGCCGATATGGCTCGGACAACGGCAGTTTCCGAAATACGCTCTTGAGTGGGGCTGCCCAGCAACACAAAATTATTGTTTATAGCTACTAAGCTGCTCATGATTGCCAATTGATCGATTGTCTATTTTTATTGAGATTTTTGCGACCAAAAAAATTCCGAGTGAAGTAACATGGATTTTTAAGTTTTACAATCGAATAACAACGTATTTCGAGTTTGAGAGGTACGATATATGAGACCGGACCAGGGGTATTAAAAACTGGACTTGGGACGGGAGAGACTTTAAAGTTAAGGATAATATATACTCTTCGTTAACATTGTTTAAAGCTGAGGTTTATACCAACATGGATAATCTTAATAAAGCATGCGCGGCCTACAGTGAGCCTAATATTCCTTGGCCATATATCACAATATGGCATACCGGTCTGTCCAACAAGGCGCTAGGGCCGACCTAGCAAGTCTTTTTTTTTTCTTTTCAAACCGCCCCCCTTCCTTTCCCTTGCCAGACTTTCCATAGAAGCCTGTCTGCCTGTATACGATAATCCTAAGTATACGTATAGGCATATATATCAATACCATTAATCAAACTGTGCCAGATCGAGTCTGCACAGAAACGTATACAGAGGGCCGGCAGATGCGATGCAAGATTCGAAAGCCCACACACCAACGTACAATGTACATATACGCACGCGATGCAGCTTTTTCTATTAGCCATATAGCGGCCTATATATAGATGAAATCAGTGCCTCAGTACTAAGGTAGAGATTGAGCGTTATAAGCTATGAATGAAAAAAAATAACGTGACAATTTTGGTCTTTGAATATGCTCTACTTTCTTATATATAAGTTCGCTGGTTCATATATCATAGTATATCAGGACTTGGGGTTTGAACCTTATGGACTCTTGATGTAGCTTGGGAGTTATTCTCACTGTTCTATATAGTTAGCTGTTGTGGTGTACGGTGTTTCTTATGATATCTATTTGTCATGTCCATACCACCCCACACAACACCACCCTATCAAAATCAACAAAATCAACTCCATAGACAATAGACTTCCCCATACTCTAATCATCACCACCATACCTATAGGCCTAACTCCAACCACCATTCTTCAGCACCACCACCACCTAATAACTTCACTCTCACTCTCATTTTAAAAACCCAAATCAAATTTAATCAAAAACATGCCCCAGTACCCCCGCATCACCATTCTCTTCTGCACAGCCTGCAAATGGCACCTCCGGGCCGCCTGGTACCTGCAAGAACTCCTCCAGACGTTTGGAACCGGCCTCGGAGAGGTTGCGTTACAGCCAGGGACTGGCGGTGTATTTGTGGTCACTGTTGAGACGTTAAGGGAGTCTGGAGAAGAAGAGAGCAAAGATGGGGAGGAGGCTAATAGGGTTGAGAAGGTGGTGATTTGGGATCGGAAAGTGGAAGGCGGATTTCCAGGTGCGTTTTTGTTTTTTTCTTCTCTCTGCTTATTTTGATTTTGATTTTGATTGTGATTTTGATTGCGATTTTGATTTATTATTTCATGGATCTATATCTGGATCCAATTGATCTAATTGATCTAGCTTCATTTTTTTATTTATTTAATTGTTTGTATCATGCTACTAACACACAAGGCACTAGACAGCAAACAACTCAAACGCCTCGTCCGCGATATAATCGAGCCCAGCAAAACCCTCGGCCACGTCGACCGCGTCAAGGCAGTCGAAGGTTTACTAAATCATCCCAACAACGACCCTACTACTACTGCTGCTGGAACTCCACCATCAGCAAAGGCAAAGGCAACGGAAGGAGATGGCACGGCTGAAACGCGGCCATCTGAGACGGAAGACGAGCAGAATCAGGATTTTGGCGCGTGTCCCTTATAAAAGGCAGCACCAAAAACTGAACATATGTTAAAGTAGGTGTCGCCCGCTAAAAAATGACAATCAATAAAAGACACCAATTGTTAACTATGCAAACGCCAAAAAAAAAGCACCTTCCCGCGAAGGCGAAGAAGGAAGGAATGCAAGCATGTCAAGAATGCTGGAGGGAAGGAATCACAATATTATAATTAGGCCTATAATATTACAGATATATCTATATCTCTATTGTATTTTTTGCTTTGTTTCTTGTACACATATTTACATATATATGTAAAAAAGCGCATATGTAATACCATATCCATGGATGGAAGGTCAAAACACGAGGGCATGCACATGTCTGCTCGTGTAGATACGCGTGTGTGCTTAACTCTTGTAGTTACTGCTCTATCTGTATATCATCATCAGTATAAAGTTTTAAAAAGAAGCCATGTCTATATCAATCAATTGATGGCGTTTTTTTTTATTAGTTTTGTGCTGCTTACTCCGCGTTGTTAATTATAAGACAGATAGAATCGACCGTGTATTAAATGTGAGCGTGTTTTTTTAAATCAATTGTGTTCATATAACAAAAGCCAGGAGGTGTGTGTGTGTGTGTGTATGGTGGTCTACATATTTGTTACTAACTAAGCCTTAAACAAACTCTCTTTTTTTTGTTGTTCATCATGATAGGCTAAGTTACCTGACTATATAGACTAAAACACAACGAACGTTTTTCTATCTTTCCTCTTAATTAGTGCGCTTATATAACTGTTTGTGTACAGTCGGTGTTTCTCCTAGAGGAGGGTGTTGGCCGTTTCATGATCATCATCATGATGTGTGCTGATTATATATTATTGTGATCTTGCCATAAGAATAACCAACATCAATTGATCCTTGTCCATACTGTCAATTGAGTACTGTTTTTCATTTCTACTATATAAATCACTTTTAGTCTGTAGAGCATTGTATCCATCCATATCTATTTCTTACTCCATATATATAGATTCTATATAAATTGTGGTTTTCTCCATACTTTTTTTTTTTTTTTTTCCTTCAGTACTACGTACAGCTGCTTTCCATATATAGTACACTTCAATTGTAAATGAAAAACATTTCTTTTTTCTCTAAATAAAGTTTATTTCAGTTTCCCCTTTCTTGTCTCTATTTTTGACTTGTGATTTCCTATTTTGACCAGAAAGTAGCTCAATTAGGAATATGAAGGCATGTGTAAAGGGATGTTGTTTCTTGTTTGGGAATTCTTTAGGTTCTTAAATATTAACAAAAACAAGACACGCTTCTTTTATGAATATTAAGCTTTAGACTTGTATAGACGTGTGTAGCTATAGGTTTTTATTAAAAAGACTACGTCTCTCGTGGTGATTTATATAAACTATCGAGACTACTACTACTAGAGGGCTAATTGAAACTGATCTAACTGACAAGTTGGCAATTGCAATAGAGACTATGATAAATCCATGGATCAGTACGACATTGACACCAACCAGTGAAATAATATCTAAGCAGCACAAGAAACGCGCGTTTGGATTATTTTATAAATTACAATTGGGTAACTTATATATCCTATAATATAATAATCAAGCAGCTTTACACGAATTATACAGAGAAAGAGCCCAAAATAGAAATATCCTCGTGGTAGCCTTATAAAGTACTATTGTATATTTAATGGTGGTCATATAGAATAAAACGTTAAAACAACCCTTTAGATGAATTGCCATATGGTACTATTTTAAATACGCACAAGACCAGTCTTACCGTAGCTACCACAGCTGAACAATATAATATAATATAAAACAAAAGAAAGTAAAAATAATATAAACACGCGTTGCCCTCGTGTCTTGATCTGTTTTCAGTCACTTTCTAGACAGTTTGAGCTCACAATGAAAAAAAAGTTCTTGTGGCCTACCTGCTGGATTCATGAATTCATGGATGTACAATGACCTTTACATACAGTTGAACTGATTGAATGTTCATTAAAAGACTGTTCAAACATCAGTCAATAGCTCAATTGATCTGACAAGTCCAAGAGACCGTTTGTATTGTCCTATATATCTAGAGGCATAATGTAACTATCTAATGCTTTGTTCTTTTAAATAGTAAGGGTGCATTTATGCTGATATCAATTGTTATATACTGTACGTAGTACTATATATACTCGAGAAAGAAAGAGAGCGCAGAGTATACATATGTATGCAGAACACGCATTGTACAGAATCCAAAGCAGTAAAAGAAGGCAGGAGCACCTGTTTATGTGCGCCTGTGCATACGACCTCTCACGTAGTATACTTCTATGGAAGCAACGCAAGGACACGAAATAAATCCCAAGAGGGGAGGGGCGGCGGAAGGGTTACACACGAACAATTTTCCTTGAAGCAGGTATATTGCCATTCTATGGTTGTCTACGGGTTCTCTGCGTACGAAGAAGGTGTATGGATTGATTTGATTGTACTGTTCAAGTATTCAAGGGCAGTATAGGTCAAGTCGTGATTCTTTTGACTTTTGGGCTTTTTTGCAATATTTTGACACCAATTGATCATAGATCCTTGTTGGCCTTGTTACAAAACCATGAAAAAGCACAAAATATGGGGATTAAACAACGGCCTTGTTCAACAACCATACATGTCACACAAGAAAACACACCCCTTTTGAATTCCATTGCCGAGAGAGAAAGAGTATATACAATATTGAGATGATGATGGTGATGGTGAAGATGATGGTGGTGGTTGTTGTTGTTGGTGATGATGATGATTTCATTTCTTTTTTAGTATGGTAAAAAAAAAGAAATGACAAAAGTTGGTGTTGTTGAAAAAGTCAAGCGAGGAGTATCCTGTGCTGTCTCTATACATCATAATTTTTTTCTTTTTTTTCTTTTTTTATGCCATATTAAAATTATTATAATATTTATATATTATATATATATATATATAATTTAGTTTAAACCTCCTTCTTCCCTTCCCTTCCCTTCTCTTCCCTTTCTTCTTCTTCCTCTTCTTCTTCTTCCCTCCAATAAATCAACTCCTTCTTGCCCTTCTTTTTTTTTTTTAATTCTCTTCTCTCTTTTAATTCATTCTTTTTTCTTCTTCCTCTTCTTTTCTCTTCTTTACCAACTACTTTACAGTCGTTTTTTACACTCTTTTACTCCATCTCTTGGGCAAGTCACTCTTTTTCTACCTCCTCCACTCTCATTCTCTTCTCCAGCATTCCTCTCCATCGCTTTCTCTTCTTCATGCCCACTATTTCAATCAATCAATCTACTTTCAACCATGTCCTTCTTTGAAGTTTCCACTCCTTACACCCCAAAACAACAGCACTACGATGATTCATCCCACTCTCTCCAAAATGCCCAGCAGCCCCAGATCAAACAACCCCAGGACGCTAAACCAGCACTCCTGCCTTCTGCATTCCAACTAACTCCGCCGGATTCTCAGTCCCGCAAAAGGTCTCACTCAGATGCCGTCAAGGACAAACACACCAACAACCAAGACCAAACTCCCCAGTCTCAACAGTCTCACGCCCCCTTTGGTTTCCACCAGCTCCAGCAGCAAAACATGCAACAGAAAATCCAGCTCGGCGCTAATTTTGTATACTACTCTTCCCCCTCGGAGTCGGGTTCCGCAAAGGTCTCGTCCTCCTCGTCAGCTACTCTAATAAACGACCCTTCATTGTCGTCCTCGTCTGCGTCTTCCGCTTCTGTCCTCATCGGACCACGTGATACTTACACAACACCTAACCCTGCGCTCCTAAACACACCCCTTTCTTCCTCCCAGCGCCCAGTATGGAATGCCCCACGAACTACAAGCACCCCCGTTATCGCTACCCCTACCCCTGTGATCCCGACCGCGTCGTCCCCAACTAGAACGGTTTCGCCCGTCTCTCATATTAAAGAGACTCAAGCCTATGCCGGTTACTTGTCTCGTCAGAAGAAAGAGTGCAATGTGTCGGACGCAGCCTCGATTTGGAGCCCGGATGTGGAAGAAGCGTTCATGGAGGCCTTGAAGCGCATTCCACATGTGGGCCGGCGCAAGATTGCAGTCCAAGGTCGACCGTGCGGCCGTAACGAATTGATCTCAGAGTACATTCAGCGCAAAACTGGCAAGATTCGCACGCGCAAGCAGGTGTCTTCGCATATCCAGGTTCTCAAACATCTTTTGCGAGACGATCCCGAGTTCATGGAGCTGGTGGTCGAAACCCCCTCGGAGCAGCGCCAGAATAAGATTGCAATTGTGTCGCCCATCTTTTCGAAAAACTCTGCCGGCAAGCGTGAGCAGGACGAGCGCCGCAATAACGAGGCCCGCACCGACGCGTTCATGGCTTACCAGGAAGAGTTTGACGCCATGGAGTCTGCTGCACCTGGCAAAAAGATCCGCGTGGCCAGCAAGCCTGTTCGCATCCCGTACGGCGACGAAAAGGTGTTTATGCCGCTCAACTTTTCAATGTATGAACTGTTCCCGGCGCCTTCACCCCACGTATCCCGGGTATACTCGCAGCTGATCCGGCCGCAGCTCGAGTCCCCCGTCAAGCAGAAGCAGTCGTCAAAGCTCATGGACCGGTTCCCGCTGGTCAACGAAGGCTTGAAGAAGGATTACCCGTGCTCGGTGCCGGTCATCTACGGCAAGGTCAAGTTCAACCTACCGCTGTCGGCGCAGTACCAGGCTGGCGTGTTCAAGTCGGACTTGGAGTTCATTGCCAGCCCGGATATTCATAACCTGGCCAGCTCGGACTCTCCTTCTTCGTCTCCGAACTCGCGCATCCACCAGTGGGACTGTGTCACAAAGGTTTATACCCTTGGCAATGAAGTGCTGGCCTTGATTGAGCCGGTCCAGGCACAGGAGAACCTGGGCCAGCGCACCGAGACTTTGGCTCTCCCGTTTGCGTCTGATTTTTGGGCGGCGTTCATTTCGGGCATTAACCGCGAGGGCGGCGCTTCGTCCCAGAAAGAGGCTGGCCGTGCTGTTGCCGCTATTACAATGGTCCAGGAGCTGCACTGCCTGCCACCGAGCCACGACGAGGACCTGGCCGATCGCAAGTTCAGCAACCAGACCCTGCATGCTGTTTTGATCTGGGAGTTTGAAATGGTTACCGACAACTTTTCAGCTCGTACGGTGTTTCGCAAGGTGCACTCCCCGCGCAGCGCATACGAGTCTACTTCAGGATTTAGACTCAACATTAAGGAAGAGCGCGACACCGATACTTCGCCGCTCGCCGGCCGGCGCTCGCAGTTCCGGGGCGGCTCGCTGGGCCATCCACCCGCCTTGGTCCTCAGCACCCCCGAGACCTCTACCGCCCGCTTCGCTGTGCCCGACTACCCATCCTTTGCGCCTGCGCCCCATCCTAATTTGGTCCGTTCGTTCTCGACCGCGACACCCACGTTTTTTGACCTCAGTGCGCTGGACCCGCAGGGCCGCACGACGCCCATGTCAGCAACGATCGCACACAACTCTGGGTGGGCGCTGGCCCCCGATTCATTTGACCTCGCCCGGCCATTTACCGCGTTCTGCGAGTCAGCCGTGTCTGCAGCCCCGCCCATGGTGTTTTCGGGCACAACCACGCCTGCCGCTGGGGTTGCGGGTGTCACAGGCGCAGAGGCGGGGTGGTACCCGGTAGATTTGCTCACGAAGCAGATGGCGGCGGGCAGCGGCGCTGACGTGCTGTCGACCCAGCTGATGCATGACCAGATGTCTGTGACTGCAGCGGCTGTGGCGGCCGCCAGCATGGTGCCGTCCCACGGCACAACCACGCCTGTCTCTGCCACGTTCATGAACCTGTCTCTCGACGGACCTACACTGAGATCAGACCCCATGCTTGGCGCTGACGGGTCAGGTGGCGCGGGCCATGGCCATGACCATGACAGCGGGAGCGCTGTGAGCGGGTCCATGTGGCCTTCATCCGAGTCGGTGGCCTCAACGGTCTCAGTCGAGAGCGAGCTGGGCTTTGGCGGGGCTGCCACTACAGGTGCGTCCACGCCCATGTCTGTTGCCGTTGAAAGTTCTGGTGCTGCTTCAACTAACGGTGGCAGCGGACGTCGGGAAAGTTTATTTGATGCCATTGAGGAGGAAGACTATACTCTGCATTAGCCTCTTTTTTATTGCTCAACGTCGGTTTCTTTATAAAGACCTTGCACGGGTCTTTATTTTATAGATAACTGCAAGAGAACAAAAGTGGCAGTCTTTTTCTTCTCGTGAGGGTTTTTTGGCACAATTGGTTTCTTTATTTTTATTTTGTTTATCATGCTTTTATTTATTGTTTGTTTTTATTGATTTTGATTTTATCTTATCAGCTAATGGTTCTTCTATATTTTGGATTTTAATGGATTTAATGGATTTTTGTTTGGTCAATCTTCTGTCTTCTTTTAAGCAATAGGTTTTTGAAATATATGGAAACGTAGGTCTTTTTTGGTAATGGCTTTTGTGTAAATACATGTGTCTTTTTATTCATTCAGATGTAGTTTATTGATGATAGTTGATTTATGTTTTTTTTTTATTTTTGGTTTATTTAGGATCTTGCAATGGTCAGGGTCATGAAAGACTTTGGTCCAAAAAAAAAAAAAAAAGACTGTGTAGTGTCACAAAAAGAATTAAAAGTATGATGTATTGTTAAAAAATTTGAATGAGATTTTCAGATAAAGAAAAGTTAACACCAACACATCTTTGTTTTCTTTTTGCCAAGTTCCCCCTTTTTTTTGGATACGAGTCTCAATATTGCTGCTGGCGAGCTTTTGTGTTTTTGTGATGACACTCTCAAATGTGACAAAAAACATCTGGGTGATCTGATCTCGAGAGGTGTGACACAAACATTTCACAGTGTACTTGTGCCTATTATTAAACTTGATTTTTCAAATAAATATATATATAATATGAACAACACTTGTTTTAATCATTATTGCTAAGAAAATGAAAACAAAGGACATTAATGAGACACTATTCAAGGAAATTAGTTAAGTGGAAGTTGGTCTGATCGCTAGTATTTGAAGTTGAAATGGACTGAGACCAGAATGTAACTTAGTTATTCATAAGTAAAAACCAGTAAGTTATTGGTCTTCAATAACAAAAATCAAACAACAATATCTGTCAATATGTTCATTTAATTAATAACATTTTTTGTAGCCTTGTAATTAATTTTTCTTTTGCCAACTTTGACAAATAACTACAATCTCAATTCTATTATCACTACACACATTTCATCATATTTTGAAGTTATTATAATTCATTATTATTAATTGTATGCCAGCAGTTATTTTATATTTCCTAATATTCACACAATTAACTCAAGCACTTTATCTTTATCCATATGATTGATCCACAACACTTTGTAGCACACAGCTAATCTCATGTTCGCATATACCATAGCACACAAGTGTCGTCGAGTTGTCACGGTTATGTATAATTCTGTGGCTTACCAATTGCTTATTAACGAAATACAATGCTTAGTAACAAAGTTAATTGCTTAGATACCTACTTATTAATCATTGAATAAGCTGCTTACAAATGATGAATAAGTAATTTTAATATTAGAACTTTGTTAATAATAAATTGGTAAGCCACAAAATCTGATTACCCAATACCTTATTCATTATTAGTTAATCCGCTGACAAACGATGAATAATATCTGACTACACATTTGTATGGTGATTTTGTACTTGATAAGGGTCAAATAGCATCGATGAATGATTACCATTGATATGAAATTATATGCTTGAAGAGTGCTGAGGATTCTATTATGGCATCTAGGTACAGTAATTGGGATATTAGTGATTTATTTCTTCAATTAGACGGCAAGGTACAGTTTTGGGCCATGGCAGAAACTTTTGTGTGAAATTTGCGATCAATAAATGTCAATTAATCAAAAATTTTGGGTAGTTTATACTTATAATAAGAGGTAAAACTTTTCACTTTGAGACTCTTCCTGTGAGCAGTTCTGATCTTGCTTACCAGCTCTTGGTATTCTCCGGAATGGTTGAAAAGGTTTCTCCGCATACTTAAAAACTCCTTCCTTACGCACATAGAAATTTGCAGCGTTATGGATACCTTCTTGGGGTGACGTAACTCTTGGCCGGGTTCTAGTCTTAAGCCATCTACTTGAGACTTTTTGAGCCAAGACCACCCATACTTCCAAGTGACGTAGACTGCGCTCTTAATTGTACTGTATGTCTTGGTGTGTCCTAGAAACGTACAGGGACAAATGGAAAGAAACAAAAAGCACAAGAACTCTATGTGCATCCTTTAGTGACACCCCCGCAGTGATTTCTCGAAGCAAAGGTCATGTCTGAAACATACTTGTTTAGGCGGACAGATCCCCTATAGAGCCTAGTAAGGACCGGGAGCGGGTTTTGCTTTTTTTCTAAGCTTCCAGTTAGTCAGACGGAGTGTCACGGTAATACAAGCCAAGCCCCTCGAAACTGATATGTATACACCGAGACGCTCGTCATCCATGATGGTATGCACTATAGATAAGGGTGAACACAAACCCAAAGCAAAAAATGAGACCATAAAGTCTTGATTCTTTGCAGCCCTGCGGCTCAAAATTCTCAATTGACCAGTCAACCAGCTCGAGCCCGAGGTAGAGCTTGGTGGGGTGCCTAACCGTATCGCAGATCAAGGCCGCCTAATGTTACGTACCATGAACTGAGAAAATTGGTTGTTGCTATGGCTGCACACTTCATCACTCGTCGAGCCCATTTAATTTAGGCCTACATGATGGAAGACACCTGCAGCTAAAAAGAAGCTATGATCCGCTTACGAATTCAAACAACATCTGATACAATAGCCCTTGTAATACTGGAAGGTCACTCTCTAGAGCCGCTGGTCACCACCCACCTGAATTGGGGAGCGGTTTATTTCGCGGTAAGGCCAGTTTCTCCCGTCGACTCATAGATGGCCCTTAATATTCTCTCAGCCTGCAGGTAATTAGTGGTCAAATGGTATCAAAAAAAGGAATTTAAGCTTTCCAGAACATTTTCCTTGCATTTTTCACCTGATTTTTTTTGTGTTTTGTTTTTGGCAACTCCCAACTGAAAGCAACTTTGTCCATTCTAACGGTCTTTCCACTGGCTCTCAGACACAATTTTCTAACGGCTGGTCCTAATATCTCCTCGATAGAAAAATAAAAAAGTTCCTGATGAACCCGAGATATTGGAAATGACCTGTAATTTTCGCTTGCTTTTGCTGCTTGTGCATGGGGATGCTGCTTTCTTGTCTGCCTTGTGACGCAGATCTATATAGTTGATTCTGTTTTCGATTGTTTCCCTTGTGTGTAGCAGCTTTGGCCAAATTAAGATTTTATCGCGAATACGTTGCTTTCGACTGTCTTTTAGTTATAATACCTGCTCATGAAACCTTGTATAAATAGTCAAACATCCCCAGAATTCATCTTTTTTGAATCATTAAACTTCGCTCCTCATGGAAACCCGATATACTACTTTTAGGTCGGACTCGTCGCTTTTCTCTGTGACGAGTTCTTCAAGAGAAATTCCACCAAAACCGTATAACTTTGTGGTCGCTGGAGGATCCTACGCAGCCATTCATGCTGTCAAAATTATATGCAAAGATATAATCCCGAAAGCAGTGCAGCAAAACCGCGACTTTAAGGCCCGCATTACAGTAATTGCCCCGAACCGAGAAACCTATTGGAACGTCGCTGCTGTCCGGCTCATATCCGACCCTGCAGTTCTGAAAGCTCATGCAGATCAAATCTTCTTTCCATTAGAACCAACCCTCCGCAAGTATCTCCCCACCTCAGCTCCCAACGATCCCCAACATGAACTCGAATTCATTCAAGGTAAAGTCCTGTCGGTAGACAGCGAAATCAACATGCTGACCTACCTGAAATTAACAGACAACGATATTGCCGAAGAAATGCAAGATTATTTCTGCCACTCAATCACATTTAACAAACTCATTCTTGCAACAGGAGCCTCTTCGTCTTCGCCAGCGTTCAAGCTTAACGGAAGTACCGAACTAACAAAAGCAGCTCTAAGGGAGTTTCAAGAAGCTTCTCAAAATGCCAAAAGCATTTGTATTGTCGGTGCCGGAGGTTCTGGAGTTGAATTGGCAGGCGAGCTGGGGTACAAGTACGGGAAGTCAAAGAAAATCACGTTGTACTCCGGGTTTGACCGACCTCTCGAACGCCTTCGACCCAAGATTGCAGAGGAGGCTATTTCAAAGGTAAAGTCGCTAGGTGTTGAAGTTGTTCTCAATCATAGAGCAGTTAACGCGATTACGGAAAATCCAAACCTATCGCTATCATCCCCTTCACTCCATTCAATGTCGGATATGGAAAGCTCAGGTCCTAAAACGCCCACTCGAGTTGAGTCTTTACCAGCAATTGAGGACGAACCTTTTGACGTGACAAGCAAAAATAGTTGGTTTCGTCATAGTCTGCAACAGTCACCCCCTAGCATCCAACTTCGCCGGCACCATTCAAACGACCATATGGGACACAACCCATCACTCATCAGAAGCCAGCCCTCAAAAATCACAACCGACCATTGCGACGGCCGCTCAATTAGCTCAGCCCCGGTCAGTCCAACCCGCACTATAGTTGAATTTGGCAACGGCTGCAAGCGCGCCTTTGACTGTTACATTCCAACTACTGGTAACATTCCCAACTCCTCGTACTTGCCGCGTAGCAGTCTAGACTCAGACGGCTACGTGCTAGTCGACCCATACCTGCGCATGGCCCACAATAACCCATACAATGACATTTACGTGTACGGCGACCTTGTATCTGGTGGCAACGAGAACATTGAAGACATTTGCGGGGAACAAAGGGAGGCCTTACGAGCTACCCTCATGTACGATATTCTCAGAAATCCCGACGCCCCACCTAATGACAGTCTAACCAGCAGCAGAACAAACGACGATGGCGAGCCCAAATACTACCTGAGGCGCTATAAACACATTCCAGCTACGTTTTACGTGCCCATCTCCCGCAAGGATGGCGTCGGCCAGACCATGTACGGGCTCCCGATTCCTGGGTTTATAGTGTCTATTGTTAAGAGCAAGACGTTTAGGGTGGCCAAATCCAGACGATACTTGGATTCGGACTAAATGTGGTTCGATTGTTGATGGTTGCATTTCGTAGGTGCATCGGGTTGTTACATGGACCTTAGTCCATATGCCTTGGGCAGTTATTTATTTATTTTGTGATTTATTATTTTAATGTCAACTCTGTTTTTTATGATGGCTACTTGTTGTTCTTGTTAAGTTATATTTATTAAATGCCATGAACTGTGTGATTGATATCTGGTTGAAAGTATTATCACCAGTTGACTCTTGAGCATGTAACGAGCTAAATGAAAACTGTACTAATATGTTTGAAAACTCAAATAAACCTGTTCAATCTAAGACTTTTGATTCAGCCTTATGAGTCTATCTCATTGCAATGTCTAAATCGCCCTACTTCATACTGAGTCAATATCTGTCTTATTAGTTGCAAAGTTCACTGTCACTTCTAAAAAATCCTCCGATCCGCTTGAGAAAAACGAAAGAAACACCTTAATCTATCCAACTTGAAATGGTATGATACTTCATAATGCACATGACGCAAAATGGCTATAGAATATAATAAAAATACTTTAACCGTTAAAGTAATATATATAGAACCATGAGATCATTTTTAACGTATGACATGGAAAATGTTCCTAAATGAGGGCTGTACCTGAATATCTATCTTGCAATAGAAGAGTGGCATATTCCACTAAGTTATATTGTCAAGACTTTAATAACCGTAGGAAATATGGGGTTAATGATCATGATGATTGTAACCTGGAAAAACTCAAAACAACTATGTAGGAATTGGTCCTTTATATTGACATCAATTGGTGACTTACTATGCTTTGATTTTGCATTGCATCTTGCGTACAACATCTTTCAAGCCATCTCTAAATGCTTTATTTCGGATTTGTGCTACTGCGTCAAATCACCCTAGGCTTGAGTAACTTGATCAGACAACTTCACCAGAAAACAAGAAATACGGCCATAAAATTGATAGAAAATGATAAGTTGGCAGTGGTTCTGCTGCCAAGATCAGATTTACGAAAAATTGGGCATTATTATAGATATCTGTTTAAGTCCGTTGAGAAAACAGCTTGGTAACGATACGCAGCCAGAAAGAAACACACAATTGATAAAGTCCAACTATCTCCTCACATATACAGTAGTGGCTCAAATCTTTTAAGCCCTTTTGCCAGACTACTTGGCAATTTGTGGCAATTGAAAACGTAGCGCATTTCAATTCCCATAATCTGGAAATTAAACAAGTGATTTCTTGTTTCCTTATGCGGTCAAGTGGCCGAGTAATTTAAAATTACCCGAAGTGATTTGTATGTGAAATATCCGATTTAATTTGGGATATCTCTCGCCTTTTCTAGGTTCAACCCTATTTCAATTTACCGATCCATATTTTAACGGTTCTCACTGTTTCTAACCAAGATAAAGACTCTTTCACAAATCCACTGTATTGTTTGTATGGATACATGTCTTGTTTATGCTCCTCTTTGCTGTTTGCGATTATGCTCTGTTCTCCTGCCTGTTTTGTGACACAAACCTCTTTGATCCCATTTCGCTTGTTTCCATTGGGTTGCAAGTATCAGCCTTTTCGTTTAACAAAATTAAGATTCATAGCATTTGAGTTGTGTTTAATTATATTGCAGTTATAGCTGGCCTTGCATAAATACTCAAGCACCCCCAGATAAATGAACTTCCCAAAGTCATTCATATTTTTCCCCATGGACCGTCGATACACCACGTTTAGAGCAGACTCTACGGTTCTCTCGTCGAATAGTTCGTCAAGAGACAACTTGCCAACAACATTCGAGTTTGTCATTGCTGGAGGATCGTATGCAGCTATACATGCTGTCAAAATCTTCTGCAAGCATGTCATCCCCAAAGCAGTTCAACAAAACTCCAACTTCAAGGCCCGTATTACAGTCATTGCTCCTAATAAAGAGACATACTGGAATGTTGCCGCAGTCCGGCTTATATCCGACCCCTCAGTTCTTGAATCTCATGGAGATCAAATATTTTTCTCACTGGAACAAACACTACGCAAGTACATGCCCAAAAAGCATGAGCTTCAAATGATACAAGGAAAAGTCCTCTCGGTGGATAGTGAAATAAACATGGTGACTTATATGAAAACAAGTGACGTTGATATTCCTGAAGAAATGCAAGATTATTACTGCCACTCAATTACATTCAACAAACTAGTACTGGCAACTGGAGCTGCTTCATCATCTCCTGCGTTCAAACTTAATGGAAGCACTGAGCTTACGAAAGCTGCGCTGAGAGATTTCCAAGAAGCTACACAGCATGCCAAAACCATTTGCATTGTGGGAGCTGGAGGAGCTGGGGTAGAACTTGCAGGCGAACTTGGTTGCAAATTTGGCAAGACAAAGAAGATTACGCTTTATTCTGGATTTGATGGAACATTGGACCGTCTACGACCAAAGATTGCAGAGGATGCTATGGCAAAACTAAAATCAATGGGAGTTGAAGTTGTCCTCAACTATCGAGCAATATCTACAGCAAAGGAAAATCAAAACTTTTCTTTCTCATACCCTTCACTACATGCAATGGAAAGCACAGATACCTGTCCAGCTGAGAGTATTGCGTCCATGTCAGAAATGGAGGATGACCAAAGTGATGTGAGATCTGTCAAGTCCAATTGGTTTCGCAATTTACCTCAACGCTCACTGTCTGGAATTCATCTTCGCAAGAAGCGTTCTCATGACCATATTGGAAATCATCCTCCACCCCTTTCTACAAGTCCCCAATCCAACGCAGCCAGTGATCATTGCGATCTTTATTCAATTCAAACACCTACCACACCCAGTCCAACTCGCACCATGGTTGAGTTTCGCAATGGCGCCAAGAGAGCCTTTGACTGCTACATTCCTACTACTGGCAATGTTCCCAACTCTTCCTTCTTACCACGCAGCAGTTTAGACCCAGAAGGCTACGTCCTAGTAGACCCCTACTTGAGAATGTCTCACAACAATCCATACAATGATATTTACGTTTACGGTGACCTAATTTCAGGAGGCAATCAAAATATTATAGATATCTGTGGAGAGCAAAAGCAGGCTTTGAAAGCGACCCTCTTGCATGATATATTAGGCAACCTTAATGGCACATGGATGCATGATGGAGACCAAACCAAGTTTGCTCTTAGACGATACAAGCACACTCCAGTCACTTACTATGTTCCAATCTCGCATAAAGATGGAGTAGGTCAGACCATGTATGGGCTTCCAATTCCCGGATTTGTGGTCTCGATTGTCAAGGGCAAAACTTTCCGGGTCAGCAAATCAAAGCGATATTTGGGAGCCATAAAAACTTAGCTAGATTTGGCTGCCATCAAGTAAATTTCATTGCTATAATTCCAAGCATGATAAATCTTCTTTGATCAGCTTTAATAATTGTGATATTCTTTTCTGTTTTTCCTTTTCAGGAAATAGATGAAAAAATGTAATGTGTTGACTTTGTATTCATACTGTTAGCATTTCTTTTATGCTCTATGATGAAACTTCATGATATTGAGAATAATTAAATTGCTGAATGAATCTGAAAATTGCAACTTTTCTTTCACATGACACTTCCATCTAACTAAACCGATTTTTCATAAAATTCAAGAAATTTGCCAACTCTTAATACCTGGAATGAAAGAAGACAATGGTAGTTATATTTGCTCTTGAAGCATAGCAATGTGGAAATTGGTTTTTGCAGTCTTGAAGTTTACTTCTTTCAGATTTTGATTTAAGCTGTATTTCTTCACATTATGAAAAGTCTTAATTTTGACAGATATAATATTGAAAAGTATTGATGTGAGTGAACCAAAATAGAATTTCAATACAATATGGCTCAAATTTTTAACGCAGATCAGTTATCATGTGCTGTTGAAAAGGTATATTTATTCAATTAATCTTGACTGGTGTGCATATGTACCGAAGCGCTGCTAGAAAATGCCTCTCATCAGCTTTTCTAGATGGAGGTCACTGTTTGATTAATACAGTATCTACTTTCACTTATGATCAAGACAGAATTGTTTGATTAATTAATACTTTGATTCAATTCTGCTGTGGCGCAATTTTCAGACTCTAATTTTAGGTTAGACCTAATGCACTCTTATCAGTATTAAATAAGACATTTAAGGTACCAAATTCTATAATTGTGACATCATTACAAAGATCACGAAAAAAGGCTCATTACAGATATCATTTGTAGGCTGATTTGACGTCAGAAATTTCACCAATAACCATCCAACAAAGGTTTTTAAGGTGGAATAGTAAGTACTCCACAAATGTTATCTCGTTGGTTACTAGAGACTTTTTTGAAGAGGGTGAGTGACATAGCTCCAAATGTGATTGAATTCCGCAAGAAAATATCTTCTTCATCATTGAGGCCTATTAGGAAAACAAAGAAAAGAATCGAATATTTATAACTTTAAAAGCAAAAATTTATAGAATATATGGTATTAGAGGCTACTAAGGAAAGACGAGAAAAAAAAATCAAAAATTAACATGTCGCATGGTTATCCAAGGACTTTTTTACAAAGTGCTCAAGTCAATGACCCAGTTCTTGTACTCAGTCTGGGTCTTGCTCTTCCAATCCCAGAAGAAAGTCAAGTTCTTGGGCTCGGTGTAAGTGCTGTTAATGGCACACTTGGAGATGACGTCAGGGATTCTGGTGTTGGAAATGTTGATGAACTCATCAACAGGGCAAGAGTAACCAGGACCGCTAGTGCAGGTGTCGTGGGGGATAACAGCATCGTTGACAACAAGACGAACAAACTCCTCAGAAACCTTGGGGTCAGTAGCGTTGGAGCAAGAAAGCTTCTCAATAGCAAAGCGAGTACCCATGGGAACAAGCTGGGAAGTCTTCCAACGGTTGGTGAAATCGGGCTGCTGGAAGTCAAGGTCACGGGCAGGGTTGACGAAACCAAGAGAAGTGAGAATCATGAGAATGTTGACTTCGTGCATGAAGGACAGGTAAAGAGCAGTACCGTCAGCGGGGCTGGCAGGGCTTTGGAGAATCTTGATAGCAGCGTCGGCAACAACACCACCAACAGCAGGAACCTGAGGATTACCATTACCGCAGTAGTAGTAGTAATCAAGCTCGTGAACGTAGTCAAAAGCGACCCAGTCATCGGCAGTGAAGTAGTCGCACCAAGGAGAAGATCCCTTGACGTTAAGGTCGTACATGCACATCTCCATCAAAGTAGCAATTTCAGAACCAGTAACATTAGAACCAGGCATGTTCTTCTGGAATCTCTTGGCAGCACGGTCAAGACCAATGTTGGCCCACTTGGTCTGGTAGTCCTCCTTGTAATCACCATCGAAAGCGGGGCAACCATTGACAGGAGTAAGAGAGTTAAGACCCACCTTAGAAGTCTCGTTGAGAACAACGAACTGAGAGTACTTGGCCCAGTTGGCACCGAAGAATCCACGAGCAACGTTGACAGCAGTCAACACAATGCGCTCCTGGGAAGCGGTGAAAATGGGGAGAGTGACATTCTCCTGGTGGAGATGGCCGTATCTGGCTCTGACGTCACCACCAAAGTCAAACATGTTGGAGTCACCGCTGTAAGGGCCCTGGAAAGACTCCAGCTCAACGTAGGCGGGGTTGAGGGCAGGGGAAGTGTAGCTGTTCAACCAGTAAAGGTCGTTGATGGCAGTAAGGTTCTTCTGCTTGAAACGGTTAAGAATCTTGTTGATGTTGGACTCAGTGTAAGCATCGGGGTATCTCTCACCGTGGCGGACGAAGAGCTGAACCTGCTCAACCTTGCACTCGGCGGGAGGCTCTCTGTTGATTCCGTATCCGGTATGGGGAGACCAAGGGCCCTGACCGCCCTGGTGCTTGAGGACATTGAACATGTCAAGGGCGGTTTGCTGGTAAGGCTTCATGCCAGAAGAGTAGGCACTAGCGGCGGAAGCGAGGAAAGCTCCAACGCTCAACAACTGAGAAGGGGAAATCATTGGGATTTAATTAGAGATTATCTCGCTTGAATCGTAGGTTGAAATTCTAATGAGGTCTGAAGAAAGAAAAAAGTCTGTTCAAGTGGAATTGAGTCTAGTATTTATACTCGGCAGGATGAAGATGAAGTGCCGATTGTGTTTCTTCTGGTTCACAAAAGTAAAAGACATTGACGAGATATTGCTTAACTCAATTGGATAAAAGAACATGTAAAAAGAAAATATTTTAATGACGGACTGTTATTTCAGAGATTATTGGAAAAAAGAGTAGATACTACGATTGAGACGGAGGAATTAATATTGCAGCATGTTGTGGGTTTGCAAATAGCTCAGAAGGCCTAGGCTGTTGAGACTGACAAACTACTGCTTCAACAGTATCTCAAAATCAATATATTTTGCTTATAATAGTTTAATTTTATTTGAATTTATTTTTTTACTTTTTTGATTTATTACAGATAATAGTGTAAACGGGATTGTTTTTTTTTTTTGCGTATCTCATAGATCATGGCGCTACGTCTAATTGATTCATTGATTTTTGAGATAAAAGCAATTATGATAGCAGGAAAGACAAGCTTTATGATGTACATGGAAGAATACCATTTCTGGATAGTGTCTACCGTAGATGGATGCATCTAATCTATTCAAGAAATCAAGATGCAGACCAAACTATTACCCCCATGAAAAATACATAGGAACCGAGAACACATGTTTTAAACGATTTGATAACATGCACTGCAGCCAAGAAATCAAAGCATAATAATCAATAGTTATCGCAAGGGTTGTTGATCAAATACAGTCTACTCTGACTCCAAAAGCATCCAAGTGTATACATCTACAACAGAAACGATTTTTTTTAGCGCCGTTCAATATTGACTCACTGCTTTCGTCAGTAAGCATGTTGAAACTTATTTTTATCTACCCTACGTAGACCGACGGAAACCGCGGTATAACAGCCCATCATCTACCTCCTCAAGATTAGGGAGCTTTGATTGGTTTCACGTTTTTCTGCAGGTTGCACCAAGTATTCTTGTCTCATGAACCATCTAATATATATGAGTTGACTGAAGACGGCACCATTGAACGGCATCTTCTTGCATGTGGCCTAAGCAACAGCCATTGAAAGTCAACGGATTGTATTGAATTGTCATTGACCACAGGCTCAATCTTCATCATTCAATCGCCAGCTTGGCTTGCTTTCAGCTGTACAGATAGCGTTGACTCAATTCCTTGGCAAATAAAGCGTAGCATATAGTTAGTGGATATTCAAATCACATTGTTCAAGACCACAGCACAAGGAAGCCAATCCCCACAATCATTGCCTACATGCTTTTATGGATTAATGAATTCATGAATTCAAAGCAAAGATTATTATTATTTCAGGCGCTGGTTCATGATCATTACTTAGATGCAGATTATGCATATCAAAAACCAAAGGAATAGCAAGAGATGGTACAAGGTGATGGTAGAGCGTTCAGCGTGCATGGCTGATAAACCATTAGGAAAAGCCAAGCTCAGCAATTGGCTGAAGATGAACTTTTCAGTGAGATCTAGATCAGTTGGGTGCTGAATAACTGGATTTGAAAACTCAATAGCAATTGCCCCACTAAGGATTCAAGCATTAAGGCAATTCCGAAAATTTTTTTAGCAAACTCAGACAATTAAATCCATTAGCTTAACAAAACAGGAACCAACATTCAAATCTAGAACTGAAATACTAGTTTGGACTGAAGATGAAAACCGCGCACGTTGAGTGTGAAATCTAAGATACTGGTCTGTTGTTGAACTGTCTTTGACTGCTTGATTTTTTGTGGAAATTGCAACAAAATGCAAAGTTGCAATGTTTGGTAAAAGGGTTCTGATAACAGAAGCCAAGCTTTTAATTTCATGTTGCCAAGACTTGAAGACTGGTAAAAAAAAACTATGGGTGAGCTATGTGACTGTCAGGTACCATAAATATCCCAGGTCCAACATCGATCTAATCCTATAAAGCTTGCTTTCAAGCTATTTTGAAGAATTTCAAATTCTGGCAAAGCGTTAAACTTATTGAAAGGATTTTGTACGTAACTGTTGAAATTGTTTTTGCCGACCCAATTCTGAAGACGCATACAGCAAAAAAGAGTTTAGCATCAATTTACGGTTCACAGCGCTTAGCCTAGGCTGATCTTGTTTTCTATTAAACACTTATTTTAAGTGTGACATGGGTTTACACTTTATAATAGCGCCCATCCTCCAGGCCTATCTCTGATTAACTGAAGCATACTCTCATTGAACAGATGATGCAAATGGCTATGGGTAGATAGGATGAGTTATAAGGTACTTAAATCTACATCCCATGTTCATGCTGCCACTTTTAAAAATTGATTGCAAGAGTTGAAAAAGTTGGACAAAAGGTTTTTCTTAGCACAGCGGTTATTTACCAATGCAGTCTTTGGCTTCACCACGAAGACCCGATTTCGATTCTAATTGGACAAAATGTGAAAACATGAAAAAAGGTACGAAAAATTGGCTTAGATGTTACGAAATATTACAATTTAATTACGAGAAGAATACGTCCCTGCTGCCTTACAGATATATCGAGTTGAATTCGAAAACTCGCATAATTTTTTTTTCATCAATCTATGGACTCCAACCCTGCGAAGGTATCTAACGTTCCATGTCAAAAATAACGGCGCCACTATCTTTGACCAGAGCTAAATGGCTCAACGACATGATGTATTGGATGCCGCGGATGTAAATCTCTATTCTTGGACGTTTTTCAACAATGATTTTGATTTTGCTTGAGACAATTATCAAACGAGAGCATGTGGAGTATGAAGTCGAGACATTTAGCGAATTGAAATATGGAAAAAAACGGTTAAACAAAAGCAATTAATTTGTGACAAAAAACAGTTATAGTCGGCCCAACTTAATCACTAAATTGATTGAGCATGGTGGTCAATTACTCTTATAGCTATAGCCTACCCATAGGTTATAATGGTGAAGCAGGCCTTCAAACTAATACCACCTGGGCTGGGCACAACACTGTTCACATTAATATATATCCACGTGGTATCCCAAGCATGGTATGCATAGGGAAATATATATGAATAGGCCGACAAGAAATAAAGAAATAGTTATTAAAGTCATCCTGGGTTTCTCACCTCAATGAGAACAAAGCGCTAGGGAATACTATTGCTGGGGATGAATATATAGATATCTATAGATTGTCAGGAAAAAAATTAATAGATACTGGATATCTTTACGCGGGATACCAACAACTGCGGGTACATATTCGAGGTATGCGAAACATCTTGGATGGAAAAAAGTAATTCATGCCAATGCAAAGCCTTCATATGGGAAGAATAGTCGGTATACATGTCTGTGATTGCAATTGATGTCAGGCTTTTATCAGCAAGAAGCGGGACGTATTGGTCTCAGATTGACATGAACGCAGGACGTATACATATATATATAGAAGTCTCCGAAATGCATAAATCCTTTGAATAGATTATTGAATAATATATGGTTCCTATTGAAGTACCTCTGGGGTTACAGGACTTGCAATAATGAATTTACAAAAGAATCGATGATGCATTAGTTCAATGAGCTCATCTCAATTGTTGCTTCAAATAAATGGCATCGATTCGGCTGTAGACGTCTATGTAAAAAAGGATCTTCTCAATTTAATTGTGGCTCTATTTCAAGTTTAGCGAGGAGGGTCAATGAATTTAGTGGGGGGCTCACTGAAGCAGTCGAACTAAACTATGCACTCCCACCTTTTTCTCCATATGCCGTTGTTACGAAAGGCTGGAGGCTGCAAGAAGACAGAAGAGTAGGACTGGGACAATACATATATATGAATCGACTCAAATTAATATAAATATTGTGAACAGAGACATGCACATGATAGATCTTGTAGCTTTGAGTGGTCAAGATCTAGAGATCTATGTACACGTTATATTCAGACCAATATGTGTGCCAAAAGAAGGGAGGTCAGGAATCGGAAACAGTATATTGCTAGACATCTAAAAGGTCGATGTGCATTTTAACTGGTAATAAATAGGCGAATTTCAGTTTGAATTAATTTAGGCCGGCAAGGATCTAGAAAGATCCAACTGAGATGGGCCTCAAAAACAGGACACCATGTAGCCTATTTTATTTTGGGACCAATGTAAACCAGATGGATCGGGTTCGCGAACTAACGAGCAGTACCGGGATGCGGCACTGCACACGGGACTAGCACAAACTCAAGATATAAACATGAAGTGATAGCTTCTGAGTCGATGAAGTTTGCTACATCATTTGATTTGAATGATTCGTATTTTTTCGACTCACAAGTCGAGAAATTTAGTATAGACTCTTGATAGCAACTTCTTTAAAGACTTGGTATATATGTATAGGAACCCTGATGCAAGCGCTAATGTTCAATTCTAATCTAGTCTATTTGCTTGAACTAGCTGCCTGAAGTATGCCGCCTTAAACGCCTAAGCACTTCACTTCGATAAGTCATACAACTGGTAAGTGTGTGGTATTTCACGAATAATGAGTTTAGAGAGCCTTTCTTCCATGATTCGGATACGACGTCAAAGATTTCGTATTTAAAAACTTCAGTGATCATGATGAAAAAAGCTCACCAGCTTGATGGAAAACTAGTAAACAGAGTGGGTTTGACCCTAACTCATCACTCGCGGTCTTTCATCCTTGAAACATCTATAGTCACCGATCGAGTTTATTCCTATCCTCAAGCCCACACCTTATACCGATCTAAAAGAGAGGTTGCAATTAGCAGAGTTTTTGCTAGGATAATTAATTCTGCGCCATGTTGGCCTAGAACATCTGCCCTGATTCATGGCTGATGCAGTTCATCAATCGCTTTTAATAGAGGCCAGTCTTCTACAGTGGTACCACTTAACGGGTATGTCCGACCTGAACTAAACAAAGCATTAAACAATCAGGTCTTCTTGAGATAGTGCCAACGGGATTCATTGTGATATTCAGAAAATGTGACGGGGAGGTTCGGTTTGGACCTTGAACATTTCTTCCGTTTTACTCCAGCAGGCACACTTTGATCAATTTCACAAGAAGGTGGGAAGCTCGGCTCAACTATCTAAAATACCCCACAAAATGACGTCCAGATACCGACAAATTATCCCATTTTAAACCCCCCGATATAAGGCAATGACATAAGTTTTGGGTAATCTTTTCCAGCCATGGAACGAGATACCAAAATAGGATGCATTGCTAACCAATCAGTGGTGAAACAATTAGCTCCACATCTTACAAATCAAGAGGCCATCTAGATTTGTTGAGTACTATTAGCGCCCTTGGTACTAAGCTTCAAAGCCTCAGTGTGATCAGTTGAAAGAATCAAAGTCACTCTTGTCAAGATTTGCCGGCCTCGGCTTGCCCACAGTTTATTCCAATTGCCTTGATTGGAAGGGCACGCTAGCTGATATGTGCATCAAGCTGAAAACTCTTTAAAGCAGGGTCTAAGCTGGCCTAAGCTGAACACAAGGGGATCAAGGTCAGAGGTTCATTGAAACGAAGTAGTAAGATACGAGTCGTAGTGATAAACATTCAAGGCGATCGGGGGATGACCGGGTACTAGCAGTGGCCAGCCTGATGCTACTTGGTGGAGGACATGGAGTGTAACTAGTATCTCCGCATACACCTTTCTTCTTGGGTCGGCTATATACGCACCTACTCCACTTCATAGAAAATTAGTAGCAACTTTTGGAAATTATATAAAGTTGAGACCCTTCTTCAATTTCAATCCTTTTTCGACTTTTCCTCCTTTTCTTTCTTCTTCATTCATTGGACCTTGTAAATCAAAGCGAAGAAAGGTATTAAAAATGTCATCTACTCCTACCTACACTACCTCCAACGGTTGCCCTGTCACCGAGCCCAACGCCTCTCAGCGAATTGGCACCAATGGACCCCTGCTTCTTCAGGATTTTCACTTGATTGATCTCCTCGCACACTTTGATCGCGAGAGAATTCCCGAGCGTGTCGTCCATGCCAAGGGTTCTGGCGCTTACGGCTACTTTGAAGTCACTGACGACGTTTCTGATCTCACTACCGCCCACTTCCTGCAAAAGGTCGGCACTAAGACCAAGACTTTCACTCGATTCTCTACTGTTGGTGGCGAGAAGGGCTCTGCTGACGCTGCCAGAGATCCCCGCGGTTTCTCCACCAAGTTCTACACCGAAGAGGGAAACCTCGACTGGGTCTACAACAACACTCCCGTCTTCTTCATTCGCAATCCCTCGAAATTCCCTACATTTATTCACACTCAGAAGAGAAACCCACAGACGAATCTGAAGGATGCTACCATGGTCTGGGACTACTGGGTCAATAACCAGGAGGCTATTCATCAAATCATGCAGCTGTTCTCTGACAGAGGTACTCCTGCTTCCTACAGAGAAATGAACGGTTACTCCGGACACACCTACAAGTGGGTTAAGAAGGACGGTTCTTTCAACTATGTTCAGATCCATATGATCACCGATCAAGGTATCAAGAACTTGAACAATGCTGAGGCTGTCAAGCTTTCTGGTGAGAACCCTGATCATGCCCAGCAGGATCTCTTCGAGCACATTGCTAAGGGTGAGTTCCCCTCATGGACTGTCTACGTTCAAACTATGACTCCCGAGCAGGCCGAGAAGGTTCCTTTCAGCGTGTTTGACTTGACCAAGGTCTGGCCCCACGCTGACTTCCCTCTTCGCCGATTCGGCAAGCTTGTTCTTAACGAGAACCCAAAGAACTACTTTGCCGAGGTCGAGCAGGCTGCTTTCTCCCCCTCACACACTGTTCCTGGTATCGAGCCCTCCGCCGATCCCGTCCTGCAGTCTCGTCTCTTCTCTTACCCCGATACTCAAAGACATCGTCTTGGTGTCAACTACCAGCAGATTCCTGTCAACTGCCCATACCACGCCTTCAACCCCTTCCAGCGTGATGGTGCTGCCACTGTAAACGGTAACTGCGGCGCTTTCCCCAACTACCCTACTTCTCTTGTACCTATCAACTACAGAACCGACATCAAGGGCCATGAGAACCACGAGAGATGGGTCGGCACTGCCACTAACTTCCACTGGGCTGCATCAGAAGAGGCCGGCGACTACAAGCAAGCTGCTGACCTGTGGAAGGTCTTTGGCAAGTCTGGCCAGCAGGACAACTTTGTCAACAATGTTGCCGGCAGCATTGCTGGAGCCATTCCTTTTGTTCAAGACAAGACTTTTGAGATGTTCACCAAGGTTAGCCCTGATCTCGGTGCTCGTATCAAGGATGCTGTTCTCAAGTTGGCTCCTCGCACTAACGTCGAGAGCCAGAAGTTGTAATTTTGATGTTGGAGTTTTATATATTTTATCTAGCCTTATCTATTATTTCATGAAGCAAAGCATACATTTTAAGACACTCTAGGAACCTGCTACCAGACTTGAAGCGATCCCCCTTATCTTGGCATATAGGGATATACAGTTAATTATTACCAGTTATCTTGGGTCAGAGTTTCTCATTGAATACTCTACCATGATATAAAAAGTTCCTGCTCTTTTCCAAGGCCATACCATCTAGAAATGACCTGTACAAAGCAGTTTCAAAGCTCAGAGATAGTGTTCATGATACTTCTAACTATAGGCCTATTTGAACTCAACTCAAATAGAAGCCGTTTAAATAAACCCTTACCCTTATGTCACTTACTACTGCCACAGACCCATATATGTAGTAAATTTGATTTTCTATGCCGGCGGTCGGTTGAAAACCCTTCTTTGGCAGTCAAAAAATGCCTTCTGACTTCCAAGGCTGTCACAACATAAATAAAAAGCCAAAATCTTCTCAAGAAATGATCTCGATATTTTTCGCTATTCCTTGAATTCAAGGCTTGATTTTTACTATCTTGACACTATCATCTATCAAAGTTTGGGTCCATAATCTAATCCTGTGGAAAAGTCACTATTGTGCATTCATATCCAACCAGTTCTCCACGTCAAGGCCATCTGCTGGATATGCAAATCTAAACGGGTATTTTTTTCCCCCATTACATACATTTTGTCGATTCGATCTTTTTCTTTCTTCTCTCTCGCTTCTTCTTTCATTCAACTTTCATTTTTATTTCGTCCATCCGTCGTTCCTGAAACGCCGTCGATCTTTGAGCCTTCCAAGACATGAAGTTTGGCAAAAAGTTTGTGTGCATTCTCTTTTGATCTATAACTTGCTAACGATCTAAGCCTTTCGCGGAACCAGGTTCCAGAGTGGAGGTATGAAATTTCCTATTTTTGCTATATACTAGCTAACATCTTTTACTAGTAACCACTATCTGAACTACAAGGAACTAAAGCAGGCAATCAAACAACTTCAAACCAAGCAATGTAGTCAGAATGGCAAGGAACCTTGTGATTCCGAGACTTGCTGTCCGCCAGAAGCTGATCTTGCTCGTATGTATATCAACAGTATGGAATTTCATTGACTAACTGTACAGCCTTCTTTTTCACACTGGATCGAAACATTGAATCCGTTGATGAATTTTTCAATCTCAAACTGAACGAGTACTCTCGTCGTCTCACGATTCTCATCGAAAAGTTTAATCCCACCGAAAAGAAAACACAGGAGATGGATCCTGAAGAATTGGAGGATTTGATCGGAACTGTGCTAGAGCTGCGATCTGAATTCCGCAAACTTCAATGGTACTCGGAAGTAAACAAGCGTGGATTCGTCAAGATTCTGAAGAAGCTTGACAAGAAGATTCATCTCAACACCCAGAGTTTGTACCTGAATTCCAAGGTGCTCGTGCTACCATTTGCCAATGCGTCAACAGTGGAAGCCAAACTGTCCCTCACCAACTCCTACATCGAAGAGCTCTCTCCATTTGTATCCGAAATCTCCAGCAATCCGGAAAAACTTCTCAAACCTAATGTGTCGGAATTGGCACAAATGTCTAAGAACAACACATCTGCCTCATCTGTTTCAGAATCTGAATCGGCTGTCTTACTTCGTCAGCTCGTAGCCGATGGCGATGCTGCAGGCGTCGAGAAGTTCATTGAGGCTAATAAGCCATCCAAGAAGCTTCTCATGTCCTGCTTGAACAAAGGTGTTTCTTTGAAATCATTTGAATGTGTCAAAGTTCTGCTTGGCCATGTTGATATTCTTCAAGACTCATTTGAGCTCAATGGCCGCAACATCATTCACAAACTTATTATTGGAAATGCGAGACAAACCAAGACTGAGAAGAGAGAGTTGTTCTTGAATCCTGCTATTTCTCCTGCCACAGGAGCTAACCGTCGCACTGTTTACGGCAGTGATGGAATTAACTCCAATGATGATGCTGAGGCTTTGGCATTTATCCTTGATAATCTTAAACCAGATCAGCATAAAGTCCTGATTGCTGTTGATGAGTTCAAGCGGACTCCACTTCACTATTCAGCACAGCATGGCCTCAAACTTCTGACTAAGGTTGTTATTGACCATATGAAGAAATGGGATTTGCTCGATCGTGGACATGGCTTGGATGGCCCTGAATGGCAGGATAGTGATGGTGCGACCCCTGTCCAGCTAGCAGTTGTTGGCAATCACCCACTGACCACCAAAGTGATTTTAGACTCTGTAGACCCCTCCGTGGCCAAGTTACACGACTCTTCAGATCTTTTGTTCATCGCAACAAGACTAGGATCTTCCGAAATGCTGAAGATTTTGCTCAATCACAAGCTTGATGTCAATTATGTGTCAAATCCTAAGACAAATGAGACATGCTTGTACACTGCGGCCAAGCTGAACCGCCTTGAATGTGTCAAGTTGCTTTTGGAGCATGGGGCGGACCCGGAGATTAAAGAAGTCACTTACGGATGGACTCCACTGTTCATTGCAAGTGTTGAAGGCTTTGCAGATGTGTGCAAGGTTCTTGTGGAAGCAAAGTGTGATACTAACAAGGTTGACGGCTCAGGCTGGACGGCAATGGAACACGCTTGTCTGCGAGGTCATTTAGATATTTCTGAGCTGGTTAAGCCTGGTGTTATTCCTGGTGTTCCATTGTTTTTCAGCGGAAACAATTCACCGATGTCTAATAACAGCACTCCTGATCTTTCTGAATCTCCTAAGCAGAAAGAAGAGGAGCCTTCACAAGATGGCGAACAGGATGGAACCGAGACTGCAGTTAAAACTTTTGGCCACAGATATCTGCGTGACAGCTCAATTGTTTTAGTTAATATGGGAAGCATGGATATGCGTGAGTTGAGTCCTCCCATTGAACTGAACCGGGTGCCTTTTTCCAAGGCATCATCCACTCAGTTGGATACGGCATTATCTTTGGTTATCTCTAGCAAGAATAGCGCGGATGAACCTTATGTCATTGATTTGCCAATTACTGATGGCCAGCCCATGGAGCAATTTGCATTTCATACCAGCGACACGAACGATATCACAATCTATTTTGATATTGTGCCCACGTACTTTGGAAACAAAGGCAAGGTCTTGGGTCGTGGTGTTGGACTTATTTCTGACTTGGGCAATCTCAAGACTGACGAGAAGATGCGAAGTCTTCATCGCACTATTACTGTTCCCATATTGGAGTTGTCAACTCTTGAAGTTTTGGGTAAAGTTCGTTTCCAATTCCTTGTAGTCAACCCGTTCGAGCATCCACGCATTGGTATTGCGAAATCAGCTACCTATTGGAAACAGCTCATCACTACTCGTGTTGTCGGCCATCGTGGCCTTGGTAAAAATTCAACTTCGGTCAAGTCGCTTCAGCTTGGTGAAAACACATTGGAATCATTCATCCAGGCGGCCAACTTGGGTGCCAGTTATGTTGAGTTTGATGTTCAGCTGACCAAGGACCTGGTTCCAGTCATCTACCATGACTTTTTGGTCAGTGAAACTGGTATTGATATTCCCACTCAGAGCATTACGTTGGAACAGTTTTTGAGTATCTCAGATCAGCAGCATGACCATGACCGCTCATCCTCTCGTCATCGGGCAAGGTCACCCCAAGCGCGCAAGCCTGAAATCATTGATGAGTCTGAGGTGAGCGTACCTGTCAAGCAGCGCTCATTGAGTCTGTTTAGTGATTCAAATGGATTTGGTTCCTCAATGATGAATGAGCGACTAAAGAACACTCGTGATTTTAAGCTGAAGGGATTTAAGCCTAACATCCGAGGTCACTCTATTCAGAGTCCCGTCACAACCTTGGAACATGTGTTTAAGACTGTTCCCAAGACTGTAGGCTTCAACATCGAATGCAAGTATCCAATGCTGGACGAGAGTCAGGCCGAGGATATGGACACTTTTGCAATCGAACTCAACCGTTGGGTTGATACTGGTAAGTTTTATTTTGTTCTTTCACGAGACTATTGCTGACAAATTCAGTTCTTAAATGTGTCTACGACAATGCTCAAGGGCGTGACGTTATTTTTTCATCATTCCATCCTGAGATCTGCATCATGCTGTCTCTCAAGCAGCCCAGTATTCCCGTTCTGTTTTTGACAGAAGCTGGTACGTCCCCAATGCAAGATATCCGTGCGTCTAGTTTACAGGAAGCTATTCGCTTGGCCAAGCGATGGGATCTGCTTGGTATTGTGTCTGAGTCAACCCCACTTGTTCAGTGCCCACGTTTGGTGAGCGTTGTAAAGGAGAACGGTCTTGTTTGTGTTACATACGGTACAAAGAACAATGATCCAATGGTGGCCCGCGAGCAGATCCAAAGCGGAGTGGATGCGGTTATTGTGGATTCCGTATTGGCTGTGCGACAGGGACTGACTGGAGAGGCGCAGAAGAGCTAAGACTAGGTGATTCAATTAGTTTTAATGAGATTAGAATAGAGGTAACAAGAGCCTCTCTATTACTGTGAGTGCGGAGATCCCTAGTCTCTGTTCAAACATAAATTAGTTAAATGTTCTAGAGATTGATGGCAAAGAAGAAGACGATATTCTAGTAATTAAATATTTAACATTGAGAGGTATGAAGAACAATTAGATTGCTTCAGCTAACTTCTAGAAATTGAAGGTTTTCATATTCTATCATAGTTCATGCAACTTTTGTAATATTTAAAATAAGTTTCCGGTTCAGGCCTATGAGATAATTCTCATTTCATTGTAAGAAATCGTGGACAAATAATAAAGCTTACGCTGATCTGGATGCTGGCTTAAGTCCACTTCGTGCTGACTGTTAACTTCGTCTGATTGAGCAGCATCTGAGTGACCATCGTCTGAAACAAGGCTATGTGGGCAAGTCTCTAAATCTCGGGTCGACATTAAACCTTCTTGATCAATGCCTGATAATGCATGACACGGGCCATTGCAATTTTTCAATATGTCAATAGAGCTTGCAGTATTACAACTAACTGGTGCTTCAAGTTGTGAAAGGGGATGCTCTGTCGTTTTCAAGTTTGAGTCACTTTCCAGGGGAGGTTGTTGAGCGTTTGCTCGTGTCTCAGCATCTGGATTCAAACCTGTTTTAGCATCATAGTAAATTTCATCTTCATCACTCCAAAGCGAAGATAAAGCTGAAACAGCGCTATTATTTCGACTGTGACCGGTATGATCGGAACCAGGTGAGCTGGTATCTTGTTCTCGTGCATGTTGTAGTTTTTGTGACGCAAGTCCCACTAATCCTAAAGTCACATAGATTTCGACAAGGTCTTGTATTAAACAACAGAAATCCTGTTTTACACTTTGTGTCTTATTTTCGTTTCTAGTCGCGTATTGGCATAAGATGCTGAGATCCACTTGGTTTGTCATGAAGCCTTGCTGGCGCATATTGGCAATGAATGACGTGATCTCAGACATTTCTAACCCAAAATCAGTCTGATTAGTCGAGGTTTTAATTTCATGTCTGGGTGAGATGTATTTGATTTGATCTGTAGATGAAGTACTTTTAGGTGTGCCAGTTGGACTTTTGCTCTGGCATTGATGTTTAGGCGAAGTATCGCAAACTCGGTGCCAGGTTTTGTGGATCGGACTTGGCATAGCTTGCAACAAATTACAACTGTTACTCGGTGCATTTTTCTTTGCCATTAAAAGTGCTGGAACTAACACTGGTAACGATGGATTTGACATAATTATGCCGTCGATTTGAGGTACCAGATCCAGCGTGCTAACCTTATCATTATTAGATTGCAGTTGACTTTTTGCTATCATAACAAAGTTAAGCAAAATCAGGAACCTGAAAAAATTATTCGAAACTTACCAGTTGAAAGCTTTTGAATATAGTTTAAACAAACTATCTGTGCATGCAGTAATCGTAGGTCTGAGATTTCATATTCTTCTCTAACGGAGGAAGTCTTGAACCTTGGATTAGTCTCTTGGGAATTGAGCGTGCTCATTATACAATGGAAGAAATACGATGCACTTTACAATTTAAGACTTGTGAATTCTCCAATTTATTGAGAAATTAGACATTTACTTTACTTTTATATTCTTTCTTTTAAATTTATTGTGGGATGACGTCAAGGAATCTTTACACAACCTAGTCTCATTGAAATTGGAGAACGCACAATTCATGGCAATGCAACTTAGGAAAAGAATCACATGTGTTTGTGCTTAGAAAATATGGCTAGACCATTCAATGTTGATTGTTTCATAGCGATACCTGTGAGACGGATTCCAAAGTCTTTAACTTCATTTAAAACAAGCTGCATGAAAATAATCAGATAGAATATCTTTCCAGCCTAACAAATATTAACGATGAATAGCTGATGATTAGTCTTGATACAATATCTAAACGTCTTTTAATATAAGCAAAACAGGGAAATACTGGACACATTTACAGCAGATTCTACTTAAATACAATAAAAAAACAAGCTTTTGTGCGCTCGAAATAGATGCAATGAAATAAGGAAAATACAGCTTGCCCATCACGTTTTCAGATCCAAGGAAATCTATGTAACTATATAATTATGGAGTTTACGCTTGATGTCTTTGGTCGTGTGTGAAAATTGTCAGGAGTAGAGCAACGTCTAACTGAAGTATTCTAACTATCAAGGCATGGTAAAAGTTGCTACTTGGTAAAATCGACGAACGTGAAAACAATAAACATTGTACTGAAGTTATATTTTTGACTCCAAGTAACTTGACTACATACTAGGAAAAAGATGTACCCTTATACCCAAGGTAAAAAAAAATGAGTTTTCAGATGGTTGAAAAAAGCATGCTCAAACAAAACAAAAAATCTGTTTAAACCGTTGCAAGCTCTGAAAAAGATTCAGCAATAGGCAGGGCACAAAAAACCACCTAGCAAGAAAAATTGCACTAATGAATATTAAACGTAGTTCCCCAGTTTAGCAACCTATCTCAACTCTATTCTTTTAATTTTCAAAGATAGTGAGCCGACTATGGAGAATGCTCGAATCGAAAACGCACCAACTCAGAGATGCATATGCTGAGTGATAACTTGAGTGACTGCCTTCTTACATTCAAGATTTCTCGTTACCATGAATAAGAATAAGCCCGCATCAAGCTTACAACCAGAGAGATTTGGAAAGTTTACAATGTGGCAGAATGATATTGAAGAGACTTTGTCAAGCCCTTGAAACTTTAAAGAGGTACAAGAGAATTATCTCTTTCAGTCATCTTCTCCAGCTAGTATTGGGATTCCATGCAATCCAAAGAAGTGTTGATATATCACCGCACAAATTTAGTTCTTGTGCAGATAGACCAAACTGGCAAGTATTCAGTTACAAGGTTTAACAATACATTCGCTGATTCACAAGGAAGTTTCATGATGTACGGCTAAACCTCTTCCCTTTTACTTTCTTTAACGCCACTGATATTTCATTCTGGTTTATGTTGAGACTTCAGATTCGGTCTAGCATTAAATTGATTTAGCCTGGTTCTATGCATTGATACATATATCTATTGGCGCCGGTTCAGCGTTTTGAAAGACATATACCTGACTGAGTTTTCTCAAGGAACCTTGCTGAACGAGTCTATATTCTAGAATTGGCTTGATAAAAAGGTTCTCACTGGCCATTATTAAAGATTTCCAAAGCAAAGTATAACTCTATGAAAATACAAAAAAAGTTTGAAAAAAAGTTTAAGAGACGTTGGTAACTGCAAAAAATAAAGAGCAATTTCTGTTTACAAATCAAAAGTAAGAACTTGCGACTCAGCTTTACGGCCCTTTTACCAAAGTATCAATTGATGGTTTGCTCGACCTGAGTCTAAGGTATGCTTTACCAAGAAAAATTTTGAACCTTGCACCTGCGCTGTATATAATTAAGCAAGTAAGCATGTGGGTTACAAAACCGCTTATATGAAGAGGTAACCTACAAGTTTTTCAGAATGGGATTGGCATTCATGATTCAGCATCTTACGCGGAGGGAAAACCGGTTATGTTTGGTAGTAGTACAGTTTCACACTTTTCGAAGCAGATATAGGTTTGGTGCCGGATAAAAACTTCTGAGGAAACGCTTGCAAGATCATGTCGACCAAGCCAAGACGCATCGTAATTGTATATAATATGAGACAAATTTCATCTTCTGTTTTGGTTTTTATCACAAAACCCCACCCTAAATTGTGATCAGAGGCAGATAAAAAAAAAAAAAAAAAAAGAACTTATAGTAAAATATATTAATTTTTTTCTCTCTTATTTATATTCAGATCTTAAACCAAGTGGTTTGAATTTTGGGCCGTGATTATTGCAGACTTTCATGAATGATCAGTAAGAGCTGAACCATTAGACCTAAATTGTTATCAGATTATGAAACAAACTCCCATATGAAATATCTAAAGTTCAATCTAACACGGTTATTCCATTTTCGGTACTCTGGCAACACTTCTAACAGAGTATACAGTGACAGTTTTCATTTGGGCAAAAAAAATCAAGGTACAGACGTATGAACGTTTTACAAAGCGTACCTTTTATGAAAACCAAACTTCTTTACATTTTCTTAAAAAGAAAAGATCAATAAACGATCTTATAGTATATATAGAGTCAATATAAGTCCTTTGCTGATTGAGAATTGTGAAATATTCAGACTCATCTTTGGCATCTCATCTAGCACTAATTCTCCTTCATCTCCTGGCTCTGTAAAAAATTCCAATGCTTTACTCAAAACTAAACATTCTATGGTTAGCCTCGTTGGCAGCACTATCTTCCGTTTCCTTTGCAGATCAGGTAACTAAAGAATTCCCTGTTGATGAGAGCTTATTGCCTCGATCCAGTCCTCCAGTTGAACAGGAGCATTACGACAATCTTGCAATTCTCAATGAGAGAACTGCTCCGGAGCCTGATACCTACATTGTTTTATTTAAAGAAGGCATTTCTCGCGCTAAACGAGACAATCATCACAGATGGTTGAATAGTGCATTTTTAAAGGCTCACGATTTCGTAGCTGACCTTGCTGCAAATGAAACAGAATATGACAAGATTGCAAACAACATTAGAGGCTATCTAGACAGCGCTCACCTTCAAGGTTATTACGGCACCTTTCGCCCTTCTACAGTTGCTGCCATCAAACAGTCCGATGATGTTGCAGTTGTTGAAAAGGATTCTTACGACAGAATTAATGATTTCTATTACATTCAACAACCTGCTCCCTGGGGCCTTGGTCGCTTGTCTCACAAAATTTTCAAGTCGGACAACGATAATAGCAGCTATATCTTCAGCAGCGAGGCTGGTTCCAACACTACCATATATATTCTTGATTCTGGCGTGCAGGCTTCTCACGTTGACTTTAACGGCCGGGTTCGGTGGGGAGCCAACTTTGTCAACAATCAGCAAAATGATGTAGTTGGCCATGGCACTCACGTTGCTGGCAGCGCGGCTGGCTACTCTGTTGGTGTCTCTAAATATGCCAACATTGTTGCTGTCAAAGTGATCGACGATGACCGCAAAGCCGCTGTTTCCAAGATTGTGCAAGGAATTTCGTGGATCATTGAGGACCACAAGAAGAATCCAGGCCAGAAGTCCATCATCAACTACTCCGCGGTCGGCGCACTCTCAGATGCGCGCGCATATGCCATAAAACAAGCCAATGCCGCCGGCATCATACTTGTAACTGCTGCTGGAAACTCGGCTGAGGATGCTTGCAACTCGGGACCAGCCAACATGAGCAATGACGATGGGGTCATCTCGGTGGGTGCTATCAACGCCACTAACGTTCCTGCAGACTTTTCCAACTTTGGCAGCTGTGTGAGCGTGTATGCCCCAGGTGTCAATATTTGGTCGTGCGCCACCACTGCCACTAATAAAGATTACAGATACATGAGCGGAACTTCCATGGCTTCTCCTCATGTTGCTGGACTTGTTTCATACTTTTGGTCCAAGAACCCATCATTGTCCATGGGCCAGGTCAAAGACCTTGTTACAAACAGCAACAACAATCAGATTCTGAACCTCCCCAATGGCACTAGAAATCGTCTTGCGTTTAACGGCGCTGCAATTCAATAATAAGCCTTTGATTTCTCTTGAGACTCGTCAAGACCATATTGATAAAACTGATTGTGTTACACCCTAGCACTTGGATTTTTGAGTGACATAGCTGGTGTAACAACCTGCTGGTATAATATAAATGTAGACATAGAAGCAAAACCTGCACATAATCCTTCTTTTTAAATTAATTCTCACCAAGTTAAAAATAAAATGTCTTGCAGTATTCGATTTTTCATTTCCAAGTCATATGTGCGACCTATTCTTGATCTTGAATATGATCCAGCTGTCAAAGTGAGTCTAGACTTGGAGCTTCACAGAGCCTTGCATGAAGAAGTTATCCAACTAGAGGGGCTGGAATCAAATGTTAAAGAGGTAGTGTGAATTTTATGGCAATATTGAATTGATTAAACTAACATATTCAGACTATCACAAAAGTATCAAGTGAGCTTGGTCTGAAACGGCTTTCATTTGTGGTTCCTGGCCAGTCAGTATCCCTGGACACCAGACACCCCAGGTGCTACCTCATACTGGTCCCTGTTTTTTCAAACAGAATATGTACCCTGTTTTTTCAGCCTTCAGATTATTCAATCCCAGATGCGCTATGGAAAGTTCTCACTAACCCCACAAGCGTGACCCTTGATCAGCATCATACTATGATCAAGCAGGAAGCGGAGTGTCGCTCTGATCCGATGAAACTTCAAAGTTTCAATGAAGAAATCCTGACTCCTCCGCTAACTCCTACAACATCGCTGTGTTTGATACCGTTTGTTAACTCAGGTGAAACGGGAGGTTCTGTTATTCAAAAACCTTTCATGCCAGCCCCGCTCACTCCAATACCCAGCCCAAGTGGTGAGACTGATAGTACATGTACCCGCACCATGGAGATCAAGACAAAACTAGCAAGAGCATTCATTGGAGAAAACCTGGAAGTATTACTCGGAATCCGAAAAATTACAAACACCAATATCGTCTACAGCAGAAGTGAGCCAGTGAGTGGCAAGGCTATGACAAGAATCATGGTGAGCGGAACAAAATCAAATGTGGAGAATGCGACAAGGCTGTTACTGGAGTTGGTTCAAAACTAGAAATATTATTCCGGTAAGTAAAACTGTTTTAATAGAATGTCAAAATTATACATTAATGAGTCGGAACACTATAGCATCTAAAACCTTGGAAAAAGAAAAGAGAGAAATAGAAGAAAGAAAAAAAGATTCTAAGAGTCGTTAAGTGAAGGAAGAAGAAAAAAAAAAAGTCATAAGAAATGGTCTACATGATGATGCATTCACCAGAAGATTTGAGTTGAGCCATCTGCTCCATTGCAATCTGTTTCTCAGTTTCAGCCTGTTTCTCCTTGGCCTCTTTCGGGAAATACAGCTTCAGATACTCAAGTCTCGCCGAATCCAGATTTCGTTCATCAGCCTGGAGCACGACGTTTTGTCTGCAAATGGGGCAGCGGTCCTCGCCTGACCGCTGAAGTTGGACCAGGCACCGGACGCAAAAGACGTGGTTGCAGTCAAGTCGAATGGGCTTGAAAGTGAGGGACATGCAAATAGGGCATAGGAAGTCGTCGATTTGGGGTGTGACGGGGAGTAAACGTTCGGAAATCACAAAGCAAATGGATTTGGAAAGAGAGGCCCCAAAGAAAGGGTGGTCGGATTGGGAAATGGCGAGAGGGAAAGAAGAACTGGAAGTCAGCGCTGTTTGCTTGTCAAACTTCTTGAGAATCTTGGTGATGGCAGTTCTGTTAATGTTCTGAAATTGGAGGGCCTGAAGCAGTGCGTTGTTAAGCGCCCAAAAGGACTGGAAAGCAGGTCGGGACTCTGGGTTTTTGAACTTGCGCAACAGACTGTTTGCAGCTGGAGTCAGTTTGTGGCTAGAAGAGTTTACTGCTGAAATGACTCTCAACTTGGATTGTTCCTTGCTACCTAGCTCCTCGCCATTATGGTGGTGATCTGAACGTTTGTGACTACGCACTTTACTCAAGAGGCTCAGAGCGCGGGAGTAGGGACCATGATCGTTTTCATAAGTATCTGGGTCCAAGACCGGGACAGCGGTGGCTCTCGGCTTGGGCTCGTCCTCAGAGGAAACCATTTCCAGAGCGTGTTGCTGCTGCTCCTCCAGAATCCTTTTGAACTGTCGGAATGAGATTACTTCGTTAGGATCACCCATGACCCGTTGAGCAAAGAACAGCAGGCGCTGTCTGGCGACCTCTGCATCGTGCTCACCCGAGTCCTTTTCCATCGTGGAATAGAAAATGCCGGCTTCAATGTACTCCTTGAAGATCTCGCGCCAGATGTACATGTCTGAGCTGCGCTTGCCGTTGCTGCCGAGCTTGAAATTGTGGCGATGTGGTTCGACCACACGGCCAATGATGGTGGACAGCTCAGCAATGAGATTGGTGAGCTCTTTTTCTTGGGTTTTCTTGAGCATGTCGAGTTGGGCCAGCTCGGAGGTCAGCATGTAGAAGAACTCTGAATCAGACTTGAGCTTGATCTCCACCACCTTCAAAGACGGAGTTTGAGGACTGTCGTTGCTATTGCTGTTGAGTTTGGCGTCTTCATCGAGATCAGACAGACTTGAAGTAGAAGATGAGGGCGAAATGATGTCAGGCGAAGAGCTGTCGGATGAAGGAGAGGTCGGTCTATTGACCACCGAGATTCTGCTGCTCTTCATCTCAGCAATGTGCTTGATCTTTTCAAGAGTAGCTGGGGCGAGAGTGGCGTCAACAGGCAGATTGGTGACGGGATCAATAGTGACGGTCAGTTTGGGAATAAAGCCTGCCATGTCATCTTCAAACTCGTATGAGACAAGCGGCCGTTCCGATTGTGCTGTGTTGTTGTTGTTTCCTGTTTTCATCGAATTCTTTTGAAAGCTGAGCAAGGCCTGAAGGGTATCCTTTTCCAGGCCAAACTCTTCGAGTTCTTCGACAACTCTGTTGATGCACTTTTTGAGCGCCTTGTACTGAATGGCGGAGGAAATCCATTCTTCTGGAATGTGTTCGTCCTCCAGGACTTGCTGAAATACCTTTGCAAACTTCATACTTGCGGCCTATATCGCTATGCGACTAGAGTATAGAAGAAGAGAAAGAGAAAGATGCAAAATAGAATAAGGGAAGAAAAGTTGTTAGTGAAAATATGGGTGCTGAATTGTCGACGGTCAAGCATTTGATCCTTTGGGAGGTTTTTTATTTTGTTTTTCTTTTTTGACGAAAACTCCCGGCTTTTATATAATATCAATACGGATTTGTTAAGTAAGCCTATAGATATGTATGAGGAGCGAGAAAAAAAAATTTTCTCTCTCTTTCTCTCTCTCAAGCGGTCTCTCTCTGTACTGCAGTTATAGTTTAATATTTATTCTCAGCTGGCCGTGTGCACCCCCTTATAATAATTAGCTTCTCAAAGTTAATGCAAATTCGGACAGAGCGTATTAACCTTACATAGGCATTACGGGGAATGGATTGAGAATGGATTGAAAAGCAAACACACGTGGTATATATTATAGATATTAATGAGGAAAGAGACGGGAAGAACTTTCTTAAGCTAGCTGCATTCAAACCGTTATAACTTTTATTCAAAATTATATAGGCCTGTAAGCCTAACAAAATTTTTGCTACAGCTGCTGTTTGTGATCATGGAACAAATTCTTTTTTTTGTTTGGTACATTTTAAGCGGGTCAGCAGCCGTTCAAAAATATTGGGGAAATTTGTAAGCGCTAGCCTATAAGCCCTATATTATCTGCAAGTGGTCGTACAAGTGATCATCAACCCATCCCTTTAAAGCCTTGCAATGCACCATGGCAAAATATAAAAATTTTTCTTGGGGTCAGCCATGACCTTTTCCATTTCCATGGCTAGCTGCTGTTGCTGCCCTGCTGCCCTTCTTCTGCTGCATCTGTGACCGCATCCGGTTGTGGAGGGGAGGGTCCCGTTTGACCGTGTGACCTTTTGCGACCGTATGTGAGCTATCTGAGCGATATTCTTAATATAAAGTCGGCCGCCTCTTGTTTTGGTTTTTTGTTCTTTTTGTTCTATTTTCTTATAATCTTATAATAAATATGAGAGAAGCTTTCTAAATTTGCAAATTAGGCTAGGTTAGCTATATTTAATAGAGGCCCATGTAGACCTACGTAGTGAAAAAAAAACAAAAAAAACAAGAGTGAGTGCATTAAAAAAAGGAAGGAGCTACGTAATAGGTATTAATTATGATACAGGAATATCAGTTAGGGTAGAGTCATCATGGTGCTCCGAACTCGCCACCGACGCCGACGGAGGTACCGTGACCCTGGGCGAAAAGGTATTGTTGTCACCCATCATGGTCGACGACATGGTTCCCAAAGATGGGGTGGGTGCAGTTGACAGGGAGGAGGTAGACGACACAGAATTAGAATTAGTCGATGACGATGATGGCGAAAAGTAGTATCGAGAATAAGCTGGAGAATGTAATAAAGGAGACACACTTCTAGTGGGAAGGCCGCTCTTCACAGGGCTAGGAGATGAGGTGGTAGCTGTTGTCTGAGACAAGGCTGTCAAATTCTCCTTTCGTTTGTTTATAGATCTCAACGTAGAAATGATGCGGTCTTTGTCTGAGTTGCTCTCCTTTAATTCCTCGATTTCCTCTTTCAAATCAGCAATGAGCTCTAAATAATGGTTTGGAGGAAAGTTTCCAGTAGTAGTCGGTGGAGACACGACTTGGGGTGATGACGCAGAGCGCACAGGAGGAAACATTGAACTGGACGGTATTTCAGGCGACTTGACATCAAGACTGCTACTGCTTCGCTTTTGGACCTCGAGGAGATAGATCTGCTTCTCCAGGTGAGAAACGTACGACTTGTACTCGCTTTCCTTGCGTTTCCACGAGCTGTCCTGGAACTTAAATTCAGACGAAGCTGATGACGAAACCGATGACGACCTTGAAGGGGTAGAGGTTCCGTTGAATTCAGTGTCTTTGCCGCTCATATCTTCGAGCCCCAGACCAATGATGTCTTCTAATCTATCATCATCACATAATCTGGTCAAGTGCTCTACCCGTTCATGCAAGATCCGGTTCTCTGCTTCAAGCTGAGCAACCTGAGACATTAGCAGGCCATTACTTGGACTAGATGGGACTGCGCTTGCACTTCCATCTCCTCCTCCAGTAACGACACCAGATCGTAGTTGCAAGTTTTCACTTTTGAGCTGCTCGACTTGGGAAAGCAACTTTTCAATGAGTTTTGCATTAGGATCGCTGGTTTCCTCGTTTCTCTTTGCACTCAGAGTAATGTTTTTGGCTCTCGCTGCAAATCGAAGTGTGCTAATAGTTTCTCCATTATTACTCGCGTTGCACATGTCCACCGTACACAGCACACTCACTAAACTCTTACCAGACAACGCAGGCTGGAGCAGTCTCGTCAGTTTCGAATCTCTATAAGGAATATGACCAGCACTGCTACTACCCAAGTTCAGTCCAGAACTAGTCACTGAAAGTCTAGCAATAACCGTACCAAGTGTAAGAAGCGATTTATTAATGTAAGCACCTTCCTTTCTGCGCTCGCTTTGAGAGGCAGCACGCTCGGAACCAGCCAGATCACAAAGGTACAGTGTCGACACGCGTGGGGCGATAGTACCAGGTCTCTTGGGGCTAGATTCAATTGCAATTTGAACCACAGCATGAGAACGAGATGATTTTGCATTGTAGTCGGTTCCTTCTGTTCTGCGGAGAGCGTCACCAGTCTGAATACATTCGATAAGCTCTTCCGGGGACTCGACAGTTACTTCTTTAAGCCCCATAGCACGCACCCCGCGTGCAGGGTCGTCCCGTAACTTTATATCTTCTGATGGGGTTTGTGGGGATAGCAGATCATGGAGATGCTCGTTGTAGATTTCGAGGTAAGACACCTTGACAGCGTATGTGCGAGTGGGATCAGCTGAAGGCGACTGGATATGATTGAAAATAGCTGAAACAGATAACGGAATAATACCTGGGTTGTCTTGAGACCCCTGCATGGAATATGTCTTACCAGATCCTGTCATGCCGTACGCAAAGACTGTACCATTGAATCCAGCAACTACTTGACGCACAAGCTCGCTGACAGAAGACTCAAAGATTCTAGAGTTTTCAATGGCCCCATGGAAGACGTGATCAAAATTGAATTCGCCGATATCTTTTGTCGAGATACTCTGGTTATCTGTATCGACATTCCATGTATCGTTGAAATTTGTAATGGACCCATCCTGAGAAGTCGTGATGTTGGCAGTTGCCTTTAGTGCCGGTTTGATTCTCACTGTAACTTTAATGTTACCAGAATAAACATTGTCTTTCTGAGGAGATGAATATCCTGACTGAGGGTTAAGAAGCGATAACGAAGACGGCGTGCCCGGTCGTCTCATCTGGCCAAGTGTAGGAGTCGGAGATCGAAGGCCCAGAGTCGAAGGTGGTCTCCGAAGCAACGGTGATTGTGGTCGACTGTTATTAGCACTGCTGTTATTACCGCTGTAACTCCCTGCCAGAGCAGAGGTTGGCCTATAATGCCGTTTCGTGGGTGATCCAGGTACCATTTGCTGCGGACTGTATAGTTTGCCACAGGTTCAAGGGGCAAGATCAAGATTAATCAAGGTTCAGATCAAAAACAATGAAATTGTGTGAGTTATAAGAACAATCCTGCGAAATGCCAGCCGTAACAAAAACTTTGATAACGCAAAACCCTTGAGAAACGACAAAGAGTAATAATAATTCCGAGGGAGGGTATATAGTATTAATAGTCGTGAAGAATCAAGTTCAGAGTGTGATGGGTGGGTTTTCGTGGTTTTTTTATGTTTTTTTGGTGTTGTTGATCGATTACCCAAACGGGTCTTACCTAAGCAGTTTAATCATAGCCGAAAAATAAGCTCAAAATCAGTCCTGAAATTATTGAAATTACCCGGTTTTTACATACAAAATGGTTGAGTTTTTGTACGTGATTTTTCAGTGTCGTGTTAAAGAGCACAACGTAGGCCACCCCTTCTCCCTGCTTTTATAAAAACCTCAACCATCCCACATTTTGACCCTCCTCCACTTCTTTTTTTTTCATTTCTTTACTGGATTTCCCTTCATCCTGATCGGATTATTTATTTCAATTGTACAGTTTTGTATTCTTCTAGTTCACAATGGATAAGTTAAGAGAAGTAAGTTGCTACCCATGAGTTGCCAGAATAGTGTGTATGCTTTGCTGGCAAATTGCTGATTTGATTCCGAACCCCAATGAATACCAACTAACGATTTTTTGTCTATGTAGAAGATCAACGTCCTCAAGCTTGAGACTGAAAGTGCCCAGGAGAAGGCTGAAGATGCCTTTGCCCAGATCAAGACCCTTGAGAACGAGACCCTTGTTAAGGATCAGGAGATTTCATCTCTGACTCACAAGAACACCCTGCTCGAGACTGAGGTTGAGGAGCTTGAGTCCAAGCTTGCTGAGGCCAAGGGTGCCGCTGAGGAGGGTGCTGCTCACGGATCTGCCAACGAGTCCCTCACCAAGAAGATTGCTCTCCTTGAGGAGGAGTTGGAGCAGTCCGACAACAACCTGCGGGAGACTACCGAGAAGCTCCGCGTGACCGACGTCAAGGCCGAGCACTTTGAGCGCAAGGTTGTTTCTCTTGAGTCTTCCGTTGAGGACTGGGAGAAGAAGTACGAAGAGCTGCAGTCCAAGTACGCGGGCGTCAAGTCCGAGCTTGATGAGATCAGCCAACAGCTTGAGTCGATCTGACTTTCCTACGCATGCATGCCCCCTTATTTCTCACCGTCATCGTCGTCGTCTCCGGCAGCAGCAGTCTCATCGTTCATCTGCTTTTATAATAACATCAGAAAAACCCAAAAAAAGCCATTATTGCAAGCTCCAAAAACCAAGCAAAATATTAATAACAATGCCATAGAAAAAAAACATTATGATCTCGACTCTGTCTTAACCATTATTTCATCGCCTTTCTCTGTTTTATGTCTCACAATTTCTCATTACCTACTAGGATCCCTAGCTTCTTTCTTTTTCCCTTGCAACTATCATCACCCTAGATTCTTGCTGTTCATTCTCTCAATGGTTCCTGATACTTACCCCACAGTTCCATGTGTCCTGATCATTTACAACACCTTCCTTTCCGTTATATGCTTTGGCTTCTTGCTTTATATATATCAATGAAAAAGAACATTTACTCTCCTTATTATTTTTTCAGGTCCGGTTATTTATGAAGGGTAGTTTCGCATATTAATTAACTTTACAATAATTGGAATTTTTCAATAGAATAGATGAATGGAAAGTTGCATAAGCAAGAAGCATCTCATCTCAGGGTTACTTCGCTTCTGCAAACCCCACCGCATTGTGGCCAAAGTCGTACACAGAGTAATACTTGCGCAGGAAGGCGTCCCCAATAATAGACAATGGTCCAATTGGCTCTGGGAAATCAAACGGGGTAATAGACGAAAGACAAGTACCCGAAGCCTCCAAAATGTACTCATAAGGGCTCAGCGTAAAATTGTATCCGTCAAAGTTGAATGTCATGTCGGGCAACTTGTTGCGTTTTTTGCAGTCAACGGTATATTGCCCGTTCCAGCCCTTCTTGGCACCGATTTGAGCATTGATAATCTCAGCCAGGCCAGAGGGGAGCGTGATCAATGAAGTACCAGTATCAATGACAGCCCCTGTATTGTGGAACTCTGCAGTTTCCTTACCAAGCGTAAGTGCGTCAAACTGGACCTCCCAATAAGCCTTGCGGCGAACCGGCAAATAGGTAAGCTTACCCGAGTACAAGTCCTTTTCAATACCTCCAAACGTAAAAATACCTTGATCAGCGGCCTTGTTTGCATCGCCAAGTTTAAAGGAAAACACTGGGTCATCCAAAAGGCCAGCGTGCAACGCATTGTAGAAGGGCGGGACCACATTTTGGACTGAAATGGTATCATATGCCAGACCAAAGATGCCATCAAACTTGCCGAAAGCAAACGCAAGGCCTGGCTCATTTGTCGCTTCACCAAACACCTGTTTTGGAATTTCCAAACCGCCAATGGTCAATAGATCTTGCGAGAGGTGTCCAGAGACACTTCCAGATCCATACTTGATTTCAAATTCAGTGCCGTTTGCCTTATACGTGCTAGAAGCCTTGGAGTCATATTTAGCGTGCAAGAAACACGCAATGGAGTTACACTCGGAACCAGGTACCCATAGGTTGGCCGATCCTGTATCCAGCACAACCTTGAATGACTGGGGAGGAGTTCCCAGCCCAATATCGGCAAAGTACTGCACATTCATGTAATTGCCGAGCGGAACATCTTTACCGCCCTCAATGTCAATGTCTTTGAATTGCGCAAAGTCATTATTCACTTTTTGGGCAATGCCCATGTACTTCTGGCCAAGAGCACGAACATGGTCCATATATCCTTCCTAGAATACAGTTATTAGCTTTCTTGTTCCTCACGAAAATCAGTTCAATTTCGGCCCACTATCATTGTAAGATCAAACAAAAACAAGTAGTAAACATACACCTGTCAGTCGGTCATCAATGGTGTACCGTTGAAGAGGGACCCTGCGTGTACAATTGTTAGTTCCCTATCACAAAAATCTATATAACATGATAGTAACCGCAATCCATACTTGTGAACAATTGCAAAAACAGAGCTAGTCAGGAACACAGCAGCAGCAGCGACAGAAAACTTCATCGTTTCTTAAAATAAATAGCACTCAACTTCGAATATGAAAGAATTGAGGTCTTGTACAAGTATTGTAAAAATAAAAAGAAAGAGAAGAAAGCTCAACTGACAGATACAAGAGTATTTGTAAAATAGTATATAGTTATATACCAGGTTAGGGCCCATATCGCAGTGCCTGGCTCAAGCTTAAGAATCAACCATCATCGTCGTAGTAGGTCGGATCACATGATGGCGGAGTAAGATTGCTACTTTGAAGAAACTAAACTGACCTGGTATGCTTGGAAGGAAGTGGACTGTTTCCTGAGAGTTTAAATCTGACGGGTAATGTATTGCAGTGGAAGCTATAGGGTGTGTGTTTGCTGGTCGTGGTTTGCTCTAGGATATGGGTTTTTGGGTTCTGGACTAGGCCCGTTATAAGGGTCCAAGACCTTAATCAAGCCAAGTAGAATGGTCAGTAAGTTAATAGATTTCCTATTCGGCCTATAAAATACTACAGCTAGGCATAGTTGTCGAGCGTTACCATATGGTCTTGGGACTGTAATTTTGAATTTGGTGAACCAAGCCCAGTTGGGCATCAGTTTACGAATTGAATAGCTCTGCGACTTTCCTTCATTCCTTCTCAATGTCTGTATGCCTAATTGCAAAAGTCCATACTAAAGTCGGAAAGAGAGAAAACCAGCATATGCAATCCTGAAAGAACGTTGAACTTTTAAGCATCATTGACTTTTCATGGTGTACGGCTACATCCATTTCATACTCCAAGGCTAGGCCCAGATCAGGACATTTTCATTTATAAAAAACAAGAAATTTTATTGTGTATGTATATCTAAAACCCAATCCGCTCTTTACAAACGAGAGTTGTTGGTATCAAACTTATTGGTCCAGTAAATTCTAGAAGTGTAAGTCGCACCCACATCCGAGATTCTCTCCAACTCCTCCTTGGTCAACTCAAAGTCAAAGATATCCAACGCCTGGCGCTGGCGGTCCACGCTCGCCGACGTCGTGATTGCGTTCACATTGTTCTGGTACACCCATCTCAAGATGATCTGAGCTGGCGTCTTGTTGTACTTGGCACCAAGCTCAGCCAGGATGGGCGTCAGAGGAGCGTTCTCGTCCTTGGAGCCAGCAATGACAGGGCCCAAAGGTGTGTAAGCCTGAAGGAGAATGCCGTGGTCTTGGGCGTACTTGTAAATGCCGGGGGACTGGTTCTGGAGGTAGGGATTGAACTCGATCTGGTTGATGGCGGGCTTGACCTTGGCAATGGCGTGGATGCGCTCAAGGTCCTCGACACGGAAGTTGGAGACACCGATGGTCTTGGCCTTGCCCTCGGCATTGAGGGTCTCGAGGGCCTTCCAGGCGTCCTCGAGCTCGATGCCATTAGCCTCCTTGGTCACGAATGGGGCGTGGAGGAGGTAGAGGTCGACGTAGTCGACGCCCAGCTTTTTGAGGGACTCATTAAGGGCGGCAACAGGGTCGGCGATCTTGGGGAGGACCTTGGTCGTGATGAAGAGCTGGGAGCGTGGGATGCCAGAGTTCTTGATGGCGGCGCCGATTTCCTCCTCGGTGTCGTAGATCTCAGCACCGTCAATGTGGGTGAAGCCGCCCTTGGTCAGAGCGTTTTGAACGGCGTCAATGACATTGGCGTCAAGACCGTCCTGGTTGGAAGCTCTCTTGTTGCTAGCCCACTTGGTGCCAGTTCCGTAGCCGATAGCAGGAATGGTAGTTCCGTTGTTGAGGGTGAAAGTTGGGATAGCAGTCATTGTTTATCAGAGAAGTCAATCGTAAATGAATTGGGTCCAATAGCTGGTTTGGAGATGAAGATGGAGAAGAGGTCAGAACTGAGAAAAAAGCGAACGGCAATTCATGGTATTTATACACAATTTTATCTCCACATTATCTGCGGGTTTCTTGATGAGGAGTACTCGGTTTTACATGCGCATAGGCCGCCGATAGGTCGATTGTATTGATATTCCGCTTTTGCGCAATTCTTCAGTCAAGCCCTGCAATATTCACAAGGCGCACCTTACAAATACAAAAATTCACTATTGGAAAGTTTATGTCCACAAACATCAAATGTGGACAATGGTGGGGGATATGAATGGGGGGTCAACTATCAAACCTATTGCAATGAATAATACAAACTTCCTGAAATAACAAGGTAGGTTATATCATTGAATTGTTAAAGACTGGCTTGGTATTAGAAAAGATGACAACTTCGGAACTGAGAATGGTGCAAAATGCTTCATAATTCACGACGGCGGCACTGTCTCAGAGCATGCGTTAAAGGAGAGGAATTGAGTCTTGAGCTAAGTATAAATAGAAATAGAGTGTGGCTTGTCGACCTCAACTCTCGCTAACGACCAGCTATTTGACAACAGCCCGAGATCTAGCTTGAAATATATTACGCGGTACTGCCCATTAGCCGTTAACTACACTGTCAGTTACCTGCGAACTACCCATTTAGCAGTACTATAGTTTATAACTGAAGTACTGAAGTACTGAACTATACGTGCTCTGATCACCACATGATGTATCACTATCGTACATACTCGACACATTCTGTCGGCGGCTTCGGTTATTGCAAAAATAATGGGCACTGGCAAAACATTGCACTCAAAAAAAAATGAATAAATAAATAAAATATAAATAATGGAAGGAGGGGCATCTCTTGTCGAAAAATACCAAAAAATGCTAAGGGACATGAATAAAAAAATAAAAATAAAAAAAGGGGAGTAAATGTGCGTGTGCGTAGAAGCCTGTCTGTAAGTCTGTTCATGGTATGTGCGTGTGTGGGCGTCATAACAATGGTCTCTCTCTATTGGGCCTGACCCCTTCTCAGTACTGATCTATCTGGATATCCTGGTTCTTGCCCTCGACCCAATCCAGCCACGCCCGTCTAAACCCCTGCTCCACATACCGCACCCACTGCCTCGTATCAAAGAAGTCGCCCGTCTCGCGGCCCTCAAATAACGCCCGTCTAATCTCGTTCAGCCGTGCCCGCCCAACCGACGAGCCCCCAAACTGGACGACTTGGTCCTCGTACCCTTGGTGCGATTCCGGCACCAGCTCAGCCGCCATTTGAGCTCCCTCGGGGGTGTCTGGTAAAGCTGCAGTAATCACCGACGCTGCAATTCGCGAACACATTTTATGCACATGTCGCTTGTACGTCACAATAGGCGTACCCGTCCACGCCACGTCGGCCGCCGTCGTGTGCGCGTTGCACTCGGGGGTATCCAAAAACACGTCGCAGGCGCGGGCCCTCAGAACGTGTCTGTTCTTGTCTGCGACAGGTGTAAACAAAATACGTTTGACCAGGTCCGGGTTGTTGGTCCAGCGGAGAGCCGTGGCGCGGAGGTGAGCCTCGCCCGACTTGGGGAACTGGAGGAGCCAGAGATAGGAATTGGGGAGACGCTCGAGAATGTTGACCCATATGCGGAAGGTTGTGGGATCAATCTTGTACAGCTGGTTCAGGTTGGCCATTAGGAAAGCGCCGGGTGGGAGTTGCGGAAACAGGGCTTCGCGGACCTCTGCTCGGAGGCGCTGTTCCATGCTCCAAGGGAGCTCGCCAGGAATGCACAGCACGTCGTCTAGCAGCAAATGCTTCTTTTCAGCTGAGACGTTGACGTGCGTACCGCTCACGATGGCGGTTTCAAGCTCCTCAAACGTCTTGTACCGGCCTGTGTTATTGGCGGCGCGGAGTTCTCGCTGCGCCCGGCAATCTGGCGCGCTTTGTCTGTGGTCACATACAAAGAACGAGCGAGGCATGTAGATAATGTTTTCTCGGTAGACCCAGTTGGTGTTGGACCGCTCTCCAATGGAGTGCACATCACCCAGCAGGTAGTCGCACCAGCCACCGCCCAGCGAGCCTGCAAACCCTATTAACGACACCTGGATAGGACAAGGGCGGACTGCAAATATGTCATTGCGGGCGCCGCGAGTGAATCCGTTCAGATTGACTAGAATGTGAACACCGTCAGCCTGAATCTGCTTCACAACACGCTCACTAGTCCAGCCGCTCACGTCTTTAAACTCGTGACTATCACGCTCTATTTTCTTTCTGTACTCTGAACCGTCTGACGCAGTTGTAGCGTAGCAAATGGCGTGGAACTTGGTGCGGTCGTGGAATCCAAAGACGCTTTGCATAAGATGTGAGAGCGGGTGGTCTAAAAAGTCTGACGAAATGTAGCCTACAACCAGTTTTCCAACATCATCACCAGGAATAGGCATGGGTGGAGCTGGAGGTGGAAATACATGACTAGGGAGCCAGCTTTGCAACAACGAGGACACGCTTATGCGGATCGATGACCGCTGCGAGATCTGGTAAATTTGTGAAGCATTGAATGGAAGTGTGAATGCATGGAAGGGAAGGATGGTAGTTGCCAAAGGAATAGGCAGACCGGACGGAATTCGGGGTCGACGATACTGCGTCACAGATTTCTCAATCTTGCTGACACGATCGAGGTACCAGCGACGTTGGCACATGCGAGTAACAACTTCAATCAATTGCACAATCTTTGCGCCTTCATCCTTGTGACCGCGCCATGAATTCCAGATATTGTTCCAATGGGCTCTCCTAGCATCATCGTCTACACCGCCAATAGCCGACTCGATATCTGACATGAGGTTTTGCTCCGTCGACGGCCGCTTCATCTCGCTATCGATAACGCCAATACCCCACAAGCGAGCTTCGGAGATTTGTTGATCCGCAATGCGGACAATCTTTGACACCCATCCTTCAAGGTGACCATGAACCAGCATGCCGTGAGAGTCAACAGAAACTTGTTCCCAGCCAAAGCCTCCCCGACCCACCCAGTCACAAACACTTGCTTGAGCATTAGCAAGACCGGAAACAGCCTCGATGAAACCAGGTGCACATTCAACTGCCCGCCGGTAGTAGTGAATGGTCTGGTCAATCTCGCCTTGATCACGTAGCGCAGAGGCTAGATTGGTCAGGGCAATATTGAAATTTGGATCACACTCAACGGCTTTTTGGTACATGATAATTGCTTCTTTCGGTTTGCCTTGCTCACGTAGTAGTGATCCATAGTTAGTGTATATATGAGGATTAGTGTTATCCAAAGAGAGTCCAAAGTTGTAATACTGCATTGCCAAATCTCTTGGATTGTTTGGGTTCTGGGCAGACGGAGAGGTGACCGCTTTTTGGTTGTGAGCATTGCTCGGTTGGGCAGATAGAGAAGCTAGGAGAATTCCGATATTGTTTGCTGTGCTCGGAGAAGGATTCAGAGACAGGGAAAACATGTAGAGTGAAAGAATGTCATTGTGCGTCGGGACAACCCCATTAATAAAGAGAATGCGAGCCGGCACGCCAGAGCTAATGCCGTCTTGAAAAATTTTAGCCAGATTCAGCAGTGCATTGCTAACCACAATGTCCAGTGAATTGGTAGCCGGATGAATTTTTTGTGTTTCTGAAATATTGGGGGTCTGGGTATTGTAATACTTGTGCCATTCTGGAGTGTTGGCACGCATAGGAAATCTTCCATGGGGAGGAAGCAGGAGATATTTACAGAGGAGGGCATGCCGAGGGGAAATAACAAAAAGTAAAGAGTCTTGCTCACTGCGATTAACATCGGGATCGGACTTTTGGATTGCTTGGGAAATTTGAGAAATCAGGTTCGGAAGGAAAGAAGTCGGGCTGTAAATAGAGGTTTTATCCACGGCAGCTGCAAGACCAAGCTGTGTACTATCCACAGGATGAAGAGAGAGCGCCATTGCTGCAAGAAGAGCAAAAGTGACTGCTGCCTCAAAATAGTGCGACTGTGAACAGTAGATATCTCCAAGCGTATGATACAAGGAAAGAAATTTCGCCCAGTCACGGGGACTTTGCTGGACTTTAAGGTATAGAGAAGAGGAATCTATAATGCGACGAATAAGGGTGACTGTTTCACTTTGACGGCCTTGCGAGTTGTAAAGTGCAATGATCTGGTCAATGGCATCCCAGTGCAGGGGTTTTAGTTCCAAAGTATAAAGCCAAAACTTTTCAGCAGCGTGAAAAGCGCCAAGGACCTTGTATATAGTTCCAGAACTGAAGTAAACCTCTGGGCATTGAGGATTGACCTGAAGGATTTTTTGCAAGCGTGAAAGCGCTTGATTGTACTCTCTGAGAGCCTAAGTTTAATTAGCACAGGAACACAAATTTGTAGTGTGGAGCGAAATACGTACGCATGAAATGTTACCTGCAACGAGACAGCCTTGAATATATAAATCCGAGCGAGCCTTGTAGGTGTTGGAATGCTCAGATGGGTTTGCCAACAGTGATAGGACATGGTTGGATATTAAAAAGTTGAGACTTTGGTTCGAATCATCAAATGCAATGTTAAGTTGAGATGCATGCGGCGGAAGTGTCGAGTCAGCTTGGGAGTCGCAGTAGAGGGACCGAAATATGGTAGAGTTCCATATGTCCAGGCAATCCAAAGTCATGCGCAGGACAGAAGGGTTCATTGAGTACTTGACGAGCACTGCGCGGGCAAACGTCACCATAGACTCTAGCGAGGTGAACGTGGAATACTGCAGGTTGGAGAAAAACGTGATGGAGGACAATTCTTCAGGGTGCAACTGGGTCATGGTGAGCGGAGAAGGTTTGGTAGAGTACTGTGAGGTACGGCTAGGAAGGCCAGGGTTGCTGAAGAAAGCAGCGTCGCCAGAGACTCCATCGTGTCCAGTGGAGTGCGTGCTGCTGTAGTTTTTGGTGTTGTGGTCATAGGCAGCATGAAAAGCGTTTGGGGTGGCCGAGTGAGTCGCAAAGTCGTATGGTACTTGGGAGGAGTCTACTTGGTACTGCAGATAGTGGTTGCTGGATTTGCTGGTATAACTGGCTTGATTTGGTGGCATTTCCGGGCAGTCTGCTGTAGGTTCAGAGTAAATTGGAGCGTTCCTCGGAACGTAGTTTGAAGGGGACCTCCTACTATGCCGTAGAACGTCATAGTGAGGTCTTTGAACAGGTGTTTGATGAGTGGAGTTCATGGTGAGCGCTCACAGAGACGCGACATTAGAGAATATGAGAATATATATTAAAAAATGAAGGAGATGACAAGGTGGAAAACTGAAAAGTGTTGAAAATATAATGTTTTCCAAGGAAACTTGAGTTGTTGAGAGTAGTAGTAGTTAATTTTTTTTTTGTTAGGCTGGAGCTGCAAGGGAATTGCAATCAACGGATGATGGCTCCAAATAAAAACAACCTAAGATTTAGGTGCGCACGAAATCGGGATAATCTAGCAAGAGTTCGTGGTGAAGGATGATCTCACTGTGGCAGAGAGAGCACGTACGATTGAAGGGTAGAGAAGAAGAAGAAGAAGAATATAGGAAGTGAAAGAAATGGAATCCTTGAAAGGAAAGAGTTATGTGTATGGCAAACACGTACAAGAGTTTCAAGTGGAACAATTAAGAAACAAGAACCATTGGCATACTTTTGTTCAAAAAAGTCAAAATCTTTGACAAACTTCCACCACTCACCACTCTAAACAATAGCTAAATAAAATTTATAAAAGTACTCAAAACAAAAACGCATTACGTATGTGTTGAACCATATGGTGAGCCGCTGATACGGGCGGAGTGGATATGGTTGATTTTTGATGATGTTGGTTGTTGATGTTAATTAGTACTCGATCGAGTGGTAACTTCAAGGTAGTTCAATCAATTATGTCATAGGTTTTTTTTTTTTTTTTTTTTTTTTTTGTTTTAAACATTTTTTACATGGAACGAAAACAGAGCAAAACAGAGTAGTACGAAATATACCTTTTATATAGCAAAGAATTATAATATATTATTGACAATATATTTTCAGTAAAAGTTTTTTTTTCTTGGTGAAAGCTTGTTCTTCATGATCGATATGGTGTTGGTGTATTCTATAGGGCATAGCATATGGAGCCTACATCTGTTTAAAACCAACTATAGTTCAGAATGTCAGCAAAACACCATATGATGATGTCGGCGATGATCGATGATATCACTCACCATCTCAAGTCAGATGCGTATAAATTACCTCTTTCTTTCTCTTTCCTCCCTCCCTCTCTCTATCTCTCTCTCTCTCCGATGGACCTACAACGACCTCAAAGCCCGAATAGAATACATCGTGTACATCTCCAAGCTTAAGGCTTCATTAGAGTAGCTCTATAAGTTGCTGTTTGCTGGTTCCTAACTGGGTCCTGTAAAAGAAAATGTACCTAAATCCCAAGCCCACGGATATGCAATATGTAGCAATCCTTCGCTTTTTGTTTGATTTTTCTTTCTTTTTTTTTTATTTGTCCCCTGTATACATTTTTCGTTTTGCGCCAGTTGGAAGAAACAACAAATAGAAAAAAAGTGCCTCGAGCCGGATTCGAACCGACGATCTCGTCATTACTAGTGACGCGCCTTACCAACTTGGCCATCAAGGCTATTTTGTGTCAATGAAAAATACGCTGCTCCATAATAAAACAAAATATTATGGTGTTTGACTTGAAGTCATGTTTTTGGAAATCTAGCGTTTTTGTTGATTAATGGGTTTAGAAATACTTTTAGAGGTTCATTTGATTAATTGCCAAAGTTTCATAAACTTTCGAATTGGTTTAAGTGGTGTTTTGTTGTGATAAAAAGTTGGTTTTGGCGAACAGCTTCTACGCTCATTAGACAATTTAGATTTACTAGGGAAGTTCACAAAGGATGTCTCCAAGCTTGCTAAAGATATTGGTACGTTCTTGTAGCATTCTGGATTTCCTTTGCACATGGATCGAATCCATGAGAGATCTTCTGCCGTTGCCTGACTGAAAATGATAAAGCGGTAGCTGCCATTTGTATCTGAGTAAATAACATACCTACTTTAATATTCATACCGCAGGCAGTTTCATTAAGTATCTATCTTAATTGAATGCCTCTTCCTAGTTTATTTGTAAAATGTATGCTACAATATGATCCAATTACTTCGTACATCAACTGGCTCACTCAAATACTGCTTAGCGAATATCAAAAACCTTGCCTAAAGATTATTATAATAGTCTAGCATGTACAATGTTAGATTTCATACTTATGCTTTGGTACGGATTGTCTCTCCAATTTCTTGCGTGTTTGTGACACACACATGCTTCAGCCAGGTTTCTTCTCCTCCCCATGAAATGATTCAACAACCAGAAATGCAGAAAATTCTTTTATTGAATATGCTTTAATTTTGTTACACACAGCTGAAAATAGGTACATCTATATGTTACGCTTAAAGATTATTTGGCGTCTTGTGCACCTCAATTGATGATTTTACTTCAATATACATACCTTAGCTAGCCCGTTTATCGAGGTCGTTTCAATAATGCTAACTTGAATTGCTACAGATAACCAAGTATTCAGGACACCTAGTTGACTAAATCTTATATTACTTCTTGTATGTAAACTCAGCAGTGCATTGTTTCTATCTATTCCTTGTTTACCATACCATCTCAATCATCGATCATGATTATGTTCTTGAGTAAGTTATCTAGGTTTTACAATGTATCGAAATAAGTATTGATTAAAGAAATTGATTAAATCGACCCTGAAGAACGCCCTTAACTTGACAAATTCATAAGTATCTTAACACTTCTCCCCACAATATATGAAGATGCACTATCCCGCCTCAATTTTGTGATAGGCCTAGTGCTCATCAAGTAAGGTATAATTGTATTACAACTTGGCTCGTTTTCCGGGCCCCTGTTTTGCGTCAACCTAGCTAGTCATGGATCCTGGCCAGAACCTTACTCAAAAAGTTTAATTGTTCGCGGATCGAATATCATGTAGCAAGTCAGTTGCAAGGGTTTAGCATACATTTCGAAATTGTAGTCGTCACTACAGTGACGGCTTTTAACAAGCTTAGAAACAACCCTGTCGTATATCCCGTTTGATGACCCCCTTGATATCATGATCCTTTTTTTTTGTTGAGCCGTGGTACTGGCAATACCAAATTCTGGCAGTGGCTACGTCGACCTACCTCCAAACCTTTTAAAATATAATGAACTGTTGCAAAATATTATCAACAGTGTCAGTCTATATCATAAAGGCCTATATAGTACTAACATTAAATTTTGAGTAACGTTTTATAAAAACCAGGCACGTACAAATACTGAAACCTTGCATTCTTCTGGCCGCCTCCTTCTCTCTGTCCCCTTCCGGGCCAGCAATTGCGCAAGTACTGTGGAAGTGTGTGCGTGAATATCAAACTCAATTGAGTTTGCAATCTAGAAGTGCCAGCTTATGAATGAGATCGATAGATAGAAAATATACATGATAACTGGTTTGAGTTGGAGAATTGGTGTCTTGTCAGTAACAGGTTGAGTAAAATAAGTTGTATTTACCAGTGCCATTGAACAGCAACGGATTTGTAGAGTATATAGATTGATCATATATTGTGACAGACATTGATATATCACCTAACTCAATGATAGCTTACTCCGAAAATCACTTAATGTTATCCATTGATTACAAAAGTTCTAAACCCTACCGGTCTAGGTTCTGTACCAGATGTCGAGTTGCCTTAGATACAATTTCAAACAAAGCAAAAGCTAAACAGAGACTATACCTACAGGCGTATAGGGGCCTACTTTGAAAAAAAGGTCTAAGTCTCTTAGAGTATATATAAATACCGATACAAGATTGGAAATAAGTAAACAGTACCCTAGTAGCTCTATATCTATATTTAATCAGCGCCAATGATGAATGTTGACTAGTCAACAAGCCCAAGTATCAAAATGAGTAACTTGTAAACACGCCATTTGCGTCTTGTCTTGACGCGGACCGGTCCTGAGCTCTAAACCTACTTACTTACTGGCTTACGGCCGTTTATAACTAAAGTCTAACCATATTCTACTTGCACCGCTGGTCTACCTCATGTGAACGTTTTGTATCCTATCCCTGTATACCAATTGGATGCGGATTAGGAATTAGGTCTGTTGAGCCACTGACTATTGGCATGGGGGATCAATGAAGGACTTGGCCTCTTTTTAATTGTCACTATGCTTTATCATCTTAGATTATAACCTTACAATATCTATTGTGCAATTCGTATTGCCAATTGTATAATTAGTCTAGGAGGGTAGCCTTCATTTGCCAGTAGAACCAACAGTGTGCCTTAAACTTTACGCACCTTTGAAGCCCGACAACGAATTCAACCAAGAATCAGGTTTGGCAATAGGCCTACTGGATCACTTCGCCTCTCCCAAAACTCGAGATCGAACGGGGCCCATGTTCTCTTTTGCTCATCACATATTCGCATATCCAGTTATATAGAAAGCATTATCTGTCAGAGTCCCAAAGTATATAGAAAGCATTGTACCGAGTTCCAAAGTACTGCGTAACAGCATTGTGTGCCTTACCTTTGCATAAGCAACACTAGCATAGAAGCATAAACCTGAGCTACCAAACTTGAAAGTAGCGGACTTTAAGTGTATCGTTGAAGTGGCCATAATGCTAGCATTGGTACTTTGCCTTAACGTATGATTAGGAATACAGAGAATTCTGAGGCACATAAAGTAAAAGTGTAGACCAACTATAGTATCTGACATTTTGCATGAACTCTGGTCCTACTCATGATAAGCTTCAAAGATAGGACTGTCTGGGTCAAGATTATATTTTGCAATGGCTGGTGGGACTTTTGTGTTGTGTGAGACCAAACTAGGATACCCATAGACCTATATGCATAACCTCGGCATCTTGCATATACAAACCCATCTCCCAAATATTTTACCACTCCTCACCACAAATATTATTGATTTATTCAACTTCCTCATCAATATCAAAATTCTCATTTTTCATTTTTCATTTACTTGAATTCCGTTTCCTTATAATTCTGCTTTGCCTATAAAACTTTTGGAAAGTAGTCACGTTCTTCCTCTGTGTTCCTTCAATGCTTTCTCTCCAAGATAAAGTTTGTGTTTCTTCCTCTCTTTAATTTCGGTTCTAACGGGCCATAAGTATAACTGGACGATAGCAATGGAAAAGCTTTAGAAAAGAAGCAGCATTAATTAATCTGTAGGTACTTCTCTTAATGCACTATGCTCTTGAATGTTGCATAAGATATCAATGGCTATCTAACAATTGTAGTTGTAGAAGCGAAAAGGTAAAAGTGCATAATAGACTTCCGAGATAAGCCGTACATTTAGCGAGCCTACTAATATAAACTACAGCACAATTTAATGTCGCCTTATATCTAATTGATTGACATGATAAACGAACCAGGCTCTCAGTCTTGGCTTTAGTATTTTTATGATCTGTTACAAAATTGATAAGTAGTGGTGTTTAAATTGCGACATTAATTGTATACTCATACAAGACAAGATTGATTGTAACAATCAATAAAAAAAAACGTGCTTGAGCCTTCTTATCGTGTGATGGTGAATGATAGGGCTAGCCTCCTTGAACATTCACGAAAAGCTTGATAACATCTGAATTCATTATCTGTCCAGGTAACAATATCAGCAAAACTAAAAACGGTTTGATAGCAACGTTGCTCTGATATATAACCTTCTTTACTGAGAAATGCAGTCTATTAGACCTGGATACATGTCTACATCCTAGACTCTTTTTGTGCATCGATCTTTCATTATAATCTCAGTTCATATGCCAACTCAAATAACTTTATAGTACAAAGTAGAGATGATAATAATATTATGAAACACCCAGTTTAATGACAGATCTCCTCCTGCACAACTGCTCTTCTATATTCAAAGTTAACTGAAATTATATAGAATTTAAACATTTTGAATTTGAATTTCGAATTCCATAACTACTATTAGATCATAAGTATACTGGAATTGCCGTTCAAAGGTTAAGATTTGACAATATGCTAGGGTATATATTGAGTTTCAACAAGAGAGCTGATTAGAGAAACTAAACTATGGAGTTTTCTTCTTGTAGGCCTAACTAGAACAGCCTAATACGAGAAAGAGGAGTACATAGATAACGCATTTTAATATTACAAGAACAATTTGACAACAACTCAAGATTGATCATCAATGCTATTCTGAATGATGCCATGATGATACAAGAGCATGAATTTATAAGAGTCTTTTCAACTACGGACCAGTATCATAAATTTCACACATACAAATTTAGTATCGTCATGACTCTATAGGGGCCCTGTGTTATCAATATCATAGTAGTATATATGACTATTTTCTGTTGTACCTGCCTATAGAGAGCCACCCACCACTTTGACCTACTATTTTGCCACTGCCAACGTAGAATTTTCCTTTTGTTTGATCATCAGAATGGTCACTTGGCCACCTTTGATATATATAAAATTTAACCTAAACCTAGCCGAACAACCACTAAATATCTCGGTCCGATTCAGGAAGGGCTAGGGATAAATGCAAAACTGGTTAAAGGTTTGGGTTATTTAAATGTCTTTGTGTGCTATTTTGATATTTTGACGTTTTTTTACATACATTTATTGTTTAAAAAAAGGTTAAAAAACACGACATCCTTAATAAGTGATTATGTCATATACATATCAGCATGCAGGTATATCACATTAATTGAAAAGTGTGACCCTTTCTTTGCCATGCGCATGCATGGGAATTTCAACTTGTTTTAACCATATAATAACCACAACTGTCCCTTCTCCACTTTATCTTATTGCTACCACGGCAACTAACCAACAAAAAGGTTAAATCTGGTTAACAAAAAGACCTAAACCTAAGTGTCATATTGAACTGTTTCGGTTAGAACTAAACCAACATAAAAAGTCTCTCAGTTTCCATCATTTTTATACCGCCTTTTTTTTATTTTATTTTATTTTATTTTCTATATTTATTTTATTTTTTTTTTGGAATTTTTCTTGTTTTATTCCCTTCCCTTTCCTTCTTCTTCCTTCTTCCTCCTTCATCGTTTCGTCAGTATACTCAACCAACCAACCCAACCTTTTCTTCTCTACTCTCTTTACTTGTCTCGTTTGCCACTCATCCAAATATTCTTCGCTAAGCGCATCCCGACAGCCCTACTTGAAAACTCTATACTTCAACTGCGCCATTTAACATCGTTATCGCCCTCTTGAGCATCTCTGATACTCCTCTACTCTACTCTAGCGGATATCACTTACTACTACAGCACTCTTTTCGACTGCTCCTTCGCCTTATAAGCATCTATCAAACCCTTTATCATATATAAAAAAACCTGGAAAAAAAACTAGAAAAGATAAGCACAGTCAACCTACTGCCACTTTGAAAAAAAAACCACCCAAAAAGATTCACCACCCAACCTCTTCAACCCCTGGTTCTATCCAACTCTCCCCAGACATATTCAAGTTGGCGTTCTTATAGCATATCCCCCCGTTCAACCCACACTTCCCCTCCCTCAAGCATCTCCCCTCCCCCAACTCTATTTCCACAGTCAATCAAGCGCTTACTCTGTCCTGTATATATTGGTGGTTCTTTCAGTCTCTAGATTTCCGTTGTCTGACAACCCCTCTCCCCTCCTCTCTCTCTCCCCTCTCGTCTCATTCTAGCGCAAGCTACTGCTTATCATGACTGCTCAGCAAATTATCAATGATCGTTACAAAGTTGTTACCGTGCTAAACCACGGCTCGTTTGGCGTTGTCTCGCTGGCGAAAGATACCTGGCACAAAAACACACTCGTTGCCTTGAAGTGCATCCACAAGCACAAGGAATCTGCCGCTGCCATTGATGAAGCAAAGGAAGAAATTGCTGTCCATGAGCATCTTGGAAACTTTGAGTACATTGCCCCCCTTTTGGATCACTTTGAAACACACGACTCTACCTTTCTTGTAATGGAATACTACCCCGATGGTGATCTCTACGAGGCCATTCGTGGCGAAAAGGGCCCCCGCGATTCTGGAAACATTCTCGAATTCATGCTCCAGCTCATTGACGCTGTTGAGTACGCCCACTCTCGTGGGGTTTACCACAGAGACATCAAGCCCGAAAACATTTTGATTGCGTCCGATGGCTCCGTGCGTCTTGCCGACTGGGGCCTGTCTACCAGAGATCGAGAGAACTCAGAGTTTGGCGTTGGTTCTGAACGCTACATGGCCCCTGAGCTGTTTGACAAGAGTATTGACTACTACGATGCTGAAAAGGCCGACATTTGGTCTCTTGGTATCTGCCTGCTCAACATTATCTTTGCCCGCAACCCGTTTACTATTGCCTGCCAAAAGGACAAGCTTTTCCTGGACTTTGCCGCCAGCAGAGAAGCGCTGTTTGATATTTTCCCAACCTTGTCGTGTGACGTGTTTGCTGTCCTGCGTCATGCGCTGACCATTGATCCCGATAACCGCTCTCTTGAAAAGATGCGCGAAGAATTGTTTAACGTCAGTATCTGGACTACTGACGACGAGTACTACTACGATGATGACGAGGAATACATGGACCGCGCCGTCTCTTTGGAATCGCTTGCGGAGGAGGTTGATCCTGCCATTCCACTTGCCACTCCTGCCGTGTCTATCACTGCCCCGGTCGAGGCCCCTGTTTCCACCCCTGTTTCTGTGTCTGCTGCTCCCATGGCCACTCCCAAGCTCATGATGAGCATTGTCCCCACTACCGTGGACCGGGAGCCCTTCCGCACTCCGACTCTGTTGGAAGAGTCGGCAGAGCTGTCCAACAGCTTTGCTTGGGACAGAACTATGCAGTTCACTCCGCCCAACCCCACGTTTTTCCGCCAGGAAAAGCGCAAAAAGCACGGCGCCTCGCGCTTGTCACAAGTCATTGCCAAGGAACCGTCTTTGGAAGCCATGGAGCCTGTCTCGGAAGAAGACGAGGTTTTCGCCATGGACGGTCTAGGAACTGCTCTGTCACACATTGAGCAGTCGCCCTCTGGAACTAGCGACTCGTCGACCATTTCGTCGGTGCCGTCTCTGGTCCAGTCCTCGCAGACTTTTGGCGAGGCCCCGGCCAGTGCTTCTCTTTCCCAAGCCCGCAACCCGTTCCTCAACAAGCCAGCTTCTGCCTCTGTCGCCATTCCCAAGCCAGCCGTTTCGTCCGTAGTGGGCAGCCCCTATGCGACGGGCGCTAGCCAGCCTCAGGGCAAGAGCTGGAGCGACCTTATTTTCGACGACGAGGAGGACTTTGACGAGGACCAGCTGATGCAGGCTCTGTCGTCAATGCCTAAGCTTGCCTTTGGCAACATGGGGCCCTCCAAGCCTTTACCTGCCACTACCACTGCGGCAGGAGTTGCCGCGCGCAACAACTGGGGGTTGTCGTCGTCGTCGGCTTGGGATGATTGATTTTTGTTTTATTAACGATTACGACTTCCTATTTTCCATTACCCTTTTAACTGCCATTACAGTCAGGCTTTCACGACTTTTTTTTATTATTTTTATTATTATTTGAACCTCCCCCTTTTCTCTATCACTCCATTATTCGCCCTTTTCTACATTTCTCTTGTTTATCGCTCTTCCATCACTTCCAACCACTCTACTATTTGTTATTTTATCATATAAATACTTTTTTTTTAAATTGCATCATGTCTCTACGTTTTTTTAAAACCATCCTTTCCCATATAACTATGTCTCTCTTCCTGAGTCCATGTCTCAGTCAATCCTCCCCCTCCTGTTTTCTTTCTGATTCTATGTCTCAGACTCCTCTTCCTCATCCCTTTCTCTGTTTCTTTTGAATTAATCCTATGTCTGTCCCAGTCTACGGTCTGTCTTTGATTTTTTGATTTTAAGAGTTGTCTTGATGTTGATGATATATTGCGAATCCATATAAGGCTTATCGTCTTTTTTTTTTTATAATTGTTCGAATTTTGAGCTCTATATACAGAATGAAGAAGAAGAAGAAGATATAAATAAATTATACAGTTATACACGAGAAAACCCTGACAGTGTACAATTGTAAAAAATGCCTTTACGTTGGCAATGGTTAGCTATAGAATTGTAGGCCCATATACGAAACTTGGAGTTGCAGATAATCTGATTGATCACAGATATAACATTGAACTAAAGGGCAGGTCTACTGAAGATTATCCTGTAAACATGGACTAGATATATATAAAAATGTATTTACAAAAGTGTGTGTAGATATAAATAACTATCTGTATCTGCTACATGTAGCACCTAATTATACACAAACCAACGGTCTCTAAAGCCAATGATGATCATGATATCGTGATGGAAGATGATGCTGTGTACTTTGTGTATACACAGACAGGTACAACAGAACACAACACACTTATTTTTGGTCTGGAGAGACATGCACTCTCATGAGCATCTGGGCTGAGTGAATTGTGTGGCTCTGGAGATCTTCTCTGAATTTCGAATTCTCTCTCCAAAACCATTTCGAAAATCCAAAAGAAACCAAAACCAAAACCACATGTACCAAAAACCAAACTTTTGAATATCGAATTCCAACCCCAAAATTCAAAATGATCATGTCGTCAGCGGTACGCTCTTCAAATCTCTCCACTCAATTATCCCCAAATCGTAACTTTTTTTTTTGTGACGCACCGTTTTTTGTGAAACCTCTTCAAAAACTGTTCCTGTTGCGTTCCGTTCCGTTTCATTTCGTGACCTTCAACTTGACCCGTTCCTATCTTTATCTCGTTCCGTGCCATCTGACCCCTCACCTACCTTCGATACCTTCTGATGATAGTAGTGCCCGAAACATTAAAAGGCAAACTACATCGACGGCAATGCCGAATCATCAAAGATCTTATTCTCATTTGCATCATTCAACAGCTCCACATTCTGAACCGTGTGCCCCACAATCTGGGTCCCGTCCTCTGAAAACTCAAACTCGAATATGCCGTACAACACATTGTTGGCCCGCGACGTAGATGAGGCCGTCACGTCTAGGAATTGGAGAGGCTGCTGGCCGGGCGGAGTTGAGATGAAGTAAGGGTTGGTATTGACGTTAAGAGAGGATGAAGTGAAAGAATGGGTCTGTGTGTCGTAGGTTAGGATTGGAGGTAGGTGGGACGTGATGAATGCAGGTGGATGATGTGTTCCTAACGGGGTTTGTAACTTTAATGTCTGAGAGGGTGCCGCTGGATCGTCTTTTGTCGTATGCTCGGTTGTTTCTTTTGTAATTTCAGACGGTGTAGATGGCGGAGCTGACTTGTCAGGCACACAGGTACACCATTTCAGGATATACCTCGTCGGCACCGCAATACTGTCCACACCCGTCTCATGCGCGTCCTTTGTTACACCCGTCACCGCCTCCCCTGTACCCTCTACCGGCGACGATCCACCACCACCCGATTCATTCTGATCTCGGCCACTTTTGTCCTGCACCAAGTGCTCTCCTAGCACATTCAAGCGGGCATCACCACTCACCAAAACCGACGTCGCCAGCATCTGCAGCATTCTGACCGCCGCCATGTAGCCCAGAACACCACCTCGGATGCTCGGGATACCCGGATGCGTAGTCGGGAACAGCCTCAGAGTAATGTTGGGGTGGAGCAGGTGCCGCGGGTAGCATGTCTGGAGGAGGTTGGGGGTGTGGGATTTGATTTCGGAAATGACTAGAGCATAATAGTTAGCATTGTACCAAAGTAAAAAAGTAGAGGAGGACAGAGATAAGTACAAACTTACGGGATCCAATGTTGGTTAGCTTTTCACTGGTGCTGATAGACCTCAATTGAAGGATCGTGGGTGCTGGCCGCCTTGTTGCCAAAACCTGGATTCTAGTACCTGAGGTCGCTGCTGCTGCAATGGCCGTGCCCATGCAGCTCTGATTTCGAAGCAGCGCGGCGTTTATACCCAGTAGCTGCTTCATTTTTTATTCTGTGACTGTTGTGACCTTTTCTTTGACGCAGAGTGTGTGGAGTAATGCTATAGAAAGACAAGGTGATGGGGTTTGGATTGGCCCTGATTCAGGTGCTTGAATAGTGTAGTGGGAAGATGAATTGGAAGGGCGTTGGTTGGGAGTTGAATTTTTGTATGTGGAGAAAAAAAAAATAGTGTGATTTGAGCATGGTCATTTATATGTGTGTGCTGAATTGAAGGCTTGTTATTTGATGATCTAGGAAAGTAGAGCACAAACGACTCAATTTGGTACTAAACTTGGTGGAATTGAGTAGAGAGACAGAATTGAAATATATTTGAAATGGATCAAGCTTGTTATTGAGTTGTACATGTTTGAAAATGTTAGAATGTTAGTCTAAGTATAGTCAAGTCAAGATTGAGCCCATTGCTATAACTGTTGAAAGAATCTAGAGATTCTGTCTAACAACTGAAAACAGCCTCTTCTAGAACGTTTCAACAATTTGAGTACGCCAAATCAATTGATACTCATATTTGACAATGCTTGAAAGTGATTTATTAAAAAAAGAAGACTGATTTGGCAGCTAGAATTAGGACTATCTTCTTAATGCTTGCTAGCCCTAACTATTGGTCTGTTTGAAAACTTGAGACAAATGTACTAGTATATCGGACACAATTGCAAAATAGGCCGCATGAACGGCCCATAGAATTTATTTCATTTAGACTCAATTTTAATGGGTTAATTACTTTTCATATTGCCTACAAGTCTCTTGACTCTGCTGATCAAGCTGTGTTATATCCAGCTCTATACCAGGGATGTGACATTTTGCAGTGAAACATCATCATAAAGCCCACGGCTCAACCTCTTTCCGTCATAAGTACAAGATGTCGCTGAGAATGTAATCAGAAACTTTATAGTGAAGTGCAGGGTCCAGACATGAAGAGAAGCTATCTCTGGAGGTTTACACAGAGAAAGTCAAGCCCGTCATGGATGTTTAAAGACCACACAAGCATCCAATATACTCCGTTTAAGCATAAAAGAGCCCATTTTCTTCCATAATTGATGAATCCTCATTAACGTTGCAAAATACACAGAGTGAACTAGACTGTCTGCTTCTTGCAGGCAACTCACAGTGTTTAGATGGTACCAGACTCTCTTTAGACCGACTTTGAAATCACCGTTTGCTACTTTTCTCAGCTGTAACACCGACTTCTAAGCCAGATGTAAAGTCACTTGAAGCTAGATCTGGCTTAATGATTTTACATCCCATAGCTCCTGAGCTTCTCCAAAGTATCACCAATCTATCCCCTGTCTGCAAACCTCCCTTTAAAAGAATAGACTTGCAATCTGAGAATGCATAAGAACGGCCTTTGAGATGGAACATAAACCCTAAAGCTTGACTCTCTTGTAGGCTTCAGACCATCTCCTGAATCCCCCTTTTCAGTCTATATTTCAAATCTTCTAACCAATGTCTACGTCATTCTTGTATCCAACTCTACAAACGTAGCGCCGTTCGTCGTATTCTAGACCTCCAAGTGCTACGGATCCAAAAGCCGCCAATTCTAATTAGCTCATCAAGTTGGTTGCCAGCTCTAGAGTATATACATGTGTGTGTCCTTGTATCTAGATGCATAGATTACAGTTAAGAAACGTCTTTTTGCCTGAATTCTTGCAAAAAAGCAACAATTCATGTTCGGATCAATTGCTCCTCCCACCCCTTGTTTTCGGAAAAATTCTTTCTCTTTCTGCAAACGTAAATTGAAATGAAAAAAAAGCAGCCATTTCACATGTCTTTTGTTGTTGAATTGTAATAAATCAAATTTTTCAATAAATACATTTATGTGTCATACGCTCCCTATTAATTTAAAGAGACCACTTCTTGAAAGCGTTGATGAGGCCGTTGGTAGAAGCATCGTGGGAAGAAACAGCGTTCTTGTCCTCAAGCTCAGCACCAATGACCTTGGCCAGAACCTTGCCCAACTCGACACCCCACTGGTCGTACGAGTTGATGTTCCAGATGGCACCTTCAACAAAGGTGAGGTGCTCGTAGTAAGCAATCAAAGAACCGAGAGCGGCGGGGGTAATCTCCTGAGCCAGGATCGATGTAGTGGGGCGGTTACCCAAAAAGATCTTGTGGGGGACCAGGCTGGCAGCAGCACCCTCTGACTCAACAACCTCCTTGGTCTTGCCAACCATCAAAGCCTCAGACTGGGCAAAGAAGTTGGAGGCCAGCATCTTCTGGTGCAAGTTGTTCTCAATGGGGTTGTGGGAGCGAGCAGCAAGGATAAAGTCGGTGGGAATCAGCTTGGTGCCCTGGTGGACGAGCTGGAAGAAAGAGTGCTGCGAGTTGGTGGCAGGCTCACCGAACAGAATGGAACCAGTCGAGTACTTGACAAACTCGTTAGATCGGGTCACGGACTTTCCGTTGGACTCCATGGAAAGCTGCTGGAGGTAGGCAGGGAAGCGGTGCAGGTACTGGTCAAAGGGAGCAACCAGGTGAGTCTGGGCACCGAAAAAGTTGTTGTACCAAACACTCAACAGACCTCCAATGACGGGAATGTTCTGTTCCAAGGGAGTCGTGGTAAAATGCTTGTCAACGGCCTCAGCACCCTTGAGGAAGTCAACAAAGTTGTCGTAGCCAATGTAGAGAGCAACAGAGAGGCCAATTGAGCTCCACACGGAGTATCTGCCACCGACCCAGTTCTCAAAGCCAAACATGTTCTTGGTATCAATGCCAAACTCAGCGACCTTCTCGGCGTTGGTAGACAAAGCAACAAAGTGCTTAGCAATATGAGCCTTGTCCTGAGCAGTCTTCAGGAACCAAGTCTTTGCGCTGTTGGCGTTGGTGGTGGTCTCAGCTGTAGTGAAGGTCTTGGACGCAATCAGGAAGAGAGTGGTCTCAGGGTTGAGCGAACGCAGAATTTCGGCAATGTGAGTACCGTCAATGTTGGACACAAAGTGAACGTAGAGGTCACGCTTGGAGTAGGACTTGAGAGCCTCAGTAACCATGACGGGACCAAGATCAGAGCCACCAATACCAATATTGACAATATCGGTAATGGCCTTGCCAGTGTAACCAGTCCAAGCACCAGATCTGACCTGCTCGGAAAACTCCTTGACGTGCTCCAGAACGGGATTGACCTCGTCCATGACATTCTTGCCATCGACGCTCATAGGGACATTGGACTGGTTACGCAGGGCCATGTGGTAGACAGCTCTGCCCTCGGTGGAATTGATCTTCTCACCAGCAAACAAAGCATCACGCAGACCCTCAACATTGGCCTCCTTGGCCAGCTGAATCAATCCAGCAAGGATTTCATCATCAATGATGTTTTTTGAAAAGTCAAAGAGAATCTCAGAGTCATCGTGGTTCTTGAAGGTGCGAGTAAACTTCTCGAAACGCGCATTGTCGGTCTTGAACTGATCCTTGACAGACAGAGTCTTGCCCTTGGAATTGTAGAGCTCCTGGAGCTTGGTCCAGGCAGGGAGATCAGTAGCTTGCGAGAAACTTGAAAAAGACATGGTGGCAGAGAATTATAGGATACTTTGTAAAAGAAAGAATTAAAAAAGTTGGGAGGGAAACAAGTGCTTTATTTATATTTTGACAAATGAGGGGAGGTTTGGTTGTTTTTTTGCTGGAAATTGCTACCCAGACCAACGACGAGAACTGTGCCGGAACCACTTCTTAGAGGCTGAGAAGACCAGTTCAATCCATCTGACTGAGGGCAATTGTAGGCCGAGATGGTGGTCGGGTAGTTCCGTTGTTGGGCTGGACCCACCCATGTTCACGATGCGTTTAGCATCTGGTTCAACACAACTCAGCGCAAAAGGCCAATCCCAGGTTTTTCCGCTTGCAAATGTTTAAAAAGTGCAACTGTCAATGAATAGAGAAAGGCAGCAGCAGGCCATGGTCTCAAAAGCAGAAGCAGCACACCACGCCACAATGTGCAACTCTCACATTAAAGACACTAGCCGTGCGGTACATTCTAGAGTGGCAGTTGGCAACGGTTTTATTAAAGGCATACGAGACATGGCTATAACCGATCACTACAATGACAATTCAACTCAATTTCAACACACAGTCTTCAGTGGCCGTGACAGTGCAATCGAGGTTTCTCTGGTACTTGCAACATGCCGAAAATCCCATCAGAATCTATAGCGTCTACAGCTTGTCATGACCGCCGAGGTAAGGTTCACCGACGTTTCCTTGAAACAAAGTCGACGTCTTCATTCCATCAAACCATAATCTATTACCAGAACCTAAACAACCATGGAACAACCAGCAGCAAGGTTTGGTTCAATTCTAAAGATATTGCAATATGGCCTGAGCACGTTTTGCATCAGCCTACATTAAATGTCATCACATCACTCATTTGTACCATATCTCGCTTAGCCAATTTGTCCATGGGTTAACTATAAAATGAAAATGGTCCAAGTTCCAAGCCCTAAATCCTTTCACCCATCCTGATAAGATTTTACCTCCCAACGAATTTTCATTCTTGCTTCATCACCCTTTGGCCATGCAAAAGTCTGTCTCGAGGCTGGCGAAGCTGGCCCTGTCTACAGCGGCCAGATCACGGTGTACCCGCTGTGCAACAAGTATTCGATTTTATAACTCACAATCAAGCGTAGTCTCGCGAACGGACTCTCCTTTTATCGCTACATACCCCCCACAAACACGCAAGAAAATACCGGAACCCCAGGTTAAAGTCCCAGAACCCATACTCTCCTCGACAGTGATAGCCGGACCTGAACTGCGCGACTACCAGAAAGATTGTATTAATACATGCTTGGAAGCGTTTTCTCAGAACAAGCGTAGGATCGCTGTCAGCTTGGCGACAGGAGGAGGCAAAACAATGATCTTTACCCACTTGATCCACCACGTCAAATCCCTCAACAAGGGAGACAAAGTGCTTATCATTGCACATCGAAAGGAGTTGGTACAACAAGCGTATGCCACTGCTTGTAAGGTCTATCCCGAACTTACTGTTGAGGTAGAAATGGGCAAACAAGCAGCTTCGGGCGATGCCGACATCACAGTCGCCTCCATTCAAACCCTGATTCGATCTAACCGAATAGAAAAGTTTGATCCCTCGGAGTTTAAAATGATCATCATTGATGAAGCGCATCATGCAGCTGCCCGTTCATATTTGAATGTGCTCGAGCACTTTAACGCCATGTCTCAAAACACAAATACCTATGTCGTGGGGTTCTCCGCGACTTTGGAGCGGCTAGATGGCTTGCAACTAGGCAAGGCAATGGACCATATTGTTTATAATCGTGGGGTAGTTGATATGATTGAGTCTGGCCACTTGTGCGATATTCGCGTCACAACAGTTAAACTTGACATTGATTACAATAATGTTGATGTCAAGGGAGGCGATTTCGAGCTTTCGTCCTTGGCCAAAGCCGTCAACATTGAAAGCATTAACGATCTGGTGTACAAATCATGGAAACATCAAACCACCATCAGTGGATATAAATCAACACTTGCATTCTGTGTCAATATCGCTCACGTCAAGTCGTTATCAGAGACGTTCCGGGCACAGGGGGTGCACTCAGAATACCTTACTGCCGACACTCCAGCTGATCAGCGAGCAGCTATACTTCAGGACTTTAGGGCTGGCAAGTTCCCAGTTTTGATCAACTGTGGAATTCTAACTGAAGGTACCGACATACCAAATGTCGACTGCATCCTACTAGTACGGCCCACCAAATCAAGGGCTCTCCTGACGCAGATGGTGGGCCGCGGCCTTCGTCTCCACAACAACAAGGAACACTGTCACATTGTTGATTTCGTGGGCATCACAAACAATGGCGTTTGCACCGTCCCAACCTTGATTGGATTAGACCCGGACGAAATCCTAGACAATGCTCAGTTGTTGGAGCTAACGGACGCACAAGACTTTACGCTGCCTAAGAAAAAGCTATCAGAAAAGCAAAAAGCGGTTGTAAAAGACATTGCACTATTCCGCCATTTCCCTGGTATCGACTCTACTACAGTAACCCTTGAGACATTTGAAGGAGTTATGCAATTCATGAAGAGTACGAACCTATATCCCACCTACAATTATGTTCCCATCAATCAAAGCCCGTTTGCCTGGATCAAAACCCTGCCTGGTAAATATGTCCTGTCCACGCCTATGGAATACCTCCTTCTCGAACAATCAGAAGAGAAGACTTACGAGCTGAGAAGATACCAGCGAATTCCAACAGCTATAAAGGAGGGTGGTACCACGTCCAAAAAGAAGCAAGATCCTTGGTCAAAACGTGTTGTCTTCACAGGCATAGACGACCCGGTTCAGGCTCTGAACTCAGCAGATACACTTGCTAAAAATATCTTTCCTCGACACCTTGTTTCTCGCAGCGCCAACTGGCGGTTTAAACCTGCGACTATTGACCAGAAGAAATTGATTCGCAAACAGCTGGAAAAAATGACTTCAACCAAGTCGTTTAAGGAAATTCTGAGGAAAGCGGGCAAGTCAGATGATTTCACTGACAGCTTTAGTTGGGTTGACACCTTAACAAAGGGTCAAGGAAGCGACTTTCTCAGTAGGACTACATTTGGCAGCATGTCAACCCTTATGAAAGAATATGTTAACAGACTTGCTAAAGCGCAAAACCAAGTCAAGAAGTCACTTTAGAAGTCTTTTATTTATTTATTGTTATTGTTTATAAACTATTTCATGAACTGTACGAACAAAGTTTTCTTTATCTGGCTCTTAAGGTTACTGGAGTGGTAGAACTTGCTCTACAAAGTGGCACATGGGAAGCTGCAACAAATTTTTTTCTTTTGTCCGTTTTTCTATTTCTATACGCCATTTCATGAAATCCCTCCATTCTATCTACCTTCTCACCCACCAACAAGCTTATATTGATGGGCTGAATACACCCTATTTCTCTCGATAAATATCTGGTGATACACAGAGCACCATGACTCGCACGTTTATCTTTGATTCAGCGGACCCTGACAACTCCAACTTCATTGACGAAGGATCGTCTTCGTCGAATGAAGCCATGGATGAGGACTTTTTGTCCTTTGAAGACGATCTGCACACAAGTGACTCTTCGTCGTCGGGGACAAGCTCAAGTTCAAGCGGCCGCAGCCGGCTCAGCAGGTTTCGAAGCAGAACAAGTACTATTGCCGGTAGTGCTCGGAACAGCGGAAGCAGCGATAGCGAGGACAGCGGCGACGGCAGGTCTCAGAGGTTTGCGAGAGCACTGCGAGCTGTCAAGTCAGGCAGTGCTAGTGTTGTAGGCCGCAACAGGTCATCTGGCGACGGTGACAATAGTGGAGGGCGCCGGCGACGCAAGAACCGGCGTTCACGACTATCAGAGGATATGGAACTGGAAAATGTGTACGAAGAAGAGCAGTCAGCCGCTGTCAACATTATCAACAACCAGGAAGAGATGATTGCTATTCCATTTCCAGGGGTTTTGAACGTGTCTAACGAAAGCAACAACGAAGTTGTGTTTGGAGACGGGGTTAGACTTGGTAACAATGTCAAAATAGGGGAGGACAGTGATAACAGGACCTCTGGACTTAGTCCTCAGACCTCAGGTATTAGGATGAGAAAACTGTCGAACGTCAAGACTCCACAGGATGGAGCCTTTGCATCTGGTGTTGATGTCAAGATCGACATTCCTACTCGGCCCAAACGCGCGAATTCACAGAAACGATCTCGCCGTCGATACTCTGGTAGTATGGGTTCGGCAGCAGCCGCGCAGCGCCGTGCTGGTTGGGAGCCTGGTGTAGACATCAGAACCACAGACATTATCTTGCAGTCTATTGGATCAGCCGTGACTATTGTCGACTACAGCAAGACTCGATATCGAATTATTCAGACTGAGGTTCACCCTGCGGCAAAGACTGACGATTCAGACGTGGACCCGTCACTTGTCGTTAACCGTGAATTTCATCATCACTTGGAGAGTAGGCCTGCTTGGTCCCAAGTGCGCTGGATCAGCGTAAACGGCTTGTCTTGGGAAGCGATTTCAGCCATCTCAAAACGGTATCAATTGCATCGCTTGGCAATCGAAGATATGGTTGACATCCCCCAGCGAACTAAAGTGGATCTCTATCCCACCCATACATTTTGCTGCTTACCCCTACACAAGCTTATCTCATTTAAGCCGCAGTACAAGCAAGATTTCAATTTCTTGGATTGGGTCTTGAGAAGAGAGCCAGCTCCACGCAAAAAAAAATTCCATGCTGCCAAGCTGGCTCCTTCAAAGTCCAACAGTTCGTCGAAATCCAAGCACAAGTCTGAAATCTTCACCCCGCCAGGAAAGGAGGCTTCTCCACCCATCCAACCTCCCAATATCACTATTCCAGCTGACAGTGGCCATCGCCGACCTGTCAACAGAGCTGCTAGTGCTCCCAGAAAGATTGTGTTGCCAAACAGCAGTTCCAGTAGCAGTAGTAGCAGCAGTGACAATGAGGACAATCATAAACCGCTCAACACTATCTTAGCTGCTAAGGGAATGGAAACCATCTATGATTGGAACAATCCGTATGCAGCTATTCAGCATAAGAGTCAGTATATTGAGTCTAAGCGCCCGCTTGCTGAGTACAAGAGAGCGGTTGGTGTAGAACAAGTCTCTTTGTTCTTGACTGGCCAGTCTACTGTTATTTCGTTTTTTGAACGATCTGCAACTGATATTGAGCGCCCTTTGCTTGCTCGTCTTAGCACTGAGTCTACCATTTTGAGAGAGTCGTGCGATCCTTCGCTGCTCTTACAGGCTATTGTTGATGCCATTGTCGATTTGATCCAACCTATTATTGCGGCCTACAGACGCCGAATGGACGAACTTGAAGTGGACGCCATGATCAATCCGTCCATGTCTCATACCCAGGATTTGCATTTAATGGCAGGCGAGCTGTCCATGCTCAGAAACACAATCGTGCCCATTACAAGTTTGGTTTTGTCTTTGCGTGACCATACAGCCGCGCCCGCACCACCGGGAGATCACCATGGCTCGCCGGGTAGCGATGGGCAGCGCAATGGATCTCCGCCAGTCCACATGCAAAGCAAGTCAGCCGTGCCGTCTGCAAATGTCAAGATTCCGATCATTTCGCAGGGCAACTTTGGACCAGGTGCGGGTTCTGATGCAAATTCGTTTGTGGCTGCTGCCATTGCTGAAACAGCTATCTCAAACACAGCGGCGGCTACATCGGCTGTATCATCGGCGTCTTCATCGTCTTCCTCGGTAATGTCGCTCAATATCGTGCCCACTCCAGTTGTCGAGCCTATTGTTGGCAGCCGGGTCTCAGCGCTTGCTAAAGTGTACCTTGCCGATATTTCCGATCATTTGCTGTCGCATACCCAGGACATCGATGTGATGCGCAACAATACCAAAAACATGATTGATCTAATTTTCAACACCATCTCCATCCAGTCCTCAGACAGTATTGGCCAGCTCTCTCTCGTGACTGTCATTTTCCTGCCGCTGTCGTTCTGGACGGGTTACTACGGTATGAACTTTACGGACTTTGCTGACCTTGAGCATTCGACCAGTTACTACTGGATCATCGCAGTGCCGTTCTGTGTGGGCGTGGTTATCCTGGCCATGTTTGCATGGATCAAGCAGTCATTCTTCAGGTTCAAGAACTATGTCAAGAAGCGGGTCAGAATGCACCAGCGCAAGGTCAAGAAACAAATGAGACGAAAAGCTCGCAAGAGAGAAATTTCTCATGTCTAATCATTTTTATTTTCTATCCTGCACGTACCATTCTTTGTCGTGCCTTATTTTTTAATATCAGTTTTTCTTTGTAATTCTATAGAGGTTTATTTTTTTTTTTTCTTGTTCTTGCTTAATTATAGGTATAACAGTTACCTTTCGTTTTTAATCTAATATTTCAACTAATATCGAGCTGTTCTTCAAACCTGCTTCCTCAATAGTCTGATCCAGCATTGCTATTAACTTTTTGCGTTCACTCGTCAATGAAAAGAAGCTCTCGCCCACCGAGTCCACAATAGCCTTGACCACACCAAACATCTTGCGCACCAAGTCCGAGGCTCTGAAACGTCTCACAATGCGTGTTCCATCGCTGAGTCTAAACTGGATCCGCGTAATCCCTGGGCCCATATCAGGTTCTGGATCGTTATCAACTTGGATCAATGCAAAAATGTCTTCGTCAGTTGGCTCTTCCTTTGTGTCTCGCGGAGTTTCTGCTTCTTCTTCATCATCCTCATCTGCATCCTGTTCTTTTTGAACTGTTTCTGGCTCTGGCTCTACCCTTTTCTGCGGGATCACCTCTGGTTTCGGGTCTATCGTCACCGACTTGCCCTTGCTTGTGAAATCTTCCACTATCTCAATGTCGCTGTCCGACTCTGACTTTTCAGCTTCTCCTAAAGACTGCCTCATGGCGTATGCAATCTGGTCTTCCTCTGTCATAGTGGCTGGGTCCTTTTTCCGTTTCGGCGTGGGCACCAGCGGGTTTGTGCGACTTGGGTCTAAGCTGAAGGTCTCCAGAAAGTCAACTACTTCAGTTGAAAACTCATCCACGGTCAATGCCTTGTCCAATTGCTTCATCTGCTCTCCCGTCCTTGGATCCAAAATTCCGACGTATGGGAACTCGTTTACGGGGTAGAAGGACTTGAACTCAATGCCATCTCGCGAATCACTGTTGTACTATTTCATTGTTAGCTCTGATTAAAATTGGCATAGATGAGTCCACTTACTTGTAGAAAAACAAAGTTCGTCTTAACTAGATCTTTAATATCCTCGTTCGACCAAAGATCACGGTTCAGAACCTGGCAGGCGAACTCTCGGGGATCTTGGACATTGACCAGAATCCACTTTTTGTGTATCCGTGCGTAATCCTTAGCCTAAACAAATTAGAACATATCTCAAGAAGAAAGGATGAAAAACATACTGTATCTAGATCATAGTTGCGAATAATGTCGAACGGTGGCTGAAACAGCCTGGCTAGCCTGGATTGAGTGGACGTCATGTTGGATATGCCCGTCGTTTCTTCGACTGTAAACTCCTCCTCTCCATCAGCATCTGCATCAACCCGGCGCACCCTAGTCCGGAAGCCATTCTCAAACGAAGCCATTTCCTCAATATCCTCGTCATCGTCGTCCTCTTCAAAAGCGTTTCGTGACCGCCGCAGTGGCGCTGGCGGCGCAAACTGATTAAAAATACCCAGCGGCCTTGTTGGATGAATGTTGCCTAGGTCAATCGCGTTAGTCAAGTGCATATGAGTTTAGCTTCTGTAGTCTCTTACCAAACATGGGATCGACGAGGGTCTCGGTTACGGGCCGGATCGCCTCCCTCACGCCTTCGGTGCTTCCGCTGTATTCTTCCTCTTGGAGGCGTCGCGATAACGCAATATCGTCTTCTTCGGTCGCGCCAGGCACCGGCTCAGACGAGGAATTGCGCGTTGATGTCAGATCAATCGCATCTTGCTGGCTTGCCAACGACGCCCCACCGCCTTCAAGGAACAGTGTAATGGCAGACTCGAGGTTCTGATCCGCAATAGTGAGGTACTGCTCAGCAGTTGCGGCGTCTGCCTCTGTAATAGCACAGAACTGAGCTACAGCCTCTGAATGATCCATGATACCTGTACAAAATCAGCGAGGTCTAGCAAAGCGGTGATTGTTTGGGTTTGTAAGAATTGAAACAAAAAAGTTCTTGATAAAAAAAAAAGGGCTTGTTGATGTGGTTTGGGATGTTTACATTTGACTACCATCAGGACCCATGCCATGGCCGAAAAGCTAAACACAACGCTGGCACAACTTGTTTCAAGCGTGTCTGGTGCTGAAGATGAGAGAGTGCTAAGTACAAGGCTACGCTGGGCTCAGCGCCATATTGCGAAACGCCACTACTCAGCAGTCCACGCGGAATCCGTGCACGAGGTATACCAAGATGGGCTGCTGGAGCGATTGACAGTCCTGGGCCGCCCTGATCTAGCAGAGTTGCTTAGCAAAAAATTGGAGCAATTGGACAAGAAAGACTATGTGACGGCGCAGATTTTGCTGATGCTCAAAGAGCTGTCCATGAATCCCGAAACGCGGGTCTCGAAAGCAGCGGCCCTTGAAATCGGACGCGAGAAAGGTGAAGACGAGAAGGAGCGAATCGAAAACGCGCACATGGTCGACGAAATCATGGAGGGCTTAGCTGATGATATGGAAAACTGGAATACAGATTGGGCGTTTACAGAGGAAGCCAATGCCATGTACCTTGAAACCGATAATGAGACAGACGAAGATACATTGTCCTCGTCGCCCGCATCTGAGAGCATAAAGGTGCCCAATTCTGGTGCTGACGAATTCCGGATCTGGATGCAAGCTATCCAAGAGAATGGCACGAACAGCATGCCCGACCTGTCAGGCGGGGCGGTCAATTTAGAGCTCCAGCATTTTTGCGAGCAGTCCTACTGGAACCTGAAACCGGAACCTGATCGACCCGTTGTGATTTCAGAGGCAACAGCAGTCCGCGAAGTCATATTGGCTCTGCGCGGATTTCCAAGCGTGTTTTTCGAGGACGCGGGTGAGACGGTGTCGGTGGTGGATGAGTTCAGGGTGCTGCATTTTTCAAGGTCAATGCTGGTTAATATTTTGATGAAGGTCGCAAGAGATGTGATTACGACAACGCGGGTAAGGAGGTATGTGAAGGTGTCAAAGGAGCCGTTATTGCAGGTGCTGGATGGAGCAATTGAAGATTTGGTGTTGAAGCCGCTTTACGATCAATTGTACGAAACCGAAAAGCTGATTGTATCCAGCGACACTACAATCATAACCCTTTCAAGCTTATTGAATCAAGTACACGGCATTACAAAAACATGGGCTCCTATTCTGAAAATCATAGACAAGATCGACCATGCCATGAAAACAGTCAATGCCCGTCATTGCTTCGCTATGATCCTCAATGATCTATACGAGGCCACCAAACTTTGCAGTTACGCATCACAAGCCCCTCAGTCTAATCCAGCTTTTACATTAATAGTTCAGGTGTTTAGCTGGTGTCTCGAGTACTACTGCACCCACGAACTCGACACCTGGATGCGGACCAGCGACACAATTGCCTACAAACCGCGCTTCTTTGTCGAGGACTCAGTATCATACCAGCCGTGGCAATCTTACTGGACACACCGGTACTCCATCCACAACGAGCTGGTCCCTAAGTTTCTTAAGCCATTGGTGTTTTACATCTACGAGGCAGGTCTGTCTGTCCGGTTTCTGAGCAAGATCAAGCATGAGCAAGTGGAAGTGGAGCAGCGGAAAGGAAGAGAAAGCGGGCTCAGTTTTGAGAATGCGGTAGGTACGTGCTCGGAAGAAGCAGATCTGTGGTGGCTCAAACTGCCGTTGAAGCTCGAGAAATGGGTTCTCAGCAACCATTTACACAACGCCAGAACTCTGCTAGATGCCGTCAACGAGAGTGGAATGGAAAAAGCATTGGATAGGTACACGCAACTGTTCCTGATGTTAGAGGAGCAGCAGCCGCTGATGGCAGACTTTTTGGAGAGGGTATTTGCAAGACTAGACAAGGGCACAGCACCAGGCGGTAAGATTGACAAGTTTGTGGTACAAGAAGAGTTTGAGTCCGCATGGTCAGCGTCCGGTTTGAAATTAGCATCTACAGAGGAGCCTCCTGTTATGCTACTAGCACCACCTCAAAAGAATCACAAAGACATGCAGGTGCAGTCGGAGCTCCCTGACATACTGAAGCTGCTGAGCCGGTTGCGGTTAGAGGTACCGATCCCCTGGATTGTCAAGGAGGTAGTTGGGGAGCACACGAGGGTGCTGTATCAAGATGTATGGACCACGCTCTTGCAGTGGAGCTACGTGCAGCACTCAGTCAAGACCAGGCACCTTGCCAACCTCGCATCCAAACCTAGTAGCGGTACTAGTAACCCTGCTGAACTCACGCATGCAGTGCTTGTATTTGTGAACAAGGTCATGGAGTACATGTACATCTCTGTGCTTCGTCAGCAGCAGCAAAACAGTAGCCAGCGTGCCATTTCCAACAGCACTGACAGCTCAGATGATGATGGCTCGATTCTGTTGCAGTCATTCCAAGACCTGATCAACGCCCAGACGCAATTTTGCACGGCAATAGGTTTGCTCTTATTTCTGGATACTAACGACGCATTTATCTCCAACGTCAAGGCCCAGCTTGACAAGGCTCTGGTGTATTGTTTCAAAGTTGGGAGCGCTGGGGAGCACGACCAAGCGCATCCTGACCAAAGCACTGGTAGCGCCGCCGGTGCTAACGAGGAAGGAGGAGCCTGGTTTTATGAGAGCGTGGAGTACTTTGTGACAAGCCAGATCCAGCCGCTTCAGAAGGCGGTGCGCCTGGCTGTGGCTAATAATAAGTTTGGGGGTGATGTGGAGTGGAGCAAGGTGGTCAGTGGGTTTGCAGAGCGCTTGGACTAGACACACTGAATATCTATTTATTATTTTTGATTTTAATGTATTACCGGGTTTTTGGAGTTGAGAATAAACGCATGGTAGTAATTCACGTTTGTGATCCACGACTTTTTCCTAGATCCAACACACTAAGTTAACTACTACTACTCTCTGCTTCAACAAAATTCATCATCATCATCATCATCAAATAGACATTACTTTAAATACTCATACATACATACAAGCCACAGGCAACTGTCCTCATTATATAACTACCAAAATACCCAGCTCTCGTCTTTCTTCTTCATCTACTTAATAAGAAAATACTGTTTTGTTCACCGTCCATACTGTTGTGGCGTCTGGCCTTGATACGATCCCGCGCCAGAACCTCCGTACGGCTGGTACCCAGCCCCAGGCGGTGGAGCCATATTCTGGTACCCCTGCTGTTGTTGCTGTTGCTGTTGCTGCTGCTGTGAGTACGGCGCGTTAGGCGACTGAGACCTCTGCTGCTGTTGCTGCTGCTGCTGGTAGTACGGGTCCTGCTCTCTTGGCGGTGGCGGCGGGTAGCTGTACCCCTGAGGCGGCGGCTGCTGCCCGTAGTTGTACGGCTGTCCTGGCTGGTACCCGTTCGAGTACGGTGAGGACGACGACGAAGGGTAAGCTCCGTACGGCGGGTAGCCACCGCCCGGGTACGGGTTCATATGCGGATGCTGTGGGGGGTGCTGGTACTGCGGCGGCATGGGTGGCGCCGCATAGTATGGTGGGCGGTCTGCGTACGCGCGGTCGTCTTCGGGTCGGCCTTCGTAGGGGCGATAGTCGTAGGGCTGCTGCTGCGGCGGCTGCTGCTGGGCAGCCCATTCTTGGCGGGCTCGGTCTTCGGGCGGGACCAGAGGCGGCAGCTGGCGCGTGTTGGGGGTGGAGGTAGGCGGCTGGGATTGGGACGCCGGGGCTGCTGGTGTTTCCGCGCGCGAGGACGAGGGCGACTGGCCACCAGAGGGTCTGTCCGTCGACGAGGCGCGGGAGTCGTCGTTGTTGTTGACGCGGCGGCGGCGCTGGCGCGTTGCTTTCTGGCGTTTTGGTTTGGTTACTACTGGGTCTGTGACACTAGCCTGGCGCTTGCCGCCGGTGGTGATGGGCTTGGTGTCGTGGATATAAGCAGCAGGTGCGGGGTCGGGTGCACGATCAATCAGGCTGTCAATTGCAAACGCTTGTCGGGCAGGCGGTTCCGGGGAAAGGAGGTTCATGATTGAGCTAGGTTTGGGCAGGTTGAGCTGGGGCTGTGGCATTTGGGTCGGCGGGAATGGCAGTTTATCCATGGGTACGGCTGCGGACGCTGCATCGGCCATGGATTCAAGGGCCTGAGCGTCGTCTGCTTCTGGGGATGGTGATTCGAGCGGAGGTGGCGGCTTGCCGCCCGACCGGATCAGGAACAGGTCTGCATCAATTTGCTCGTTACTTAGCGGAGTGACACCCGGGCGGGGCCCCAAATTGGCTGCAATGTGGTGATAGTTTTGGATTTGGTGGTTCATGGATAGCGCCAGTTTTGTGACACTGCCCTGGCCGTACTCGTGATTGAGCTGTGCTATTTTCTCGGTCACCTCTGCAATCAGCTTTTCTTGCAGCCTCTGTTTGGCGTCGAAAAAGCCGACCCAGATATTGTCAGCCTCGCCTACAGTCATTTTGCGAATGTGATGGATGTTGTAGTCGTGTCTTGTCTTTGCCAACGCCATTCGCTGGTCCAGAATGCCATCCTGTGCTTTGTAAACCGCATCAAACATGGCAAACCGTTTGCCCTTTCGCACAGCGTTGACCATGGCGGTTGTACGTGATGCTTTGGCTCTAGCCAGGGATTTTGCCAGCTGTTTAAACTCCTCCGACAGCCGTTCCTGATGCATTTTGATTTCAACGGGGTCTGTTATTTCATGATAGTCAATCGCCACACCTGTTACTGGCGTCGTTTCGTTAGTTTCATTCATTTCGGCGGCGTCTTCGCTGCCATCGTCCTCGTCCTCTGCATCTTCGACGGGATTGACGGTGGTCTGAGTGGTACCTGATTGGGAGATCTGTGCGGCTACAAGGTCTGGACAAAAAGGGTAAAAGTTAGTTTTGGTTTAGGTTATGGTTTAGTCAGCGCTGTCACTGTAGCGAACGCAATGTAAAAAAAGGGAAACTTGCGGACACAATAAGAACAGAACTGAGAGTGACGACGAAACAGAAGGGAAAAAAAAAAAAAAAGGAAAGAGAAGGGCATACCATGAGATGGGGGCGAGGTGGCAGGTACAGGTTCCGTGGGTTTCTGGTCGGAATTTATTATTGGAGCGTTATTGCTAACAGTAGTGTCTTTCAGGTCGGTGGTGGTATCAGGCAAAGCATGAGGATTTGCCGTGGAGGTGGTAGTCGAGTCCTGCTGAGGCTGCGAGATAATTACTTCGGTCATTTTGGATTAGTGGAGACAGAAAGCGAAAGCGGGGGGATTATCATTATTGAACAGAGCAGTTAGAGTAGAACAGGATGGGTCATTTGTATCATGATAAAATAAAAAGGGTCGTGGTGGTTGATGAAGATGGAGATGCTGGTGGTGGAGAGAAAGAAGAGAGAAAAAATAAAGAAAAGAAAAAAAGAAATGGAAAAGAGTACAAAATAAAAAATCTTTGACCTGACAATTTTCTACAGATTAAATTTCAACAGATCTTTATGGAAAAAAATATTCAAAAGAAGAAGAAGAATATATGAAATAGATTTTTATGAAATTTATTTCTCATAAACTGGTTGGTTCAACCGCGCAAACGGCGTCGAACCAACCAAAAACACAAAAATCTTCCGGGATGGGGCGCCCTTTGGGAGGGAGGGTCAAAACCTTTGCTCCAGCCAGGGTTGGACTGGCGTTGGCAAAAGGATTCAGCCGATACTAAAACAAATGAAATAGTATATATGAAAGAACTTGTTCCAAAAGCCATTGCAAGGCAACATGCAACTGAGTTTCGAAGAGTAAAACCATTGTCTTAGAGCTTATACGATATTCCAAAAGCAAAAGCAAAGACAGATAACTTCAGGGAAGTAGGCTATAAGTCTATTTAGCAAATAAGCATCAAGTCAATCAAAAACCAGAAAAAAGCGGACCAAGTCCTTTTGACCCAGCAGTCCAAGCTGACACTGGTCTCCGGTATCACCTTACACTTAGAATAGATTATAACCAGACAGCAATATCAGGCTTTATTAAATTATAACTAACTGTTAAGATACCACAGTCCGCTGCCACGACGATACGATACGCAACCTAAGAGTGCTTGTGAATTTTTTCATACTTGGCATTGTTGTTTTTTTTTCTTCTATTGCAGTTCACATTCTTGATGAACTCACAGGGCTAGATTACCATTTCCAGCTCTAGAGTCAAGAAATGAAATATATATAGAGAGACAGAGTGGGCTGGGCTAGGATGAGTATGTCGGTGGAGCACACCGGAGACCGCCGGAACCGAGGGCCTGTTGAGACGGCCGCTGTGACCGTATACCACCGAGAGATTTACAACCCTAAAAAAAAAACATAGAAACATGGATAGCCTTTGGGTCTACTGCACGCGGCGGGGTTTTTGGAGATTTGCAGTTATGTGTCAGGGTTCTACGTTCGTGAGATAATTAGAAATGCGAGCCTCTATTAATTTGGCACCTACCGCACTGAGATGAGAGAAAGGCAGCCTTTGAAATACATGAGTCTCAATTGGTATGATGAGCAAACAAAAAGAACAGCACTCCAAAGAGAAGAGACCAGTCATGTAGGCCCGAAATGCTATATATATATGCTCATGCTTGGTATGCCTAAATCTCCAACAAGGCTGTATCTGACTTGTGTGCAAAAAAGTTTCACGACAATTTTCATCAATTTTTCAATGAGGCTAACAGAAAACTTTCAGAGACACGCACACACTGATATCAAGTAAGCCACCCTCCCTAAAAGAGCTCAATCTTTTCCATTTTAGACTATCTTTTGGTGCTGTGCCCAAGTGATTAGTTTAGAACAGGCCCCAAGTCTCCAATTGGTGATGTCCCTGCTTCTCAATTGGTAAGGCCTAGCTTCAATTAACCACCACAGCAGACTGTTATCAACCAACTAGACCTACCACCCAGCACCAACATTGCACAAGCTCTGAAACCTTAAAAAGAGGTCCAATATGCCTACTGGGTGTGCTCTAGATATAAGCCTATAGCAAATTCAGCATTTCTTATAGTCCTATATACATTGCCTCATTCCACTATTGATAATATATTCAGTCAAAGGTCCTGTTTTTGTTTTTTGTTATTTTAAATCTCGGCTCCGACTCTGGCCATTTCTAGATTTTTTTGGGCAGCTACCAGATTTTTCTTCAATTGAGTCAATATTGGGTAAGGTTGGTGTTCTGTTCAGCCTTGCATTGCATCTCATTTTGCATGTGCCCATATGGCCATCTCCATATATATGAGATCCACACCACACCATATTGTACAGAGGGTGGATAGGCGTAAAGATTAGATTTTCAGAATAAATTAGTTTATCTCATACTAAAATGGTAACAAGTTATAGATAAAATAGAATTGGAAAGTATAGAAGGTCAATGACTTGAGTAATGGGTCAGTTAGAACATGCAAAAAACTTGAGAGCTAGCTGAGGGCTTGCCTTTGCACCTGCATGAGATGTTAGATACGACAGTGTAGATCAATGTATATTTTCATAGCTAGTGTCATATTCAAGATCTCTCTACGATGTAAATCAAAATGTGAACAGATCTTGATCTGAACTAAACAATTGATCTGAAAACCTGAGGTGCGCTGTGTTATTTGGTGATGTTCGAGGGCATCACAAAGCCAACCAGAGATATCTCTCTCTACTACCTCAAGCTCTCAAAAACCATTTCAGTATCAAAAAATGTATTATTTATTCTTTATTCTTTTGTAAGACGCTACTCACATCTTCATCTTAACATCATCTCCAATGGCTAGAGAGGTCTTAAACCTCCCACAACTTGCCCTCTTCCGCAACAACACCCACCAAAAACTCAACCTCGCTCCTCTTTCTTCCCTCTTCCAACCAATCCTTCGCCAGTCGTTTTGGCCATCCCTTCAAGCTATTCACCTCGCCCACTGCATCCGTCACCCGGCCTTCTGACAATGCAGTTTCTGCGCGCGACAAAACTGACTCAATGTCCGTGCCTGTAGGGTTGCCGCTCTTGGCCCACAGCAGCTTACTGAATACCAACGAGCCAAAGTGGCCCAGCACACCGGCGTCAGGTGGTAAAAGACTGGCTTGTCGGATGGAGGGAGCCAGGATGTGGAACCGAGCCAGCAGTTGGGATGGAGTCAAAACGCCGTCCTCGAGGGCGGAGGCAGGGAAACTGGCCAAAGCAGCGGCAAGCAATGGGTCGCTTCCAGAGGCCGCCTCAATGGCTTTGACGTAGGGGCCCAATGCAGCAGGTGGGACGCCAATATCGTTGTTGACAGCAAGCACTGATTTCAAACGGGCCACAGCCAGGTGCAGCTGCGCAGCCTTGTCGGACTCAAGAATGACCTGCTCAGCTTCGTTCGTCAAGGCCTCAATCTCCTTCAATTCCTGCGCCAAGGCACCCAGTTTCTCCGCTCTCTGCGCCCGTTCGGTCTCTAACCGGGCTTCTACGGTCTCAGCGAACTGGGACTGGCGTTCAACATGGGCTGCCAACAGTTTATTGTTGGCCTCGGCCAGGAGCACGCCGTTCGTCGCGCCCATTTCGCGCTGCAATCGCTCGTTGTACACATTCGCCAGGCGCTGCTGCTCCTGTCTGTACTCTCTGCCCAGTTTTTCCTCCTGGGCGGCCACAGCCGTCCTCAGCTCGCTGGTTCGAGCCTCGACCAAGCGGGCTGCTTTCTCGGCCTCGCTCTTGACGTGGTCACCCAGTTCCTCCTGGTACCGGCGCTTGACGTCATCAATGCTTGCGGTGAGGGCGTCGAGCTCGCGGGCAAGGCGCTCAATGTGGGCGTGGGAGTGCTTGGACTCGTTGACGGAGGAGATGAGGTTGTTGAGGGAGTGGATAGAGTTGGCGACAAGAGGGTCAATGTCGTTAGGGATGCGGACAAGCGGCAAACTGACCGTGGTTGTGGTCGCAGGTGCTGTTGCAGATGTAGCACTGGCTGTGACTGGAGCTGCAGCAGTGGTAGTGGTGACAACAGGGATCGCAACGTCCTTGGCGGGCACAGGCACAGCTATGTTGCCAGTAACAGGCACGCTCTGCAGTCCACCGGAAGCATGGGCTGTCGTCTTCACCAATTCACCCTTATGGGCAGCTGTCGTGGCCGCAGAGGTCGAAGGCGAGCTACCCACTATTCTCGAAATCGTTTCCTGTCTATCCTTGAACCGTCTGCGCTCAAGGGTCGCCACAATCGCATCTCCAAACGGAACATAATCAGCGTAGAAGTCATGTACGGTCTCGTCTTCGAGGGCGTACCAAGCGCCGCCGACATAGACGAGCGAGCCGATGGTGAGGGTGGTGAGCAGGAAGTTGCGGAAGCCGTGTTTCTTGGCTGGTTTAGGTGCAGCAGCTGGCTTGGGGGTTTCCTTGGGAGCTACTGTCTCGGCTGCTTTGACAACAGGCTCGTGTAAGGGCTTGCCTTCAAATACCATGGGCTGGGCCCTACCCGTTCTCGTCTACATCTTGTTAGCATAATCATCCCTATAGACGTGTACTGAAGTAATAGTATAAAACCTACCAATCCGAATGATCTGGCATTGACGGCACCTCTTTTCAATGCCAACGCCCTGTAGCTTGATCTAGACGACGCAGAAGCCAGCATTGTTATACTAATTGTGCTTTTCTACTGCTTCGTTGCTTGAATGCTTGGGTGTTGTTGGATATGAGTGGTTGAAAATGAAAAGTTGTGTGGGTTGAAAAAAGGACAAGAGATTGTAGTGAGACTATTGGCTGGGCCAAAGGGTTAGCCCATTTTGTCTGTTACCGCATAGTTGGGTTATGTGGACTATGGTTATTTGGGTCTGTATTTATATATGACTATGGGGTTAAGCTATAGAATAATTTTTATGGATGATGGAAAAGAAGAACGCAATGGACTACTTTGAACTTCAAACATAAGGGGAATGTTTGCAATGAGTGGACTTGAAATAATTCTATAAAATAGTTATAAAGAACAGAGGGGTACAACCAGATAAGAAGATGGCACATGAGTATCTGGGGTTTGATAGTGGGGATATTTGAGATGATGAGCACAAGAGTGAGGGGTCACCTTTGAAGGTGCTTCAAAAGCTCAAAAGAGTCCTTTTGTATATATATGGGTATCATGATATCATGAACTTGGTTATCTTGGAGAACCATCAGACAATCGGGCATTGGCATGGCAAAGCACGTAAGGTCGATCGATAAGAGTTATTCAGGAGAATGTCAAAATGTACGACAATTTGATCAATTACAATAACGACAATTGATTTCAACTAATGAATACCCCATTCTCTTTCGCTAGTGAAGATCAGTGAATGCGGCAGCAAACAAAAGACACAAAAAACTTTATTACCAAGTGCTAACTGCTAAGTGTGCTCCATACATATATGTATAATAATTATTTAAAAAAACAAACAAAAACTAGACAAAAACAAAAGAAAATAAAAACCATATAGAGATTGAGGAGGTGAGTGTGAAAAAGTTTACTGAACGTGAGGGAAGAACGAGTCGTCGGCATCCTTCTTCTTGCTCATACCAGCCTGCAACGACTTGTCCAACGGCAGCTTGACCAAGTTAGCGCCATCATTGTACTCAATCGAAATCTTGAGACCATCACGGACCACCTTGTCCCAGAATCTCTCCAAAACGATAGCACCATTGGTGCCGTTGTCGTCAATGTGAACACGGAAAGCGTACTCGCCCTCAAAGATGGTCTTGTGGATGTTGAGCTTTTGAACCATGCCAAACAGGCTGTGGTAGGTCAACACCTCGGACAAGGGGACCAGGTACTGCTGGTCCTTGATGCGGATGTAGACAGAGGCGAAGGGAGAGTGCATGGAGAGCTTAGTGGAGGTAGGGCTGGTGGACGGGCCCAGGTTGGAGTAGCCGGAGGTGGTACCGCCATTAGCGGACGCAGTAGCAGACATGCGACGACCTTGGTTCATTTTTGAGATTGAGTTAAATTAGAGAGTAGTAAAAGGGAAAGTAAAACTTGTAAGAAAAGGAAATGAAGTCCTGGGGAAGAAGAAGAATTCAGAGTAGGAAAAGAAGCGAGATTGAGCTGCCTATTTATACATTTTACAAATTGCACAAAATTCGTATTCTGTCAAGAGAGAGCGGGTTAAAAGAAAGAAGCAGCATGGGCAGCATGGAAACAGCACAGAATCAGAAAGGCAGCAGCATATTTAGAGTGTACCCTATAAAAGATGAGGAAGCCAATAAAAAAGATTAATGTTGCAACAAGGCGCAGAAAGAGTTGATGAAGACATTTATGTTCGAAAAGATCTTAATAAAAAACCATAAAAACTTGTTTTCTTTTTTATATATATAGTTAATACTATTATAAACAGGAAGAACAATTGCGTAAAAACAGAATAAATAGAGTCAAAAGTGGGTTTTTGAGTTTAACTCAGGGATGAAAGTGCTATTTAATTCAGCTGTCCGGAGGAGTTTGGTCTAGCGGTCTCCATATATATGCTGGACTGAGATTAGCATTTTTTATAATATAATCCACAGACAGCCCCAGCGGCAATCTTTCCATTCAATTATTTTATTTATTATATCATTTCTGGATATTTTTAAGGCTTCCTGGCTTTTTATTTATAGCCAGCTGGAGTTGAAGTCCTTGGAGTTGTCTGGAGTTGGTGATTGAATTGAGTTGAATTTCAAGATGTAGATAAGATGGTGTGGCGGGGTAGAGTACAAGTCACATTTTAAGGTCTTTTACATAGTTGCATTCACCATATATTTTAGATGGCATATGGCATGGACCTTTTTTTTGGAACACAGACCATGACATTTAGTACTATAGAACACAGACCATTCAATTTTTTGTTTCATAAATCTTGCAAATGGTTAAAAAAGTGAACTGTGAAAATAACATCTGTCCTTTAGATGTCAGTTCTTCTTGAGATGGTTCAATATATATTCAAATGACTGTAATTTGTATATCTAACCACATGGTCACACCCACATCTTTTGTTTTTTTTTTTCCTATAATTTCTCTTTGAGCATTGTTTATGTCTTAGGATAGTACTTTTATACATGATATGTTGTATAATAATATGCAAGTGCTCGATATGCCTGCATAGTTGTCTTCTTCTTTATGCGGAGTATCTATACCCTGGGGAATGAAATATATTAGGCAGCCGTACTTGATAGTCATAAAAAATGGGTTCTGCCGCACTTAAACTTTCGGTCCCATCGTAACATCCAAAATAAGAAGAAAAAGAGTTGCCTTGTGACTTTTTTTTCTTCTCGATTTCATATATTTATTAAGAGCTCTCAGTTGAAGCGAATATTTATGGAGTGAACATGGACCTGTTTGAATGGATATTTTGATCTTGATCTAAATAAGAATTCAAGGGGATGATGATCCATGGAATCATTCAATTGTCCGCGTATGATTGAAATACTTCTAGAAAGATTGTTATAAACTTTATAAACTAGGTAACTATATGAAACTTATAAAGAAAACCTTTTTTATTTTATTTTCATATGGCCTACGGCAATCCAATTCCTTGTATTTGATTTCTTTTTTTCTGCTGATCGGTGATATCTCCCTCGGCCAACAGCGATGCCTTGGAGTAACTGATGTTAAAGATCGACCATAGTTAAGTTAGAACATCTTCTTGTATACACATGTATATATAAACTTGATTATGCCATCAGTTGTCTCTTAATCCAAACCTTTTGAGTTGAGCACTTTTAGTTGATTCAGTTATCGTCAACCACTCCTTTTGCCCATTCAACCCTTGAAATGTTCACCCATTGCAAGATACCCACGTCTTACATCTCAACAATTCAAATGGCTGAGCGCTTTTTATCCATTACCTATAGCTTTGGAATCAAGATGATTAAAAGCTTTGTCATATTGGCATCAACTTGATGGTTATGCCAAGACGACAATAAAAAAAAACAAAAAAATGTTCAAGGCAGCAGCAGCAGCAGCAGCAGTACTGGAAGCAGAAACCACGCACAACAAAACGTACTACAGCCACACTTGAACTCACCCATGGATGATGGCATACATTGATATATACGTAGCAGCAGCAGCAGCATCAAAAGTAAAAGTAGAAAGCAGCATATGTCGAAGCAGACGACACAAAGCAGCATATATTGTTACCCTGATATTATATGTTATATTCCTATGTGATCGATGTAGTACCAGTTCAGTTCAGTTCAGTTTGTACTGTACCTGTTAGCGCCCTAACTAGTCGAAACCATAACTCATAGTATAAACCAAATTGGCCTTGTTTGGCTTTCCAATTGGCTTTACGGTATCGATTTGTTTTCGCCTTGGTGCATCTTGGCTTTTTTTTCGTTGTCTAATCTCATTTTGTTATCATGATGATCAGCCTTGTCTTGCCGTACAATATATACATATATCACTCATGATTGCAAAACTTCAATTGACGATCTTCAATTGTTATCAACAAAAGAAGGCTATGCCAATTGAGATATCCTCATACAAAATCCAATGGGTACTAAATTGTTTCGCGTGTGGACTTGGCATTAATTTGATGTTCAAAAACTTATAATATCTATATAGGGGGACAATAGATGACAATTATCAAAAGCAGGGTAAATTTGATCTTTTCTTTTGCGGATTAATGATATTTTATCACTACACGTGATTCTAAAGCTTCTAGAATAAAATATTACAAGGGCAAGGGTATTATGGAACAAAGTCACATGTTGACCTAACCTCATTCTGTAAACTGCCTTGCCCTAATTAAATAGAGTGAACCCCAGCCCTTGAGTTAAGCCTTACCCTGAAAGTAAAGCTAACCTAACCACGTTTTCAGAATAACCCTTACATCTAATATCACGTGTACGCCCAACCCTAGGCTGATAGTAAAAAGCCCCTGCCCTGAATATTAAGCAAACCTCAACCACCACACAAACGCGCATTCACACACAAATAAACAGGACCTTCCAACTGTGAGAGACGAGAAGAGAGCTGAATTGGTGATATAACGAATTGACCAAAGGAAATAACCCGGAGTTCAATTCATTCTATTTATTCATCAATTGATTTCATCATTCTGTTTATTTTCTCAATTGGCTTTTTACGTCTAGATTTATTCTTCAATGACGGGCTCGCCAGACTTGAACCCACCACCTCCAGCTGATCCAGCTGCTGCTGCTGCTGCACAGACTGAGCATGACCACACTGCAGCTAAGATTGAGTTAGCGCCGGCTGTGAAACGCGGCCGCGATGAAGAAGAAGACGAGGACGTTGCTGAGAATAACGGCGGGGGACCTAAAAAGGAAGAAGCAGAAGTGGAGGTCAGAGGTGTGAATGGAGAGCGGTTAGAAAATGACAAGGATGTGGAAGATGATGGAGATGATGAAAAAGAGCAACCGGCGAAACGACGAAAGAGCGCGCCGAGTGGAGAGAACACAGAAGCCCAAGAAGAGGAAGAAGAAAATGCTCCAGTCAGAGACTCGACAGCTGATTTAGAGGCAGAAGCAAAACAGTCTGAAACTGGTAGCGGTCTTAGTGGAGGAGCTGACAATGCCAAGCTCGCAGACTTGCCAAATGAGTTCTCGGATAGCGAAGACGATGCTACTGCGACTGAGGCTACTGATGCCAAGGACGATAAAGAGACTGCAGCTGCAGATGAGGTTACTGAAGCCAAGGACGATCATGACCAGACCGGTGTTGGCGAAGATGCCACCAAAGACTCAAAAGACACAACCGATGACAAACAAGACCCATCAGACACATCTGTCGATACACCCAAAACTCCGCTAGTCTCGGCCTCGACCACCTTCAAAGGCGGGTTTGGCAGTTTCGTCAAAAGCGGATTCGCATCCTCCGCCAACACACCCAAAACCAGCATCTTCGGCTCTTCTTCCTCATCTACGCCCTCGTCATTATCAGCAACTGCAGGGGCTAAAAACGGTGATGCCGGCCAGGCCACGCCGTCGTCGTTTTTCAAGGGCTCGGGCTTTGGTGCGTCAGCTGGATTTGCAGCATCGGGCTCGGCTGTCGGTGGCTCATCGTTCTTTAAGAGTGGAGCTGGGGCAGGCTTGAGTGGTACTCCAGGTGCGGCCGGCAGCGGGTTGGGCAGCGCGTTTGGAACGCCGAGGAAAGGGAATTGGTGGGCTGAAGATCAGGATACACCAAAGGTAAGTTTATCCCATTGAAATATGACACTGAACTATTTGGTTCAAGGTCTAGTAAGAATTGAATTAAAACAAAGCTAACTTCTGGTTTAGACAGCAGTCAAAAGCATGTTTGGCAAACCCGACGCCAGCCCCGCCAACTCAGAAACATCTGCCACCGCTACCACTGGTGGTGCTGACGACAAGACAGACGAAGCCCCAGCTGACACCAACGACGACCTCTACGTCCAGCTTTCGACTCCCCTATCCCAGCGCAAAGTCGAGACCGGCGAAGAAGCCGAAGAAAGCGTTTTCTCATGCCGTGCCAAACTGTACGTGCTCAACATGGGCACCAAGCCCGGCGAGGAGTCAGGCTGGAAAGAGCGAGGAGTCGGCACGTTGCATGTCAACACCACCAAGCGCGACGATACTTCTTCGTCTTCTACTGCAGGGTCAGCTACAAAATCGCGGCTGGTGATGCGGGCGGATGGATTGCTGCGCGTGGTGCTCAACTTGCCGCTGCTCAAGGCGTCGACGATGGTGATGGCGGGCATGAAGTCGTCGCTGCAGAGTGAGAAGTTTGTGAGGGTGAACGGCGTGGAGAGTGATGAGGCGGGCGGCAAGAGCGTGATGGTGCAGTACGCTTTGAAAACGGGCAATGCAGACACGGCAAAAGCGCTGCTGAGAGCCATTGAGGGGGTTATTCCTAATTAATCTGCAGTAAAAAAAAATGACAGAAGAAGGAAGTAAGGAAGCATTGAAGGAAAGTATTGTAGTGTAGTTATATATAAGAAAAGTTGAAGATATAGTAATATACAAAATCATACACACCCAAGTCCATTATTCCATTCAAGCTCTATAGATCCCCTTCAAACTAAGCGCTTACTCCCTCAGCTTAAAAGCAACGGTAGACACAGTCTGCCCTTTAACTCCTCCATACCAAAACGCAGGATACTCAACTCTTCCCACCTTTTCAAACAACCCGCTGCCCTCCATCAAGGAACCCAATTCCGGCTCTGTGAAATTGCAAGATGTGATCAGGAATAAACCGGTCTCAGGGGTCAGCATAGCGGCAACCTTGACCGGGTACACCTGGACACCCGTTTTTTGAGTCTCCTCACTGTTGCTGGTCACAGGGTACTTTGTGTCAGCTAGAGCAATCGCATCCAACGTACCCTTATCAAGCACTACATCCCACTTCCTCTTGTCCTGGTTCCACTCGTCGCTGGCCAAGAAATCCGCATGCCTAAACTCAAACGCCGTCCTCATCGCTTCTGCCTCCTCCTCGTCGCCCTCGTCCTCCATCTCCTTGACCTCTTGCAACACAACCTTATCCGCAAACTCAACACTGGCCTTACTATAATCCAGCCCGGTCATGGGGCCCCTAAACCCCGCAGCCCACACCGCGAGCAGCAGCTGGCCGTTCCCCGTGCCCAGGTCCAAGAACGAAGCGGTTTCTTCTGAGCCGGGCATGGTTTCGGTAAAGTGGTCTTCCAGAAAACGGACCATTTGGGATTGAGCGTTGGAGTCGCTGAACCAGCACTCGCCGGTGTCGGAGGGGTTGGAACTGAAGTTGGAGTGCTCGAGGGTGTAGAAGTGGTCCCAGCTTTGTGTGGTTGTTAGCCTTGAACTCGCAATGAAAGTACGCAAAGACAAACAAAACTTACTATTCGAGGGTGCCTAATTTTGAATGAGGCAGCTCTTCAACTGTCCCCGTCGTCTTTTGATCTGATGCCATGGTTGTATCTTATTATGTCTATAGTTTAATATCAAGAGATCGAAGACTGTCGATTTGAAACTTTTTTTATTTCACCCAGCACCCTCCCACTGTCTATATAGGGATAGGGTACATACATACTATATGAACATCAACTAACCTTATTCTATGCATAGTCCAGTCTCTGTACAATATAAATTTAAAATGAACATCAGTGGCATCTACCAACTCACTCAGGACCTGCCTTGGTGAGTCGACATTCTACCTACGTAAAGCGTCTGCCACGTCCCCGGTGTCTGCTTCAGCAGTCACAGCGGGTACCGGCGGCAGCGGCGTTTCGTTTTGGGACTGCAGCTGGTTGCGATTTCTGCTGTTGCTTGTTATAACAGTCCGCGAGCCCTCGACCTCGCTCTGCTGACGTGAACCCCACAGCCGGCGCGACAACCTGCGCATGGGCCCTTCGGGGACACCTCTTTCTCGCTCTCGCTCCCGTCGCCGCTCTCGATGCGCTTCCTCCTGCTGCGCTTCCAACACCTCAACAGGCTCCGGACCCAGGGGGTCGTCCAGCTTGGAGGCGTAGAAGCTTCTTTTGCAGAGCGGGCAGCGCGCCTGTTTTTCCAGCAGCCACGGATCAATGCACTCAGGATGGAAGATGTGTCCACAGGAGAGCCCTCGCACCAGCGTCGTGCTCTCCATATCATCAATGCAGATTGCGCATGTATTCAGCGTGCCGTCGTTGCCACTACCGCTATACATCACAGCGCCAGTACCGCCAGGGCCCTCTGCCTCGCTTTCTGTGTCGGTGTCAGTATCCTCGCTCACTGCTAGCGAGGCGTGGGTTAGGGCCGGTGGTTTCTGCAAGCTGTATCTGTGCATTTGCGCTAGTGAGTTCCTGGCAGGGGCAGCAATCACTGCGCTAGCCCCTTCTTGGGCTTCCAGGTCAGGTCCCTTCTCAAACGACTCCTGGGATTCGCCCAAATCGCCTGCTTGTGGGTACCATGCTGATTTGGCTGGTGTTGGTGAAGGGTTGCTGTGCCGGCTGCATAGTGAGAATGGGCGCAAAAGGGACCGCCGCTTGCTCGGTGCGGCTGGTGTCTCTTTCATGTCGCTTTTTTCGTCAAACTCGTCTCCGGTGTACGATTCTGTTTTACACATGGGGATCTCGTCGTAGTGCTGGGTACTACCTGACTCGGGTGTTTGTACTTTGTGTTCTTGTTTTTCGTGTAGATGTGGTGGTGGTTGTAGTTCACCTGCTTTGTTGAGTGGGCTTTTTTCCATAGCCAGTTGAAAGGATTGGATTGGGAACTTGGCGTCTATTTGTGCCTGTGTCATGAGCTTGAGAATCTTGCGCCGGCGCCGTGATCGATGTGGTCGTGGGCCGGGCCCTCGTTCGGTGTATCCGTACTGCAGTCGTATTCCACTGCCGGCGGACGCGTGGCGCGAAGGCAGCGGATGTAGCATCTGGCCTTCGAGGGGACCACGGTGCCTCCGCCAGTAGTATTTTAATCCTGCGACAGCCCTATCTTATTAGCAGGTTTCTTGAACCGTATATCAAAGACTTACATTACATTGACGAACACAATGCCGACTCCTAGAGCCACAAAAAGAATGATTGAGCTGGAGGAGCCGTTCATGATAGTGTTACCACCGTTGAACGACATGGTGTTTTATTCCAAAGGAGTGAACAGAAGCTAACAGAGCTTCAAGATGAAACAAACAGTTGAAGAATAAGTCAAGCCATAGATTGAGCGATCCTGGTGGGTGGTTGGCCCTTCTTTGTGGATGTGATAAGTGTGAATATCGGGTGGTTGGATGGATGAAAGAAGGGGAAAAATGAGGAGGAAAATGCCACACAGGGAATTCAAAACAAAAAAAATTCGTAAAAAAAAAGGTTACATTATTATGTATCCTTCTGTACGTTTGTACCCGCCGCCTGAAAACAAACAAACCCAAGGGATGGCTCTCCCAAAACACAGTCGGAACAGTTTGTCTCTGGTCAAGTAGTATCGGGTCATTTCAACGGTCGGTTCAAGATCAGCCATAATTACAGCCGCTCATGATCTTCCTTGGACCTCCTGCAGGTCCATCAAATTTATTGGCAACTTGCCCAGCTGGGCCCAGAATGTTTCTGACCGTTTCTGGTCTGTTCATCACGCTCAATTGCAACATCTTAAACCTGCTTTAAACAGCGCCCCCAAACAACTTTTAAGGGTCCTTCACTTCGGATACTACGACCTTCCGTCATGGTAAAACTTCTCATTTCTCATAGAAATGTCGTCACTTTGCTGACTCAGGGATGACATCATCACATACTGGCCGTTGACTGTCCTTTTATACGGACCCTGATTCCCTCTTTCCTTTCGTTCTTCCAAAGTTTTTCGCTGCTATTTTAAGGATGTCAGGCTATCTCTCTGTAATTGAGAACGATGGCTGCCATTCCTACGGTTTTCTAGCCCGGTCGGGCTCAGCAGGATCGTCAGAATCGCTTATCTCAAATGATCCAGTGATCTGTGCAGCCCTGTCGTCAGTTCAGTCGGAACCAGCGAGCAGCGACACCTCTACTCAGGTCAATGGCGGCAGCTCGACTGATGTCACCTCAGCCGACGACAAATACTGGCCGGTCGAGGGCGAGCCGGTTCAGACTCCTCAACTGGTCCATCGGTGGACCTCGCAGCACTCGATCTTATCTCTAGCGGCCACGCACGAATGGATTATTGCGGGCACCGGGTCCGGCGATATCATGATTTTTAACAAGGAAACTTTTGTGACTGAATGGGTGTTTAAGGGGCACTCTGGGTCGGTGTACTCGCTTACTGTAACACCAGACGAGCAGTTTTTGTTTTCTGGCGCGGCTGACTCCCTAGTCAAGGCCTGGGATCTGCATGCCCGCAAGGAACTTTACACAATCTACTCAAGATGCGACATTGGAGACGTCTTTTCTGTGGTTTGGGCCCCAAACCACGAGTACCTCTTTCTCGGAGCTCAAAACGCCTCAATTCAGTGGATCCAGGTCTATGACCGCGACTCGTACAATACGACACAGGACCCTAGTGGTCTGCCCTCGCTTCGGTTTGACCGTTTTTTTGATTCAAAGGGACCTGGAGGGCGGGTGGTTCCAGAGCAGTCTACGTCTCGGGGCGAGCATACTGGAACGTCGCTTTATGAGATCCCAGCCCAAAACATTATACAATACGCTCATTACGGCTACGTCTACTCTTTACTAATCATAAAACGAACCAACCCGTTTCAAAACACAGAAGAGGAGTACCTCGTGTCAGGCGGAGGAGACGGTACCGTGAAAATCTGGAATTTCCACAATGGGACTATCCAGGCATTGTACACGCTGGATACCGACTCGTCCGTGTTTTCAATGTGCTGCCAGGACTCGTTTCTGTACTGCGGGCTGTCTGAGGGTCAGGTGTGCATGTTTGATCTTGATACCAGACAAACGGTGCGTGTCGACCAGATGGGCACTGACGATGTCATGGCCATGTCTCTGTATGGCGACTGTTTGTTCCGCAGTGCAAATGGGATTGTTCACAAATGGGATTCGAAACGATACCATCGCGGCCAGTGGCCTGCCCATGACGGTCTAGTGCTGGCCACTATTTTGACTGAATTCAATGGCAGAAAGCTATTGATTACCGGTGGTAATGACTCGGCGGTATCCATGTGGGATCTTTCCTTTGTTGACAAGTATCCAAAGGCTTTGAAATGCGTGCTTTCGTCGTTTAATTCAACTCAAGCCCTGGCACTTTTGCCAAAAGAGTTGATCTCGGCCAGTTCGGATGATCTGCAAACCCAAGTGGCCACATTTACTATTGACCATATGATGCAAACTCTCCGCGACTTTGTGTCATACAAAACTATTTCTGGCCATAATGGCGTGTTCATGAACGACTGCCGCAGGTGTGCTACTTTCTTGTGCAATTTGTTTCGCCATTTTGGCGCTGACTCGCAATTGATCCCGGTAGAGAATTGCGGTAACCCGATTGTGTACGCACGGTTTGCAGGCAACAAGAACCGGCCACGCAACACTCGAACTACTGCGATAGATTCGCCAACCTTGGCTGCTGTAGCTGCCGCCGAGGCAACCTCTACCGATACTGCATCCCGCATCTTGTTTTACGGCCACTACGACGTCATCATGGCCGAGCAAACCAGCGAGTGGGACACGGACCCGTTCACACTGACCAGCTTAGACGGATACATGTACGGCCGTGGGGTTTCTGACAACAAGGGTCCTGTGCTCGCCGCCATTTTTGCGGTTGCTGAACTCGTGCAACGATCTGAGCTGGAAAGCGACGTTGTGTTTCTGATTGAGGGCGAGGAGGAAAACGGCAGCGCCGGGTTCCAAGAGGCTATCAACAAGCATAAAGCCCTGATTGGCGAAATTGATTGGGTACTGCTGTCAAACTCGTACTGGCTAGACGATAACACGCCTTGTCTTAACTACGGGCTTCGCGGCGTTATCAAAGCAACCGTCGAGGTCAAAAGCGAGCTCCCGGACTTGCATTCAGGAGTGTATGGTGGGGTTTTTAGAGAGCCTACGTTTGACCTTGTCAACCTGCTGGCCAAGCTCACAACGGACACAGGCGACATTATAGTTCCTGGATTCCACAGCCAGGTGCGACCTGTGACGTTGCAGGAACGGGAGCTGTACGAAGCTATCCAGAGCCAAAAGGGCTGTGCCCAACAGCCAGAGGCTACTGAAGAGTTGATGCGGCGTTGGCGATTCCCGTCGCTGACCGTGCACGGCGTGACCGTCAGCGGGCCCGGCAACTCGACCTTGATTCCTCAGTCTGCCACCGCAAGTTTGTCTCTCCGCATTGTGCCAGACCAAGAAACAAGCGTGATCAAAGATGCACTGGTCAAGTACCTACATGATCAGTTTGGGGCATTCAAGTCGACTAACCAGCTCACTGTGGACGTGTTTCATGAGGCAGAGCCCTGGGTCGGCGACACTGCGAACCGTGCGTTTGAGGTGCTCAAAACGGCGTTGCGCGGGGAGTGGGAGATGGAGCCACTGTTTATAAGGGAGGGTGGAAGTATCCCGGCGGTCCGGTTTTTGGAAAAAGCGTTCAGTGCTCCGGCGGCGCAGTTGCCATGTGGGCAGGCGTCGGACGGTGCGCACTTGGATAACGAGCGGCTGTGCGTGTTGAATTTCATTAAAACGAGAAACGTCTTTAAACGCACGTTCAAGGAACTTGCCTAACTTTGCATTTTTTATTTTATCTTCATTTCTTCATAATTCTTATTTATTCTTCTTCCTTTAATTGTACATGAATACATTTGTTGAAATTGCATTAATTACTATATAAACGAACTTGGTTTATAAACTATATAGTCTCTTGTTTTTTTGTATTATTTCTACTTGCGCAGCGACAGCGAGATCTCATGCTCGCGGTCCTCGTCTACTTCCTCGTCATCATCCTCGAGCGACAACTTAAAGCCCACATAGTCCTCCGTGTTCAAGCCCTGCGACGTCTCCTGCAGCGATCCCAAATCACCGGGCGTCATCAAGCCCGCGCGGTCACGAGGCGAGCCCGGTGCCGACAGAGGCCGTGACAGCTTGTGCTTGCTGCTCTCAAACGGGTTCTCATCTTCGTCGTCATGGCCAAAGCTGTCTGGGTACGCGCGGCGGAGCGCGAGCTGGCGCGCCTTGATGTACTCGAGACCCATGCGCTTCCAGTCAAGCAAATCGGACAGGCGCTCGGTACGGTTACGCTGGTTGATGCGCTGGCGGCGGGACTTGGTTGTGAACTCGTACATGCACTCGGTGAGCTGGTTAATGGAGTCGTCAACACCCTTCTGGCGGCGGTCCACAATGTAGATACCGTAGTCGCTCGAGTTTTCAATGAGGTCCTCCATGTAGCAGCCAAATCCGGAGAGGTTGGTGGTGATGGACGGCACGCCCATGACGGTACACTCAGCGGGGGTGTAGCCCCAGGGTTCGTAGTATGAGGGGAAGACACCCATATGGCAACCTCGCACAAAGTCGTCGTAGTCCAGAGGCAGAATGGGGTTGTTCGAGTTCAAAAACTCGGGGTGGAACACAATCTTGACGCGGTCGGTGGGGTGGTTGAACAGTTGGACCCTGCGGATCTGGTTCAAAATGGGGTCGGTGTTGTCGTCCGACATGTTGTGCGTCACAATAGGAGGCAAAGAGGCACGCTTCAAGGCAAACACTCGGCGCTTGAGCAGAACCTTGTCAGAGGCAGTAAGCAGGGAATCCAAGTCAGGAATCTCCTTGCCGACCTCAGACACGCGGGCGCAGTGATCAAAGAGACGGCGGCCAATAGACTGCTGAATCTCCTTGACAGTCTCATCGAGGGCCTTGATGACGGCCTGGCCCTTGAGGGTCTCAACGGTGTATGAGTGAGTAGAGGCAGGCATGATCACAAACGCAACCACGGTCTTCTTGGAGCCCGCAGCCTTGAGCTTGTGGTTGAGTCTGGCCAATGACTCGATAAACATGTCAGCACCCTTATTTCTGTACTCATAGCGGCCAGCAATGAAAAAGTAAAGAGTGTTGTCGAGATCAAAGTCGTAGTGGCCATAAAAGTGGCCGCGGACAAAGTTGTTGATTTTTTCCTTTTGAATGGCGTGCAAGTTCTGGAACTCGTGCACAGCTGAAAACTTGACAACGTTCAAACCGTTGGGAAGGACTCCGTCGGGCTTGCGCTTGAGCAGGTGCTCGGCTTCGAAAGCAGTAATGTGGGACACAGTGGTAAAGACATCACATGAGTGTGCGGCGGCACGCTCAACGCAGTATCGGTGATAAATGCCCCGCTTACCGGCCTCAGCATCAACATCAAAGAACTGCAAATTATTGTAAAAGTCCACAGAACCTGCGCAGAGGTAGCGGCCCAGCAAAGTGGCATGAGTGGTGAAAACGGTGGTGACGTCAATGCGACGCTTGCGGCACAGCGGGAGCGCAACTCCGGCCAGCCACTCGTGAAAATGTGCGACCACGGCATGTTCCGTATCATGGGAAACGTACTCGCCCAAAAACCACGCAACCAAATAACCCAAAATAATGGCATCATTCGTCTCAGTGTCAGCTTCGGGCGCAGGAATGCCAGCAACACTCCAGAGATCAGACTTCCACTCGCCCAGATTCGAGTACGCCGAGCCAATGTCAAATAAAATAACCTTGGGCGCACCTTCAATGAGCCATCGGCCGTAGAGGTACTGAATGCCTCTGTCGCTCATGCTTTTAAGGGCAGCTACAATGTGAGGGTTGGTGGGCACAAGTTCTTCGACTTCAATGTCAGCCGACTTTCTGTTGAGGGGACCCATGAGGGTGTACCGATCTCTGTATTCTCTAGAGGTGACGGGTGCCTTGGACTTGATGACGGAGTAGATACCACCGACACGGTTGGCCACCTCCGTGGCGACCTCGAAGAGCAGATGGTTTTTGACGTCGCGCATTGATATTTCAGTAGAGCAATTGCAGGTGTAGGATGGGGAGAGGAGAAGAGAAAAGAGGAGGGAAGGAAAAAAGATGCGGGACCAGGACTATTTAAGTTTTAGAAGGGAAACAATAAAAAGTGACCAGGGCAAAAAAGAGTCCAAAAAAGCGGCCAAATTTGGGGAATATAAGCAGATATATTAATTTTTTATTTTTATTTTAAAAGAAAAATGGATGTAGAAATGTTACGAGTTTGGCAGCAGCAAGAGCAGTAGAGGACGAGAGGAAAGCAAAGCGTTGAGGGTGGTGGATGGATGGGTGGGGTAGAGGTGCGAAGTTGTTGTTGGCAGTGATCTCATGAGAATTTCCAACCAGCCAGCCATAGGCAAAAGCCAGTTGAGTCAATGAGCAGACACTTTTTTTTTTTTGGCTGCAAACAACCCAGACCGGCATTCCCGCAGGGCAGTAGGCAGAGGTGGCTGCTGTTTTATGTTTAATTTGGCTGCCGGGATCCATTGCAACAAGAGTAGACCATCCATCCAGAAGAAGGGATCCCGTTCGGGCCAATATAGCCATTCTTTGAGCGGATTCTTCCACTGACCAGTTTCTTTATTTTTCATTCTATGAACGGCGAAATTTTATGAACCAAAAACGCCGGAAATGACATGACATTGGACTAAAAGACACACTCTGCCGTATAGTTAAAGTTACAAATGTCAATAGTCTTAAGAATCTTTTTCTGGCTAGGTTTTTTCTTTTTTTTTTTTTTTTTGGCTTTTTGTGATTTCAATTTTGTGAGCTGTTTCCAGGTCCATTGATATCGGAACAATCCAAATTCTCACCAAAATCTCAACCACCTCTACTATTATAGGACTAGAGCTATGAAATTACAGTCCAACAAGGAACTTGAGCAAGCGAAATGCACTTCATGGCCATCATGACCTCGAAAAAATGACCAAAAACCAACCCCGCTTTGGTCGATGCTTTGGTGCGTCTACATACCACGTGACTGCGCATCCACCATCCATCCCGGATAAATATTAACCAATGGCATTTTCTGGGGTAAATCAGCCCAAAACAGTATGCACGGCTGAGCAGACCTATATATATGGCAGTTCTGTATACGGCACAAGAGAGGCCATGGCAGTATACGACAGTACAATATATATAATGAAATGGCAGCGTCATTAGGCATCAAGTGCATTAAAGATATCTGGTTATTAATATCATGTGCAACTAGCAAAGGATCGGATTATCGGTCTATAAGTGCACAGTGAACTCTTTCACAACGCAAGGAGACTTCCAGAAGCTCAGGTTATTGAATCATGGAACTTTCGAAAAACTACATATATCCATAAACTTACGGCTGTCGTTTTGCATCAGTCAACCTTATGATCCAAAATCTCCTGGTTAATTTTTGGTTCTTCATCAGGTACTAGCCTATATACTCACACCCCCACAAAATGATCCTGTTGAGCCCAGCAGTATAGTCGTTCCTTGCGCAAAGCTCGTTGCGCCGTCAATTGCTCAAGTCAATTGTAGATATTTTTGCTTGCGCTTTCCAATCCTTCTCATCTCCATCATTCCTTCTTCTCAATCGTTTAAGAACGTGGTTCTGCCATCTCCAGATCATACCAGCCTATCTCTACTAGTAACTTGCTTGCAAACTCCCACCAGCTTGCCCTCAATTCCAAAAAAACCAACATCTCCACCTCTCCACCCACCCCACCCACACTCATTAAAATGTCATCCAACTCAGACGAATACTTCATCGGCGTCGACGTCGGAACAGGTTCTGCCAGAGCTTGTGTCATTGACTCCACCGGCGAAATTCTAGCAGTCTCTACTCGCCCCATCGCCAAGTGGGAACCCAAGCCTGGCCACTTCAACCAGTCGTCCACTGATATTTGGGACGCCGTGTGCTACTGCGTCAAGCAATGCGTTGCGGAGGCCAAGATTGATAGTTCCCTGGTGAAAGGCATTGGCTTTGACGCAACGTGCTCCCTGGTCGTTCTGGATGAGAAAACGGACAAGCCTGTCGGCGTCGGCCCTAATTTTGACGAAGCAGACCAAAACATTGTCCTGTGGATGGACCACCGCGCGGTAGACCAGACCGACGCCATCAATGCGACAAACCACAATCTGCTCAAGTACGTGGGTGGCAAGATGTCAATCGAAATGGAAATCCCAAAAGCAAAATGGCTGAAGGAAAATATGCCCAAGGGCAGGTTTGAGCAGTGCAAATTCTATGATCTGCCAGACTTTTTGACCCACAGAGCTACAGGTTTTGAGGTTAGGTCGTTCTGCTCGATAGTCTGCAAACAGGGGTACGTCCCTGTGGGCATCGATGGCTCTGTCAAGGGTTGGTCTGCGGAATTTCTGAACTCAGTCGGTCTCCCTGAGCTCGTCGAAGACAACTTCAGACGATTGGGCGGCGTCAACGGCGAAAATGGGTGCATCCTATCAGCCGGTGCCAAAATTGGATACTTGACACAGGAAACCGCCGATCGCATGGGTCTGACCACAAAGGTCGCCGTGGGATCAGGTGTGATTGACTGTTACTCAGGCTGGGTCGGAACCGTCGCGGCTAAAACCGACTTGCACAAGAGCAGCAGCGACGCCAGCTCGATCGAGTTGGCCTCGCAGCGCCTGGCTGCCGTCGCCGGTACCTCCACCTGCCACCTTGTCATGTCCAAAGACGCTGTGTTTGTACCGGGTGTCTGGGGGCCCTACCGCGACATCCTGTTCCCTGGCCGCTGGCTAGCTGAGGGTGGTCAATCCTGCACCGGCGAGCTGCTCCACCACGTTCTCACCACGCATCCTTCCTACGCTCAAGTTAAGGACCTCGCAGAAGCCGCTAAAATCTCTCCGTTCGAGTGGCTCAACAACCGGCTCGAAGCCATGCGTGCCGAGTCCAGCGCTCCGTCCATTGCCTACCTAGCTCGTCACTTTTTCTACTACGGTGACCTTCACGGCAACCGGTCCCCTATTGCTGACTCGCGCATGGCTGGGTCCGTTGTGGGACTCGACATGAACTCCGGGCCCGACAGTCTTGCTATTGCGTACTATGCAGCTGTCGAGTTTATCGGGCAGCAGACCCGGCACATTATTGACTCGCTCAATGATGCGGGACACAATGTCACAGATATCTACCTGTCAGGCGGGCAGTGCCGCAACCCGCTGCTGACGCAGACCATGGCCACGGCTACGGGCATGCCTATTGTGATCCCCTACTACATTGACTCGGCGGTGGTCCTGGGCAGTGCGATGATGGGAGCCAAGGCGGCGGCTGGAGAGGACAAGTCGCTGTGGGACATAATGACGGCCATGTCCAAACCAGGTACAGTGGTGTACCCTGGCGGTAAGGACACGGTGGACTGGAAGCTTTTGCGGGCCAAGTATGATATCTTTTTGGATATGGCCAAGAAGCAGCAGGAGTACAGGGCTGCTATTGATAAGGTTTTGGCTTGATTGTAATATATATCGAGTGTAAGATCACAAAGAATGTTTTATGAAGCGATATTAGTTTCAATTATTAAGTACCAAATGCTATACTAGTTGTTAGCGTCACAAACCAAGTTAAGCATAGACCTGGGCTGCAACCTCATCAACTGTCTTGAATTCAAACAGTCCCTTGCTCACAAACTCATTGTGCTTACCCTCCAACACAGCCTTGCCCGACGCAAAGTATCCCTTGAGACCGGTCACAAAGTCATGCTGACTCTTGATACCAGCCGCAATCACAGCCAAGGCCGGACCAGTAGCAGCTTCCAGGGGCTCACCCACCAGGGTAATTTCCTTGCCAGTTGCCTTTTGGTAAGTAGCCGCCAGGCTTGCGGCTGAAACGTCGCCGCCTGAAATGTACACAGCGTCCGGCAGGGAGGCAGGGTCCTTGCTCGCTACCGAGACAATGGCCTTGCCCACGTCCACCAAGCTTGTCGTCGTGCATAGCGTGCCCTTATCACCAAAGTACTGCAGCTTGCCCTCTTCCGGGAAGTTGATTCCTCCAATCACAGGGATGGTGAGCAGCCACTCAGTGAAAGCGCCAGTGTAAATTGGGACCACTTTCAAGCCAGCGAGCCCGCGCGCCTGCTTCTGCCACTCGGTCTTGATGCCCACCAGGGGAGCGTAGGCCTCGGCGTCGTTCAGAGACAGGTCGCTGCCAAACTCAGATGGAATGTAGAGTGCAACATTTGCGGCATGGGCGGCATCGGAAACGATGGTGTGAGGGACGCTGGTGCCGAGAAGGTTGACAACGACGTTGGCGTCCTTAAAGGCTGCGGCTAGACCTTCACCGGAGGCAATGTCGGCGGTGTAGAACTTGAGGTCGGACTCAGGTGCGTCGGGAGCGGCGGCAGTAGCCTTGGCGGCATCGCGGGTCACGACACGGATGGGCAAATTAAAGAGGTTCTTAAACTCGGGTGCAAGAAAGGCTTTGAGGGCGTAGGGGCCGATTGCGCCGTTGGCGCCGACAATGACAACAGTAGGCTTGGACATTATTATGTTATTGATATTGCTGAAATAAGAGAGAGAGATATAGATGGAATGATAGAAGAAGATTTGATTTAGAGAATCCTCAACTGAGAGGCCATTTTGATCTCTATTTATGCTCGAACGCTCACGAATCCTTCAAGGCAAGGCTGTAAATCTTCCGAAGGTGGTGATGTGAGATTGTGTCATGTCACCATATCTATTTCCGCGGAGATGGAAATGGAGATTTGCAGGGTCCAATATACTTAATAACTACATAGCAAAAAACAGACTGTTGTCCAGTCGACATGACCCTAGTTTGTGAATGGTAGTGGAGTTACCATGAAAAACTCCGTTGTAAATCGGCTTGACTCGTTCAAGTCAACGGTTTTTCCATATTACTCCTAAAATGACGTAAGTGGGAGTTTTTTGTATGTATTTCTAATACGTTCTGAATTGGCGCAATGTATATTTAATACCAACGTCTTTGTCAAAACTCAAAATTTTTTCAAGTTTAGTACTATGCCTATGATGATTAGGACCGTCAGCCGCGTACAGCAGCAATTTACAAATGCTGCTCATACAGCTTGCGGAATATCATGGAATAATTTGTTGCTTTTGCGCTGATTTCATTGAACTCTTTGTAATAATATGGCGTTTCTCTCTGTTTTCAAAGCCCGTGGTGGGTGTAAGAAGCCGTATCACTCGAAAAAACAACGCAACGCTTTGATCTTTGTCATCTCTGGAGAGAGATAAGACAAGAAGATGAAAGATGAGAAGGGCTTTTGCAATTCTTGGTAATAGTTCTTGCAGAGACCATCAGTAGCAGGCAGTTGTTTGTGGCTTGTAGACTTCACTATTATCATAAGCTGCTTCGACTACTGCAGGTACTACCTTAAGGCTATCGAGATTAGCTACGTAAAGTGTACATTAAAACTTTTCAACGTTCATTTCTTCATACGCTATATACTTGTATACTTGTATTAAATCTAAATTTGATTTCGCTTGATCTCGATGACAACTTCTACTTCTGAAGTACACGCTCAGCAACAGCTTCAAAAGACGTAAACTCAAACAGGCCCTTTGACACAAACTCATTATCAACGCCTACATGGTTCAGCTGTCCCGAGGACATCAAGCCCCTCAGGCCAACCACAAAATCCTCCATCGACCTTGGACCCTCCCTCACAATCTTCAACGCCTTGTCGGTGATCGCCTCTAATGGCTGCCCATCCAGCTTCAGATCCTTGCCCGTCACCTTCAGGTACACATCATGAATGGTCTGAGCTGAGATGAAATCACTCTTAACCACAACACGCTCAGGAAGTGTAGCAGGGTCCTTGCTGACAACCGACGCAATGGTGTTGCCTAGGTCCACCAGCGACGTGACGGTAAACTTGGTGTCCACGTCTCCAAAGTACAAAATCTGGCCCTCTGAAGGAAAGTTAACACCGGCCAAAGGCGGGATTGTGAGCACCCATTCTGCGAATGCGCCAGTGTCGATTGAAACCGTTTTCAAGCCCAGGCCCTGCGCGTACGCAAGCGCATCCGTCTTTATCTTGAACAAGTCCTGGTACTCCCCGCAGGTGGGGATATTGCTGCCGTACTCCGATGGCAGGTACAACTTGATACCCGCTGCCTTGGCTGCGTCCGGTACTTTGGCATGGGAGAGACCGCTGCCGAGGAGGTTAACCACGACGTCAGCGCCATCAAAAGCCTTGTCCAGGCCCTCACCGGACTCAATGTCAGCAGTGTAGAACGCGAGATCGGAGTCAGTTTCTGAGAAGGACTCAGCAACGGCAGCGGCTTTGGCAGCGTCGCGGGTCACAATACGGATGGGGAGGCTGTACAAGTCTCTAAAGGTGGGAGAGAGCAGGGCTTGGATAGTGTAGGGTCCGACGGTGCCATTGGCGCCGACCAGGACAACGGTAGGTTTGGAATTAGATGGCATTGTGGTTGTAGTTATCGACAGTGATTATAGAAATGGCAAACAAGAGGAAACAAAGCAAGAATTGTAATTCAACTTTCTCTTAACGTTGTTTGAAAAATGTCAATATTTTGTTAGGCTTTTTATATAGTTGAACAAAGAGCTTAGCCCCGCGGACATAAGTTTCTCACATTGAATAATAGAAAACCATTGATTTTGTAATACAGCGAAACCTCGCAGAAAGAACATTAGAAATGAGCATCTTGCCAAGATAATGAACTCAAAGTGATTTCTAATGACTTTGTCACCCTGGGGGAGACCTGCAATTCACATATGTTGGCTGGTCTTGAGTACTGAGCAATGTAATCTGTAGGTTAGGCTATCATTGCGATGGGAGCTTAAGACTGCTTGAGACGGATGCAGTTGGTGGAAAGAGCTCAGATGTAGGAATTCTTGAGCCGTCTTACAAAGAAGAACAAACGCTTTGAATTGTGATAGTGATATCTCTATGCTATTGCCAACCTGCGCTCACTATAACGTGCAGTTGAATCACAAACAATCCAAGTAGCCCTACTTTTAGTTCCTACTCTATTTTAGTGCTACGCTCTACCAAGACTAGTATTAACTTTTTTTCTCTCCATTCATACTTATATCTAGATAACCAGTTCAAAAATAATAATAACTATCAATATAAAATAATAATAATAATAAAAAGACATAAAAGGACAGGACAGGGACGGGAGCAGAAAGACAATAATAAAAATAGAAAAAACTATTACATCACTAAAACAAACATAATGAGGACGTAAGGAACGTATGTGCGTGAGTGTGTGTGGGAGAGAGAGGGAGAGAGGGAAGAGTGTGGAATGACAATAATTAAAAAAGTGAAGTAGGGCGCAAGTTAGTACAACCCCCTATAAAGTGCCGGACGCACGTCTGCGGGGCTGCATGCCATGGGCGTTCGCCATCTCTTCAAACAGCGCATCGGGTGGAACGGTTTCAGTCATTTCCGCCTCTGAAACTCTGTTCGGAGCCGGCGTGTATCCTTGCCTTCGTCGCCGGATCTGTGCAACAAGCAAACCAAGAGCAACCAACAGGAAGGTGAGGCCTACGGCAATGGCCAAAGCCACCAGCACCACAAAGCCCTTCTTCATGTACTTCTTGCCAGGGTTGTTGTTAAACAACGGGTTCTTGTTGCGTGTGAAGAACGAGTTCACAGAGCCAGAGCTGCCATCAGCCTTGGTCGTCAGGAACGCAGGCTGCCATGAGTTTCCGTCAAAGAAGACAGACGAAGCGTTGCCAAAGTTGTCCAGCACAATATTGCCCGAGACAAGCAGGACTTCATTGGCTGGAAGAACGCCATTAGCAGTATGCGAATTTTCAAGCTGCAGCAAACTCAGATCAGTGACCACTGAGCCTGGCTTGAGCACAGAGTCAATTCGTTTCCAGCTAGATCCATTCCAATGCGCAATGTAGGCCTGACCATTTGACGAATCCAGACCGCTCGCAAAAACAGACTCGACACCTTGGCCGTTCAGCTCAAAGCTGTTGATCGGTCCAGGTAAACCTGTGGACTGGGTCGAGAAGGTCGAAAACTGCGCAGTTTGAAAGTTGTACTGAGCCAGATACATTTCGGTATTGTTCAACGTCAAATCGCCCGCAAGAACAACATTGTCATTGTCCAGGAACGTCATTGAAGCCACGGTACCCGAAAGGCCAGGCGAAGGACTGAGCCAGCGGTTGACAGTCAAATCATAGATACAGAAACTGGTGCATGACAGACTTCCAGCTTGCTCAAAGGATCCAGCAACAATGAGGGTGTTAGTACTAGGCCTCATCTGCATGCATGTAACAATACCGTCACCACCCGAGATTCCAGGGGGTTGGGTAGAACTGTAAGCCTTTGCATTGAGATCGTAAAACACAATACCCGAGATATCGCCAGAGTTTGCATTGCCTGTAATAGCACCGCCAGCATAAAGTACGTTGTTAGACACGTAGACATTATGGAAAACGGAAGTTTCATCAATGGTATTGTTTGGAAATCCGAAAACAACTCCTTCATTAACCATGATTAGGTTAGAGTAGATCAATCCGTTGGCTTCAGCATTAAAGTGACCAGCCAAAATGGAAAAGGAGTCGTTGGCAAAGGTACCAGCATTAATGATGTTTTGACCACCGTTTAGGATACTGTCTCGCTTTGACAGGGTTGTGTTTGTACTGTTGAGTGAAGTGAAGGTGAAAGGAACCGGGGCCAGAGAGAAATCTGAATTGACAAAGGCAGCACCACTTGCAGCAGCTTCAAACATCTTGATAAATCCAGTATAGATGTTCGTTTTTTCAAAAACAGCAGCGGTAGTGAGTCGGGCTTGCAAGAAGATCGTGGAAAGAGAGGAATTGGGGAACCAAGTACTATCCTTGTTGACCCAAATACCAAACCCTTCATCAACTGAAAAGGCCTGTGAAGTATTAGAGTATACAGTGTTGAAATTTCCAGCAAACCCAGTTGTGCTTGTTCCATTCACATCAAGAGTCACAGCGCGCAAAACTTCACCATTAGTACCACCACCAAGGGCAGACCATGAGTTTTGGCTGGGATTGTACAGTGCAATATTGGAAGCACCTTGCACAGCCGAGTTGCTAGGACCTGAGAACTCGCCATAGACAACTAATTCACTTGAAGAGTAATTTTGAATGCCATTGACGCGACCATTCAGACCATTTGACCCTGCTGCTTCAACATTCGAGCCAATCTTGAAAAAGTTGTCTCCAATTTCAGTGCTAGAAAAGTTGCCGCCTACATAGATGGTATCACCGTCGGAATACAGAGCATTCACAGTCGCAGACTTGCCAAGCAAGGCACCAGCAGAATTGATTGTAGAGTTTCCAATCGGAAGGCTTGACGCATCAACGCTAGTAAAGTTGCTGGGGTCGAATTCAAAAATTGAGTTGATGGTGACACTCTCAGTGACAGAGTTCAAAATCAGTTGGACTCGGTCCGCAACAAACGTAAATGGGATTGGCTGATTTTTAAGAGGGCTAACAACAACCCGGGGTCTGAATCCACTCGAAATTTTGTCAAGGTGACCAGTGAAAATAGTGTCGTACTTGTCATACAAGTTAGTCTCGTACAGAGTCAAGGAAACAGGGTCTGCTTGAGGAGATGATTCGATTGTCACATTAACGCCTGTACGGTCGGCGCAAGAACCATCTTGAAGGCACCCAGGGGTGAAAAGCAAAAGAGTATAGTTTCCAGAGAGAGACACATTAGGCGCAAAGATAGCCGAGACATCGGCTTGCTGAGGGTCTGTAACGCGAGTGGTTAGATAAGTCGCAGCGCTGACGCCAGGCATGCCAAAGTTGCCGTTCAAGGTAGAAATAGGAGCATAAGTGTCCTTGGTCGCACAGTTGTTTTGGGCGTTCAATGATTCATTAGCAAATGTGTATGCATCTATCAGGTTAGAAAAACAAACTAGGAAAAAGAAATCAACTCACCATTTTGAAAAAGCTCGATACCACTGAAACCGCCACGAGAACCATATGTATCCAGGATTTCGATTTGCATACCGTTCATCCCAATGACGTTGACAAAATCAAACGTAACAGTTGCCTCTTCGCTGTAAAGGGGCAACGTGCACCAAGCATCACAGTACTGACGATTGCCGGTGGTCGAGTTGACATATGTCAAATTCATGATGCCATTGTTGGGAAACGATCGCACTCGAAATGTGCTCATACCAGTTTCGGGGGTCTGCAAGTTGGATAATTTTAAAACAGTAGGATTAAAGTAGAAGGGCCAGAGTGAGTTCCAGGACCCAACTCGGTTGGGATCCATATTCCAGTTGGAAGTAGGTCCTGGACAGATTACACTTCTAGGGTCGTTGCCGCTAGCAGTTCCATCAGCAAAAATGTTGGCTGTAGAAAAGCTAACTTGTTGTGAGTTGAGGAGGGTTGAATTGTCTCCATTATACAACCCAGTAAAATTGTCATTTGCTAGGCCGTTGAATGAGCCTCCAAAAACTAGGTTTCCATTAAAAGGAAGGATTGCATTGACTTTTGATCCTGTGGGAAAGCCTCCAAAGCTTGGTACAGACCATGATGAGTCGTTTTGTGAGTATACCGCAGCGCCGGCTTGGTCTTTGTAGGTGAAGTTTCCACCAGCATAAACTGTTTTATTTTGTGGGTCGCAGTATAGCGTGTAAATTAGTCCGTCAAGTTCGGTCGGTATTGACTTGAGATCACCAGAAGTTGCATTAAGCGTTACTAGTCCGCCTGGTGTGTCTATGCTGCCGATTTTGGTGAAATTTCCACTCATGTAAATATTGTCGTCAAGTTGGCATACGCTAGTGACGAGACCGTTGGTCGTTCCTTGGTTCAAGAACATGGAGTCTCCGACTTGAGTGATTATCGAGTCAAAGAATGGATCTGAGATGGCATTTTGTTGTCCTACGTAGAGAAATTGTGAGATTCCTTCATATTGGCCCACAACACCCATTTGACCCAAGCTAACAATTTCTGGTGGCTTGACTGTTTCGGGCTGGACTGCTGCTAGCGAGAGGGTTGGCAGGAGGGATAGACATATTGACCCTAAAAGGGACTGTTTCGGAGTCCTCCTTCGCATGGTTGAGGCTGTGTGATGTAGGTGGGTTGTTGTAATAAATAACGAGAGAGAGCGCGGTTTATAGACAGTTATCCTATGGTCGACTAAACAGCATCTGAAAGAAAGAAAAGCAGAGTTAAAAATCGGATGGTCTAAGTTCGAGGTTCAGTTGGGGTCGAAGTTGGCTGTTATAGTGGTAGAAAGGGGTTTCCTGAATGAACGAATTAGCAACAAGGAGCAGAACAAAAGAGATGGAATAGTAGAGAGTATCGCCAGAAACAATCAGAAGGGCCAGGCTAGCAGAATCTTGGATGTTGGCTGGTGGGGTATGGGTGAGACATTCTTCCATACCAGAGGAGCCAAAAGCTGCGCAAGGCGACGATCAGAGTTGAGCTCAGGAGTACGTACCTTTGACCAAAGTAGGACGAGTTATAGTGAGTCGACGTGATTACTGGCTCAGCTGAAAGAGAGCGTGCGATTAAGAGAAGGACCAAGGGAGGGTCTATGACAGAAGGTTCGTGAAGATGTACAAAAAGGTGGTGTAGGTTGAAGAGTTGATGATGAAGAAAGAAATTCGAGCGACTACAATAATGAATATGAAAATACTATAATAATAGAATACAAGAAAAAATATTGAGAGGGCGGAAAATAAAAAGTCCAATTAGTGACATAGTTGATGTTTACATTCTACCAAAGTGAATAATATCACTATAGAAATATAAGTTATCATATCCGTCTCTTTCTTTGTAGTGATCCTTTGACAAGAACATAGTGCATATAACTCTATAAAATTAAAAAGTCAGGGCTAGGTGTGATAGGGTCAGGCCTAGTCTAAATATAGTTTTAGATGACAAATACTCTCTTGCAATGCTAGCTAAGCATTATGTCATTGTTTGTTTACGTTTTGGCTGGTTCTGGACCAAGTTGACTTGCCATAGTAGACTGTAGGTGCTCACAATCAGGTTATTCAGAGAGGCTGAATGTGGTCTATGTGGACTCCAATTGTGATTGCAATGGATCAGACTTAATAGGTTCAACCTATTGCAAGGGCCGCACTTGTTTGTCCTCAGTGGTGCCTGTAAACACCATCGTGTGGAAGGGAGGTTGTACTCAAGTAGCAGCCATTCTATTTACTTGCCAGCCATCAACCCATGGAACTGGATCAGACACTCGTTAGTTAGATAACTTGTAAAACCAACCGTTGGGCAAGACATTTCAGAACTTGGCCTCGCTCGACATGAGAAAATTTTTTGCAAACCAATGTCTTAGATGTACGCTAAAGAAGTCAGGTTGTCTGGTCTTGAAGAGACTTTTCCCTGGCCGCTTTTAGGTCTTTTGTATGGAGCTCATCGCATATGCAGAGTAAGCTAAGTCATAAGTTACCTGGTCTTGAAAAGCGAAATGAACATTCCCTTATCTGATACTCCTAGATCGCAAAGCAAATTAGCACCATTTCTAAAGTTTCCAGTTATTCCATATGGAGTAGTTCTATTGCTATATTTGTTTTCTTGTCCAGAACCATTTCCTTGTCTATCAAAGTTAAGCGAGATGAAGAATTTCAAACAAACTCTCAGCTAATCTTATTTCTCCCTATCATGCCTCTAGCGTCATAAAACGGTTCTACCATGCTTCTACCACTTGTTCCTCCATGTTTTGTCGTGGTTCTGCGAAATTTCTCAAAGGTTATCATTGACTCTGGTATCACAATCACTAACTCAAAATATCCCATTTAAATTGCTTATACAAGACAAGCTTTCATGTAATTTGTTTTAGAGGTTTTTCCAAGAAACAAAATGAAGCAAAGTGTATACTTGTCACAGACAAATGCCGTTAATTTCTCTTGTTTGGCATTGCAAGTCATGTTATGGGAGCAAAATCAGGTTGACATATCACATCTGTGCCAAAAATGTAGTCTAGTTACAGGAAATGAAAATAAGACGGATCCATAAGAATAATTAGTACAGACACAGTATTATACATAGTGATCCAAGGATTTCATTCATGTTTAGGCGGCATAGTGGCTCAAGTGTAGGCTATCACTTAGCTCGCCATACATCTCCCCTCATGGATCATGTGCCCTTACCCCATTGATTTATGAGACAGCACCTTCCTAGATCTCCAATTCACATCTAAGGAAGAGGAAAGGCTACAATGTAAGTATATTCATAGGTTGAAATGCTTTTCTAATAATAATAGGTCGAGTGTTTTTAAGGTGAGCTTTTTGTGCTTGTCTGATTTAGCGTCTAACTAGGAAAGCTCTCAATACAAGGAATTAGATCGTTTGATAATGGCCATCGTGAAACTATTCAATTTGGGACGCCACTGACCTTGATCGTGGGCCAGAATGGATCAGGAAAGACGGTAAGCACCTGAATACAAGCAGGAATCTGTTTGCTAACTCGCTAGACTATCATTGAGTGCCTCAAGTATGCTACGACAGGCGATCTTCCACCAAACAGCAAAGGAGGGGCCTTTCTCCACGATCCCAAGGTGAGTCCTAGCAATTGCGTCAATGCTGCTTTGCTAATACGAATAGCTGGTTGGTGAGCGAGAAGTAATGGGCCAAGTAAAGTTGGCATTTACAAACACAAACGGAGCTCAAATGATTTGCACGCGATCCATGCAATTCACGCGAAAGAAGGTAAATGGCACATTCAAAACGCTAGAAGGTCAATTACTAGTCATGAGCAACGGTGAAAGAAAAACAATTAGCACGCGATGTGCTGACTTGGATGCTCAAATGCCTCTGTACTTGGGTGTTTCAAGGGCCGTCCTTGACAATGTCATTTTTTGTCACCAAGAAGAAAGTCTATGGCCGCTATCTGAGCCTTCGGTTTTGAAGAAAAAGTTTGACGAGATTTTTGAATCGCAAAAGTTTACAAAAGTCTTGGATAGCATAAAAACACTGAGAAAGGAGTATGCATCAGATATCAAGGTCCAAGCTGCTACGGCCGACCATTTAAAGGCAGATAAAGAGCGCGCCGAGCGAATGGAGGAAAAGGCTAATCAACTGTTAACTCAAATCGACATGTTCAAAGAAGAAGCCGACAAGTTAGAGGAGGAGCTGAAGTTGGTCTCAGAGGAATCCAATGAGCTCTTCAACTCAAATCAAAAGTTCCAAAAGATTCTCTATGAACTACAAAGTTTGAATCATGAACATGTTGCTGGACAAGATGCAATTGTGAGACTGAAAAACTCGATCGAGCTGCTTCCAGATTCCGATAAAGATCTAGCACAGAAAGTGGAAACATTCGAGGCCCAGGCTTTGCAGATGAAGGAGAATCAGGAGCGGTTGGAGCTTCAGGTAGTTGACGAAAAGCAGCTGCTGGAAACTTTGCAAAGACAGTACAATGAAGCCATTCAACGCAAAGCCAAGTTCGATGCTGAGAATGAGAACTACAAGAAAAATCTAGTTGACCGCCAGACTATCTTGACGATGCTGGCTGAGAGGTTTGGCCTGGACAGGAAAGGAACTCAGCGCGAAATTGCAGAATCACTGGATCATTTGCTGGCGAAATATAATGGCAACTTGGAAACTGAGCGAGCGGCCAACCTTCGAAATGAGAATGAGATGAACAAGATTATTCATGAAATTACAACAGATAAACTGAGAGAAGAACAAAAAGTCATTTCTTACCGCAATAGCATTCGCGACGCAGAAATGCAATCCAAGCGGCTGCAATCCAGCATAGAGAGCATTCAGGTTGACGAAGGAACCCTGACATACAGTCAGCATCTGATTGCGGATTTGGTGAAAAAACTGAGCCAACCGCAAGAAACCCTGGACGAGATTGCCAAACAGAAACGGATTCCTACTCTGGAAGCAAAGCTCAGAGAAGTTGAATCTAAACAGGACGAGCTGAACAAACAGCTCAAAGTCGTTAATGCAGAGGCCGAGAGCCGTACCAAACTCGCGTTTCTACGAGAGGATATTGTGCGACGTGAAAATGGCCAAAATGTTTTGATTGAAAAAAACCGAAAGCAGTTTGCTGACTTTGGAATCAATCTTGATGAAGCCAAGGATAAGACCAGTGGGTCCATTGAAACAGCGTTGAAGGAAGCAATTAGCGTGGCGCAGAAAGAACACGAAAAGTGCGCGGCCGAGGAGGAAGAAGCAAAGCGAAATGCCTCTCAGCTAGAAATGCGGCTGGGTCACGCCAAGGAAGAAATGAGCAAGATGGATGAAGAACTTGTCAAGATTGGCGATATCGTCGAGCCTGTGTTGGGTGTGCGAAATTTGTCAAAAGAAGAGTACGATGTCCACATCCAAAATCTCATTGATGGAGAGCAGGCGTCGAGCGCGCGAGTTCAGGAGCTGACTTCTTTCGGGAATACTGCGGAAGCTGCTCTCCAGAAAGCAAACTCGGAACAGCTTTGCTTTATTTGTCAGAGAAAGTTTGACGACTTGGAGGGGCTCCAGGCGTTTATGGGAAGGATGGAAGCCATTATCCAGGATGTCGAGCGGGCGAAGATGGGGCTTAAGGATGCGAGTCAGGGAAACCCTCAGCATGACCTTGAGGTGGCTCAAGAGAATCTCAGCCGCGCCCGCAAGATTGCACCAGAAGTGTCGCGTCTGCATTTGCTAATGAAGGAGATGCGCCCGGATGTGGAGAAGAGCATTGCAGCCTTGAGCAAAGATCTTCGTCAAGCAGAGGCTGTCAAGAAGCAACTGGGACTGGCAACTGAAGAAGCTATGGAAAGTCTAGAGCGGGTTGAGTTGTTGCGAAGAGCAGCCAGTGACATGACAAGAGGCCAGAATGAAATTGGCAATGCCCGTATGCAAGTTCAGGACCTGCAGAGCCAGCTCAAGAGCGATGACTCTGGTGAGACTTCAGTCATGTCCAGCAGCGAGATTCTGGAAGCTCTGGAGCAAGAAAACGAAAAAGCACGAAAACTGCGCCATGAACTGGACGGGGTTTTGGAAGAACGCGATAGGTGCCAGACGCAGATCCGAAATTTGCAAACGTCTATTGCGGAGAAGAAAGCTGATATCCAGCGGTTCGAAAAGCAGTTGGAGGAGAAAGAGGCAACGGAGTTACGCATCAAGGAGTTCAGAGACGGAATCAACAATCATAAGCGCGAGATTGCAAGTGTAGAGTCTGAGCTGGAAACGATTGAAGCCCGACTAGTGGAGCAACGCCGTGAATTGGATGCGGTCAAACATGCAGGTGCTAAACGAGAAAAGGAGATTGCAACCAAGTATACGGATGTCAAGGACTCTATGAGCGAACTCAATAATATCAATAGGTCGATTGAAGACTATGAGAATTCAGGCAAAGAGCGAGAGCTGCTTGCTTGTCAGGAGATGGTGCAAGCCATTGGTGAGCAAGTCTTACGCGGCAAAGATAAGGTTGAAGAACTTGCAGAGGAGCGCTCAGCTGGCGATAAGGCTTTGATTGACTTGAAGGGCGTCAAACGCACACTCGAAGATAACCTGAACCTCCGGCAACTCGAATCCGAAGCCAAGACCCGCAAACTTCGCATCACAGAACTAGAAGGCATGAACGCCGAACGCGACCGCCAAAAGTACGAAGAGGACTCAACCCGTTTACGCAACAAGCAAACCAGGCTAAGCGCCCAACTCGCCGGCAAAATGGGCGAGATCAAGCAGATGGACGATCAGCTGCGGCAGGTCAATGATGAGCTTGAGACCGAGTACAAGAATGTCGCCGAAGACTACCGCGCCGCTGCCATCCGTCTCCGCGCCACCTCCGTCGCCAACGACGACCTCGCAAAGTACAGCAAAGCCTTTGAGGCTGCTATCATGAAATACCACTCCCTCAAAATGGAGGAGGTCAACGAGATCATAGACGAGCTTTGGAAAAAGACCTACAGTGGCTCCGATGTCGACACCATTCTGATCCGATCTGAAAGCGAGTCCAGCGGAAGCAAGGGTACAGCCGGAGCAGCAACAGGAAACAAGGCGTACAACTACCGGGTGTGCATGGTGAAGCAGGACGTTGAGCTTGACATGCGAGGTCGCTGTTCCGCAGGCCAAAAGGTTCTGGCATCCATTATCATCCGACTTGCGTTAGCCCAGTGTTTCGGCGTGAACTGCGGTTTGATTGCTCTGGACGAGCCGACGACGAACTTGGATAGCGAGAACATTGAGTCACTGGCGCGGGCGCTGTCGCTGATCATTTCGCAGCGGCGGGAGCAGAGCAATTTCCAGCTGATTGTGATTACGCATGACGAGAAGTTTTTGACACATATGAATGCGACGGCGTATACGGACCATTTTTTTAGGGTCTCAAGAAATGAGAGGCAGAAATCGCAGATCAAGTGGGTTCCGATAAGTAGGTTGATGGAGTAATTGGTTGTCCATGATATGATATATTTTCTTTCATAATCTAGTATAGAAATGTAACATAAATTTGTTACGCTGTTCTGGCGCAACAAAAGTAAACTATAGATTGTATTTGGACAATCCCTGCTACATTGAATTTAAGAAAATTACTTAGGTCTACTCGCAGACATAAATCCTTGTTTGAGACCAACTCTTCATTTTCCTCTTACTATAAGGAAGTTGGTGCAATCAAAATGGTTTGTTGCAGTTTATATCAAATCTAGCATTTTTCATTTCGAATCTGACTATAGAAATGACTGCAATATTCAGAAATAGACATATTATTTTTGTTATTCGATTTAGTTCACCTTGTTCATCTATTAAGACATATTATAAGCTGTTTGATGTCCCCCAGTTTTCAAGGTCATCTATTTCATTTTGTGTGCTTATTGCAATTCGTCACCTTACTTCCTTGAGAAAAAACTGCCCTTCTATACATGCATGAGAATGACAAGATATCCCATTGTAGCCTCAATTGATCAAGTCCTACCTATATTTTGGATTCCGCTTCCTAGGCCCACGTGGATCCGTACTGAACCTTCTCCTTTCTCTTTTTTCTCTGCAATGCCAGCATGTGGTTTACTGCATTTCACGATGCCGCTGGCCACGACTCCATATGCTGTACCTACATATATATTTAATTTAATTTGGTAGGATTCAAAATTCGGCGTTTTCCTGGTTCCTGAATATTGTTTCTTTGCCACTTGTTATCTTTGTTGAAGAGACGTACGTTGGCTGGTACTTTTGCTGCTTTAGTTCGTCGGATCGGGGAGTCAAAGCAAGAAGAAACGTGTTAGTACAGGTTGTGCGTGGTGGATACGTGGTATACATGTGTACGCAGAATCCAAATTTCAGGTCGAGAAAATGAAAAATTAAATTGAAAATTAAACAGTGAATTAAGGTCGCAGAAGAGTTGAGCCACTTGGTATGGCGTCGACGATGATTGAGATTGCGGCAAAGCCTGAACAAATGTTGAAAAATCACGTGCAAGGGGTCACAAACATGAACACGACACCAACTGGTATTTGGAGGTACAATTGGACCAGACTTGACATTGAAAGTGTGGCTTGGATATGCATGGACTCTTTACGCTCTTGCAAGTACGTTGAATTTGAGTAAGTTAATACAGTATATCTACTTTTCCCCAGATTTTTCATCTCATCTCGAAAGGTATCCCCCTGAAACCTCTCCGCACAAATGCACAGACCTGCATCCAAACATCAACATCCCAACTTCCCGCACTTACACCATCTTACGTATGTACATATCTCATCTACCCGCAGCTGTCATTGATGTGCTATCAAGTGCAGATAGTCCCTGCCTCCGTTTCTACTGTAGTGAACGGCGCAGATGAGTTTCATAGATCTCGACAAAAGCTCGGCGTATCTAGATACATCATAATATGTAGAGGTATTTAACGGTCGCGCACACATGATGTATATGGCCGTGCTTACAAGTGCCGTTCTGCAATTAAACTAGTGCTGTGTTTCAAAAGTCAACGGCTGTGCCAATACTGCAGCTGTTAATTGAACGTTGAGACATTTGAGTCTTTGTAAATTGGTTCGAATTTTAAGGTAGGTCAACAAGCTTTTTAGAAATTTTGTACATTGCAGTTCCCAGGTTTCATAGAAGACAATGGGATAGTCTCAAACAAGGTCTGGTACAATGCAATTGTAAAATGTGGATATGATCTTGGTCTTAGACATTGGTGGTAATGTTAAATGTACTTTATAAAAACTTTGATCATGACTTTCTTGCAATCCTCATTTTGAAAATATCTGTAAACAAACACATACATTAATTTTCCGATAGACTACTACGATCTGCCCAGGATTTTCGAGTGCCCTGTCGACCCCACTCTCTGTCCTCATCTTCATCAGTAAGACAGCATTAAGGAATTCGGCGACATTAGAAAAGGACCTCCAAAAATAGTTATTAAATACTTTCCACATTATCTTTCCACATCTAATGTTTTATTCTAGACTTATAATGACTTGGCATTGTCTTGACAATCTAACGCTTGGTCCACGTCTCTAAATGTGAATTGTTTTCTAAAAAAATCATATTTTACGCACTGTTGTTTGTGTCTGACATATGTGTCCCTTGTTTCAGAGCTTCAGGCTGCTGAGTGCGGTGCCTTGCCGCAAACCAACACTTGATGAGAACCCGTTTATTTTAGGAATGACATTCGATGCCTATCGCCACAAGTTACAGAGCAAGCAATTTGCCAATTGCTAGCAGTTAACGTGACTACTTTTTGAACTCATATGTCGCTGAAAAGCCCATCAAAGATCGAGCTTGGATGAGGATCTGCCAATTAACCATATGATTATGGGCCGCACCTCATTCAAATCCAGATCTGCGGTAGATCCCTCTCAATACTGTACTAAGACACAAAATCCAAACAACGAAAAAACTTAGATTGGTCTTTGATCTGCAATTGCCAATCGAAAGCAATTGCCAATCTTCCAGAAGCTTTTAAGAGAGTGGCCTGAGCTGCCTACAAACTTAGCTGATGGACCACACCTCTCTTCCCAAAGTGAGACCTTGCTGAGACAGACTCTTTCGGGTACATGCTTAATCTACCTTCACACTCGGTTGAAGTTAACCTTTTTAAATGATCAGAGGTATTCTTTTAGTTAGGCCGGCCAGGCTCTTTGAATTGTTCAATTCTGACATTGCTAGACCTCAAAGCCCGTCTTCCTATGTTTTATGCTCATATATGTGACCAGTGGCTACCCTGTGCCAGAATTGTAACAAGCTTCTAAATGCAGAATAAAACCTTTCAATTTATTTGAGAGGACCAGCACTAGTTTAAGCAGGCTTAATTTCCAGCCTCGCTGATGCTCAACGCAATTGACAATATTGTCTCCTTCATTGCAGGGGGTCATAAAACCACAACCACCATATAGGGTTGGGGTTATTGACCTTTCTAGATATATACAATCTGATCGTGATCGGATCTATTACAATCTCGGGTGCTTTGCTCTCTCGAACAAGTGCATCGAACCACTTGCAATATTGATCATTTTTCTTCTTTACTCGTATTCACATGCAAGAGAAAAGAACCTCCTGTTTGCAGTAGTTACCTCCAAGTTCCTTATAAGCTTTTATAAGAAGACATAGTGTTGTGTGAGTACTGGTTGTTGCCATGGTACTGTAGGCGGGTTCTGTTAGGTGTATACTTATAATCCTAGGTATAGCCCTATATGCCATCATCAAGCGTCTGGTACCGTTGTAGGCGCGCTAAAAGAACAAACCACCCCTTGCCTGAAGGTTGGTCTCCTAACTAGTGTACCTACCTAGCGACCCTAGCTAAATATAATTTTTATGGGCCCGCCCCCTTTCGTTTATAATAATACCGTATAGGCCTACTTGAAGGCACACAATTTCTTTGGTAGCAAAAACGCGTTTACGCTCCACGCTGGCACGCCTCAGTGGAGTTATCCATGGGGATAATTTTTAATTGGGCTTGCCATGGTTTTGGGTCAAGCTAGATCGGCACGATCAATCTACCTAATTTCTTTCCACTTTTTGTTTCTATATGCATAGTACTCGATATCGAGGTTCGGTTCGCAAAAGCGCTTGAATACTGTTTAGAATCTCTTCATCTTACCACTACGCTACGCATGCTCTCCCCTTTGGTTGTTTACCTTTTTCATGTCAACATGGGTTCAATTGTTCCTGTTCTGTGCACGTTCACGATATCTATCGATATATATATCCCTTGGCGAAAAAGGTAACAGCAAACCAGCACATGTCTACATGTACATGATGTAGTATGTGCACATGTAGGTGTGCCCATTTTGAAATACTCGTACGAAGCTATACATACAGCTACACATATATAGATGTGAACAGAAATGGATACCTACCTCTTAAAATATGAAGAGACTCCTGAGACAGGCAATTGCAAGAGAGAAGCAATAGATTTTAATATAGGCTTATATTATAATGACTGTACCTGGGTTATTTGACTGGATTTGATGATTATAAATGGGCAGTCCGACACATTGAGGCCTATGCCTATATGTCAATAGGCCTAACGAAATATCTTCATGACCATATGCCTATGCATCACTGTCTACATTCGAAATACCTCAATATTCTGATCCATCCCTCTGGTTACCAAACCGCCATCAATTGTCCTGTATAGACCTTCAATACGCAACTAACTTTTTCAACGTACACTACCAGTCACCATTGCAAGAAACAAACAATATATATCTGAGTCAAAGCCCACAATCGGCATTCAAAGAACGAAGGCGGGCTCCCAAAACCATTGCAATTAATTCCAAGGCAAGAACGATGAACAACAGTTAACGTAAAGAAGTACGGAGTCTGCAACCCACTGACGTCATGAAGACGCCCCAAACCCAGGGATGGTTATGGGGTGTGTCTCCTCTTAATGTTACACTTCTAAGCATAATATAGCATTGCCAATGATAGAAGGCCTACCTTAGAGCTATAGAGCTGAAAAATGGGCCATGTATGTAGGAAGAGCTTAGTTCAACTCTCGGTTATAAGCCTTCTTGGCTGGGGAAGGCATAAGGTTATAGAGCGCCAAAGCGAACGACAAAAGGCGTAATGGCATGTCTAGGAGTGATGAGGTACAAGCGCTTACATGTATGATGAGAACATTGAGTTGCAATGAAGTATACACTTGGATCGATTCAGTTATGAAGCAAGTTTATACAAGTACACAGTATGTGTAGAGTTCATGATGCAGTTGAGGGATCTACATGGCTTCAACCAGTTACAGTCAACACGCCGAATGCACTCGTTAAACCTTGCTCGAGGTCAGTACTACTTCTAGTACTCACTATACATGTTGCCCGTCGGAGTTCACAAAGCGAAAAAAACCATAGTACCATAAATAGACTTAATATACAGTCAGGATATGATAAGTGTGTATGCATTCAAATCCTAGGCTGGAAAAAGACTGTTTGTAATTCAATCCAATCAAGACCTGTTATAATCCCAAGTCTATACTTAATTTGCCATTCTCAATTGCTTACAGGACTATAGGATATATAGTCAATAGCCTAAAAGTTCAAGGTCAACCTATAGCTAGAGGCACCACTTTAAATTTTTCTCATTTCGGATCCATTTGGTTTGGTTCAACTTTTGGTACAGTCAACAAGCTTTTCCCCCAACACTAGAAATATAGCTAGAGCTCATGATGAACCTAGCTCTAAGAGACCTATTTGTCCCATAGGTAGCTAGTAATATTATTGACTCCACATCACACTACACTCTCGCTAGGCTCACCCGTACTATCCGCGCTCACTGAACTCAAACCCAAACTCAAATTTAACTCAAAAATCTCGTACATGGGCTACTAGTAGCTACAAGACCGAACTAACTATACCGTATACACACCTCAAGGGCAGCCTTGCTCTTCGTATAATTGTTGCCTTGTCAAGCTCATCTTATGTCTATCCCAACCTGTGGACAACGCCTGCCCATACCTCGTAATATAATCTTACTTTGAATCTTAAAATACATCAGGGATATCGTACATATCAACAGCTGTCATGGCTATAGCTAGATTTATTGAATTCCCTTCTATAGAGCTGCCATGCATGGCTTGTCTGTCGATCGGTTTCTCTTCTTCGACTCGATTGACATCTAGAATTTCTTGACCAGGAATATATTGGGCCTATAGCTCAAAACTCAAAATCCATCTATGATTCCATCTGACCTGACCTCGTCATAGATGGTCATACATATAGATATCCACATATTTCCATTCCCAAAACATGTACATTGCGAACCCTACAAGAATAATAACAAGGGACTATATGACCATTTTCAATTGCAATATTGAAAAAAGGCCAAGAAAGATGATCATGCACTGTCGACAGCCAGCAAGCTTCCACTCTAATACCAGCCTGGTCCATGGTATGAATGTAAGACAACTGTAGGCACCCCATCTCCACCATTTGTTCTATTTAGCCTAGTTTTTCCTGACACTGTACGCACCCTAGCCCTCACCATCACTACACTAGCTAGCTGATAGACCTATCTTTTAACTATCTACCATACATAATTCAAAACAACTCTGCAGCCAGAAAGAAGCTCACAAAAATAGCCCTTCCTTTAGAGTGCTGGATGGATGGATGGATGGTTGTGCTTGACTATGGGGAACTGCTTCACTTCACACATTATATACATTTCACCTAAATTGTCAAATTTCATCTGTACATTTGCTAATGCATTCGAGTCCTCAACCTTGTTCAATTTAGAGGGCCGGCTCGCTTAGCTATGAGGCCTTTACAGCCTACCATTTAGACATATTTTTTATTGATGTCTCAAGGACCTGATGAGCAGTGTAGTAGGTGATGGAGCAGGACAGGAATCTGAGACGTAGGTACATTGGATTAGAAAGATGCAGAGAGTCCACACAAATAGGTGTTGCTGGTTAATGATATAAAAAGTGCTTGTGCTTGTAATTGTGATCAATTAATCCGTCATATCGTGAACATATGAAATATATTGGTGGACTCACAAACCGTTTTTCATGTGTTCACGATTCCATCATTTCCCCTATCAATGTTGATAAGCTCATCCCTCCTTTGATTTATCTCTTCCAATGTCTTTCTCTTCATCATAAGCTCCAGTGCACACTTTTCCCCTTACTAACCTCGGGTTTTCCAAAATAATATTTCAAATGTTTAAACATCTGATTACTCTATAGAGCACTTTTTCATCCTAACGTTTTGCATTTGCTGTGCACTAAGTCCCATCCACCTTCCTGTTCTTGCCCTCCCCTTGCTCCATATCCACCTTCCTGAATTCAGCCCGTCGGCGGGCTGAGCGCTGTGTTTAGTTTAGCTTCAATTGAATAATATTATCATCCATGGCACATGTATAGCTGGAGTGCATATGCGTATACATAGTCCACTTCATTTCGTGATTTGAGTCAACCGACCAATCTTCGTTTCTATGGTGTGTGTCCCAGCTGTCGTGTGCTACCAATCTAAAAAGCCCATGGCAGATCAACACCCACTTTTTGTGCTTGTGAGCTCTGATGGGATGGGAGTAGGAATGGTGAAAAACTGATTGGCAGATGTAGAACACAAACATAGATGCTGACCATATATGACAATGGACTTGCAAAAATATGAAGCATGAATCATGAAGTCATAGAAAAACCAAGGACACACAAATGTGTAAGCGTAGTAGACCGAGATATATCCAAATTCAAGACCCCAGCATACATGCATAGGTAGCTCATAACCGTATCAACAAATCTATGACCAATTGATATCGTATACACATTCACCTAACAACCCAGCAAACTTCAGACTCAAAAGACTATCTAGACTTCATATCCACGCTCGTATATATGGTAAATCGTATAGGCCTGTATATATGGAATAGAGACCATATGGATATCATGAACAACATATTTATAATAATCAAGGCACGTACGGCAGTGCACACACCCCTAGAATGAGACACATACATGAACCAAATCATTGCAGCTATACTTGACCGTAACTACGTGCATCAGTACTATCTTATATAAAACAAAGGCGTTTCTAACATTTATAAGTGACATGCATTTCTTTGAATAATTAGTATTGCAATGTATATGATGATTGATGGATATCCAATTGATCAATATTCTGAGCTACGTCATTAGTTTATCGAGTTTTCGTTTCTTGAGCCGGTACGGTAATTGATTAAATTATATTGAATTAAAATGTAGCTTATAGTTAAACACAGACAGGACGGAAATAGAGACTTGGTTGGCCAGACCTTGATCCAGAGCTCATTATTCATAAGGCTTGATTTAAGAGTTCTCTTGTAAAGTGAGCCGTAGATATTCTTAATTAAGATATGAAAGTCCACAGCTTACTGATTCAACCGACATTAATATTAAATTAATATTGGATTTTCAATAGGCTAACTACTTGGTACTTTTGTCCAAAATATTACAAAAGACTTTTCACCCCATAGTTAACGGCTCCAAACTCGTCATTGTGCCTCTCAAGGTAGCAAACCCCCCAACCTATACCTACAAATTCACTTAATTATAATTCTTACTCTATATTCACACGTATATATCCGTATACTCTTCTTTCCCGCCTTGCAATGGCCCTAAATAATGCCCTTCCTTCCCATATGTATAATTAATCCTACCCTACCCAATATATACGAATACTCATCTTGTTTTTCCAATTCTAATATTAATATTACCATAAAGTTGCGATCCAAAAATAACTCATATATTGAACCAAACCAACCGAAACAACAACCTTCGTTTTAATGCTATATTAATTGATTTTTATGAATTTCCATCTATAGGCATTATATAGGCAAGGCCAATGATATATTGCCTATCTACCTCTATACTTTCCTACCTATATTTAGTCTAGCTACCATACATATGCACTTTGTTATATAAATTTTATACTACGTTTACATCATCCATTACGTAACTGCATTAGTCTAATATACAAGACTAAACGTACCAAACAGGACAATTCACAAAAACTCAATTTTGATGTGTGTATGTGTATGTATGTGTGTGTATCTGGATGGATCGGGGTTTGTGACCCAGCACACACTCCACTTGTTAACCGAGATATCTGATATGACCTTGCTAATTTCAATATTGACTGACTTCCAAGTCTTTCGCACTTTTTCATTCAATTCAATTTTCTTTCCATCTTCAATTGTTTCTATAGTTGTAGATATAAAAGAATTGAAGCATGGAGGAAAGAATTGTTCATAAAAAAATGTGTTCGAGAAAAGTCATAACAATATAAGAAAAAAAAAAGTTTTTAAAAAAAACAAAAAATTTGTTATTTAAAAGAAGAATAAAATAATAATAATAAAAAATAAGGTGTTCAAATTTCCGAAAATATAATAAAATTTCCTGTCAAATCAAACGGCTTTACTTATTGTGTTGCTTACAAAAGAGCCATGATGAGACCGGCAGCAGCGGCCAGACCACCAACGACCTGCTTCTGGGCACCGTTAACGGTGACAGGGGCGACACCGGTAGGGTTGATAGGAGCCACAGGAGGAACGGGAGCAACGCAGGTGGTGCAGGGCTTAGGAGCAACGGTGGTCACAGGAGGGACAACGGGGAGAGGAGCCCAGGTAGGAACGATAACACAGGTGGTGCAGGGAACCTCAACAGTCGTAACGGTAGGAGTGGGCTTGCAGACATCAGCGACACAGTTGGTGATGGTGACGGTGGTCTTGGTGAGGGTGATGGTGGCAGGAGGAGCCCAGGTAGGGGGGCAGATGGTGACGGTGACGACGGGAGTGCACTTGTTCTCGTAGCAGTAGTCAATGGTGCAGGTCTTGGTGATCTTGGGAGGGGGGATGGGGGAGATGACGGGGCACACAGTCACGGTGGGAATGGGCTTGCACTTGTTATCGCTGCAGGAGGTAACAGTGATGGTGGAGGTGGTCAAGGGGCAGGTGGTGACGGTAACAACGGGAGTGCAGACATCAGCAACACACTTGGTGATGGTCTGGGTGACGGTGGTCAAAGAAACGGTTTCGTTCTTGTAGTCAGCCATGGCCTGGGAGACGAACAGAGCGCCGAGAGCGAGAGCAGCCTTGAATTGCATTGTGAATTAGAAATTAGAGTGAAGGGGTATAGCGAATGAAAGGTTGAGTCAAACGAGTGTAAGAAGCGAAGGGTGGTGAGGAGAGAAGAAGAAAGGACTTGAAGGAGGTGGAGATGACCTGGTATTTATAATTTTCATGAACAGTTGGATTTAAAAAAGGGACTAGATATCTGGGCGAATTGGTTTTTGTGTATATTTTTTTGTGTTTTTTGTTTTTGTGTTTATTTCACTGAAAAAAAGAAAATACACATTATCATTCTGAAAAAAGAAAAGAAAGTATTTGCATATTTGTGCCCTTTTTAGGATTAAAGTTCAATTGAGCTCATGGACAAATCGGTAGAACCAAAAAAAGAAAAGACAAACGCGACTGACTTTCAATTTTTGATTTTCAAGAAAAAAGAAAAGAGTGGCTAACAACTGCCGCTGCTGCTCATGATGGCCAATGCAAGTAGCGATGAGTATACGTTACAACAGATGTATAGATACTTCTGCGCACACAGCTGGGTTCAGCCAGAGAGGCGCGCAAAAGAAGCCTTGAAGCCACTCCAGCCGCCACAGGTACCAACGCGTTCCTACCAATTGTTACAATGATGTTTAAATTGGTGTTTGTTGACAAAATTGATTACTATAGACACAGGCGCCCTCTTAGAGCTCGACTAATAAAACTCAAGAGTGCAATTCCTTCTGCAGTTGACATACTAGACAAAAGAGACGTATTTTCTATAAGCCTATTCCAATTGCATGCACTATGAACTGAGCCATATATCAAGTGCAAGCCTATATATGTATCGTCGTAGATGAGTTTGATGCCTAGAAAAGAAAAGAAAGTAGGCGCTAGCCCTAAATATATTGTTGATATCTCAAACTTACTGACTCGGTTTGAAGTTTACGCTGGTATACAATCAATTTCTGCTCATGAACGAATAAGGTCTATAGGAAGAGTCGGAGTCTATAGATGGACTGGTGAAAGAGCTGTTGAATCGATCCTTTAAATTGTTGCTGTTGAACTGGTGAACCTGTTGATTGAACCGTATATACTCCAAGTCTTTCAAAGGACTGATCCTTTGAATAGAAGAGTATCTGGACGTACTTTAATTTCAAAGTAGTGCAAATATATATTAATTGTGATTATATTAACACCTCCTACTTAGATGGCCCTGCCTTCATTTTGCCTCCGTAGCAGCAGGCGTTGCAATTGTCCTCCCCCAGATTTCTATATTTCTTATCCCTTGGTTCATCGCCATGCCAACATTTACTGTGGTAGAGTATAAATATAAAAAAGCAGGTCCTTGTTTTATTTTTTAAAGGACATGAAAAACAAAAAAAACAAGCCCTTACATGGCTTACACAATTCATGACATAAGATAGTACCCCAAATCGGCAATATACCAACTATATCACACACACCCCAGCCTCTATAAACGGTTAGATCTATGATGTAGTTTGTTTTTTGTCATATTTCTTTTCTTTTTACAAAAGAATTTGGTACCTTTCCCAATACATGTATTTTCTGTCCTATTTAGGATTTGGAAGGGTTTTTTTCGGCTTTTTTCTTTTTTTGTTCTTTTTCAAAGGGTCATTGCTTTTTTTTTTGTTTGGAGAGATGATGGAAACATATATGCTGAGAAGTTCGAAGGCCCTTATACAATGTTGATGGTTTACTCTCTTTCAACGTCATTCTTTTTAAATGTATTGCTCTTAACTACTTGTTTATGTATATGATATGTGCGCGCACTATAGAGATAATAAAAGGCCTAGGCTCTTTTCTACCCGGGTCAACAGCTACACAAGGATATCAACTTACAATATTGAGCTGCAATAGAGGGCTAGGGTAGATCTCAAAAAGGTCGAGATTCGCGAATTTTTCAGAAATATAAAATTGCTTTTTTGATTCTTAAACCTAAACCTAAGTAGCTAGCTACAGATCATCCATCCATCAATCCATCAGTAAGTGCATTGTGCATTTTGTGTGCATTCTGGAATTTGAAAAAAGTCAGGTCAACAATTGTTTGTATTTTTTTTTTTCATGAAGAACAGCAATTGCCCCTATCGTAATAGATTGACCTTTTCATTTAATTCATTATTGAAATTGAAAATAAAAATAAACAAATCTAACGTGAGCTTCTACAATGTTGAGTTCTGTCACTGGAGCAACGCTTTTGGTATAAAGGGTCTCATCAAAGTTTCAAGTCACAAAGACCAACGGGTAGCTTTATTTAGACTCACAAGGACTCACTTCAAGAGTTTGAGTGCAATTGTATAGGGACTACTCTCTCGTTTTTAGGTTCAGGTTCATTTTTAGGTTCAGGCTGTTTTATTTGAGTTCAATGTGCTTTCAAAAATGTGTGTGAATTTGCTGTGGCTACTAAAGAAAACAAGGAAAGCAGCCATCTACAGCTATACATAGCTAGACCTCCATATCTGTGTGATCAGATTCAGTTGTATCTAGGCTGAGAGCCTATAATAACTGATCATATACTGGCCCGGTAGCAACCACCTATTTTGAACATAGTTGCAATATTGTGTGGTCTTGGTTGATCACGCGGCCATATTCTGTTTTTTTTCTTCTTTTGTTGCTCTTTCTTGGGGTGGAGGAGTGGTTAAAATGAGATGTGCACTGTATTGTTCCATGTCAGGAAACAGGCTTTGTTCTATATACCATCTACAGAGAAAAGTTGAGATTTACGTCAAGATTCACAAGATCGGCACTTCTAAATGCCAAATCTTGTGCGTAACTACGATTTCAAAGAGAATGAAAAACTAGATTGATTTGAGATAGAGTAGGCTCAATTGGAGTTAACTGGGTGCAATTAATAGTTGCTGTACAGTATACATACATGATAATCAAAGGGAATACGGCTGTGGAAAACGGGGAAGTGGAGGTAAATCCTAAAGAGAATGACACACAATTGGGGGAAGGTGTGTGGCTGGTACTTTGGACTTATCCCTAAACGTTCATGCCCAGTTTAAACTGGTTCATGAAAGCCAATGTTGAAGCCAAACTGAAAGCCAAATTAACAGTGGTAAACTAATTCCACTCCAAAGTCCATCCAAGCAACGACCAATAAGCCTCTATAGTTGAAATGGTAAATTCTTCTTCTTAAACCTTAACTGTATACATGTGCTGTAGAACTAAAGCTATTTTAGCGAGACTACAATAAATCATCAGCACTTTAAACAAAAGCTTTAAAAGGTTAAAAGCACTCACTGCATCTACATTGCAATTGAAGCAAATTAAAGCACACTGGGAAGCAGGATAGAGGCAGGAGTAAGAAGAAGCAAGATATACTTGAGCACGCGCATTACAGCAATTTTAAAGAGATATATAGATATATGCTGTGTAGACAACTCCCACGTTATAATGGAGTGATACAGTTTACACTTTAGAGAAGGTGCTTAAAAGACTGGGAATATATAGGCCTATATGGCTGCAAGAAGGCTGCGAAGGCTGCGACGCTGGGCAACCTGGGTTTTTAACTGGTTATATAGCTGTGAATAGGGAGGCTAGCTGCAGATCTTGACTCTCTCTCTCTCTCTCCATTATTTTTAGCAACTTGATCCATACAAATTCTTATTATTGGCAGGGTAGGTGGAATATAGGCCTCTCTATTGGGTTTCCTTGAAATGGCGGCCGGCTTCTCAAGTGGTTTTTGAATCGGGTTTGAATAGTTGGGTTCCATGGTTATGGTTACAATTGCGATTTCTATGTGGATTACGATTGGTTGCAATATTTATGTAGCAATATAGCTATGTAGACTGCCTTGAACTTAGTTTCGCTGGGCCTGTTTCCCAAGTTATATGCTTGTTTATGGAGCTCTAGCTATATAATTATGTGGATGCAAAATAGGATCAGCATGTAGACCTGCCCAAAATTCAAACCAGACACAGACCTATACACACATACACAACATGTAAAATAATATTATCTGATTTCAAAGATTAAAAAGTATGGTACGATTTGTATCAGAGCTATATATCGCCCTCCACCTACTATACTACAGAGGGCGCTGTTGAAAGCCCACAGTCATAAGCTGAACATGTATGACAGCTCCAGTCCATATCAGCAAAAGCGCCCACAATTAATTATATCTAGACCCAATATATAAGACAAAATCGATCACACTTGCTGCCTTACACACGCAATTGTCCCCCTATTAATTCTTATTAAAATCATATTTGCAAATTACATGACTTTTGTCTATTGCCCACTATATAGCGCTCCTGCTAACGCCCCGAGCCCCAGCCTAGATATAGGCCTATATGCTAATGCTCCGACAATTCCACAGAGGATGTGTTCTCCACTGACCCCATACAAAATCGAGGGTTGCAGTATATAGTGTGTCAAGTATACATAATCTGTTACTTCAAGAACCCACCCAAATCCCTTATAAAATGTATCCCATCCCAGACATTTGATTATTATATAACACAAGAATCGTCGAAATGTGAAATCAACTTGAACTTTAAATGTATATAGGCCTATATGCCGCATGATTATTTTTTTATAGATATCGGCCTATGTCAATTGAAATTTTTGAAAAAAAATATTATTCTATAGCTGAATATTCACTGAAAAAAATAGATTTTGAAATAATTTTTTACAGGGATCGATATGGTGATTTGGGCTAGCCTTATTAGCCGTACGTTTACCCACACAAATGCTTGTGCTTCGAATGCCTCTACATAGGCCGACACTTGAATACATATGTTAACTCCAGCCATGCCTATTACTACCTATACGGGTGAGTAAACATGAGTAGCGGTGACTAGTTATGAGTAGGTCGATCCTACAAAGATAATCAGACGTCAAGTGAAATACAAACAATAGAATAGGGATGTTCAGAGTGTGAACATGAGAGCGCTGCTGCCTAGCTTACGCTCGGCCAGGCTAGTATATTTTAGACCCATAGAAGGTCTATTAATTATTCAAGATCACGGTTGATTAGGGGCCTATCTAAGAATAGGGGTGAATAAGGTTGTCACAAGTATATAGCTCTACATGAACGGTTTGACATGGTTATAGAAAAATCCGGCATGGCCGAACTTGCTGCTTTAAGATTACTTGTAAATTTGATTTTATTATATGTTTACTGTTGGTTTTAGTTCAATTTCCATTGTAAAGAAAAGGAGTTGGAAAAAATGTTAAGGTGCTATGAAGATATTAGAATAATTTAAGTCATTAAGTTAATTGAAAAAAAGTTAGAAACAGGATTTGGCTAGAAATTACAAAAGTAGCATTTCAAATATTGCAAAAATTCGACATGAGATCTAGAATAATGCGTTAGAATCTTGGGAATATTAGTAGAGCTCGTAACGGAGTCTATTTGTTATCTATATTAAAACGATGGCACGATGACAAGATTAGAAGAATTTCAATGTTAAAGTCTGAAATAGTATCAGTAGTGATATCGTTGCCGTACAATTCATGTCTTGTAAAGCTTGCAGAAACAGATATACAATCATCGCAAACACCAAAGAAACAAAGTATCCTACTTCAATAATCCTGTTACAAAAAGACCTCTGTACTTTGCCCGTTCAGTAATCGAACTTTACCAACCAATTGCAATATTAAGTGCAAAGTTTCATCAATTGTTGATAATAATGAACGCATGCTGCCATGGAATGAAATGGATTTAAGAGTTTGTGATACACGAAGCTCACACAAAAAAAAACAATACGAGATAAACATTCACCCAGAATCAGTAGGATACACATTCCTGAAGTGTCCGTGTCTATGCCCGTGTGCTAGCTAAGTCTTGATCCCATTTATAATAGTAACCTTGTTTTTACTGTGCCCTTCCAACCTTGTTCGAGTACCTCAACCTTGTTTATTACAAACCCTTTCAAATTGTTATAATCAACATTGTTCGCGCTCTAATAAATTTCGTACATTAATCTTAATCACGTTTTCAATAGGACTACTCGTTTTTGACATGAACATTGGTATGATCTTCGTTCCTAAGCTTTGAATTCAAATGGTGAGCTCACATAAAAGATTGCATAGGCGGAACTGTACAAGACCTGTAACAGGGCCTAAGTATTAATTTGAATTTTTGGGTTGTTGAAATAGGACTAGTGTAGTCGCGTCCAAGTATTATAGTGTATTCACATATTCACATATCCAACTTTTGAAAAAGTTTCAATTATCAATTGATATTGACATGATTCAAACTCAGCATCTATCTACTTTTCAACAGCAGCGATGATCCAGCTTTTCTAACCGATATTCTTTCTACAAGCCTATTATAAGCCTGCTGTACTAGCAAACGCTCTCTCGACCATATGGATCCCAAACGAAATACAGCCGGTCCCACAGTGGGTGTGCATTGAGCGCGTGTTCCGCCCTTGATTTGTTTCCCTTTTTGATTGGTGCCCAAAAGATAACCCTTTAATCCCAATTAGGCAACATTCAACGCCAATCAGCACCCAGCCTAGACTCATTTATGTTATTGAGGACTTGCATGCGTCATAGCCTTGGCTTATATACATCTGGGTCATGATACATCGAGATATATGATCATGATATTGAACAACTTTTTGAGAAGAAAATGAGCCTCTTCAGCCTTGTCATTGGGCCTTGAAGCGCGCCACAAAGCAAGGCACACACTGCACGCATGGCCACAAAGGGCCTGCCTGCCTTGCTTTTTGCTATCGATAAAAAAATAAATAAAAAACATTAACAGTTCTGGGCACATATTTATTATATCAATTCAAGAGCCAAGGCAGCAGCGTTAACACCAATAACAGAAATATCAAAACACGAAAAAATAAATCAGGCTAATAACTGGGTCTAAAATTTTCAAAAACAGGAAAATACAAGCTAGATCTAGATGGCAACAGATGTACAAAATTACAAGATCAGAAATGAAATCGACTAAATAGGAGGACCCTAAAAGACCTCAAAGGGCTCCAAAAGGGCACCAAAAGGGCACCAAAAGGGCCTCAAAGGGATTAGAAGCAAAATCATCTCAGGAAATGGACTTGAACATTATTGAAGCCAAACAATAATAAAGAAAAAGATGTATCTGAATTAATGGAATGTTCCTATATGTCTCTATCCCCGCTCAAACTGATCCCCCCAAACCCGAAGCGAAACCTTAAGCTTCAAGGCACAGTACTGAAGCACTGGACCAGCTTTGCTCAACCGCATATAGTGTATATCATGCCTTACTGTGCTGTGTGCGTGTAAGCACAATTGGTGAGCGAGCCATTTTAAAGAGCGAAAGAGAGTTTATGTATGTGCATTATGCCTCGATCGTGATGCATCTCTTGGTTTATCTCTATTTTTCAATATTTTGTGTAATATTAATATTTCATTTTTTTTTCGGTTGAGTTGCAATTGCAACCTAGGCTGCCATGGTGCAAGGCTAGGGGGGCTCTAATCTTACCTAGGAAATCGATAGCACTAGTGCTGGGCAATCGTGATTATATAGGGAAAGATGTACCCGCGGCTGGTTAATATTATCGGTATCCTTCTCCAACTTGCACATCAATTGGCATCCAAAACGCACAAAAGAGAGTTCTATATTATGACAGACAAAAGCTAGCACCATGTAGAAGTGCCCAAGAGTACCTAAACGCGAGGCATCTGGCATGACATTAATATTATTGAAGCTTGGAAACAACGTTACTGAAATTTTAATGGTGCCGATAGCCTTCACATAATTTGAGAATTTGTGCAAAAATAGATATAGGGGCCAAGAAAAACGATAGGCCTATGTAGAGAGGTAGGCTAACTGAGTCATTTTACATCCAGGAAGAACAGATGAAGAATTTAATCAGGAGATTGAAACCAAAATGAGTCAAGATCTGAAAGATAACCCGATCATCGAGTGTTCCTGATGGAAGTATGAAAAGGGTGGCTGGTGTTAAGCTAGTCCTATTTGCTTAACAAAACTGTACTTTTCTTTCTACACTACTTGCACTAGTCATTAAATAGATATACACAAACCAGTCTGGATTGATAGACCTATCGTGATTCCGACAAAATAAAGAACCCAATTGGTAAATTGATTAAAGAGACAAATTATTGAGAGTGTAACGCAATTGCTCAAAAATCAGTCTTCAAACGAAGAAATACAATCTTACGTCAGAGAGAAGTTTGGGGACAGGATGGTCACATACACCTGCAAAATGGTTTGTACGATAGGCATACTACTTGCCATAAAAGAGTAAGTATATCAGTGTAACTTCAAAATGCTCTGGCGTTGTAAATGATGAATTGTTCAAAAATAGATGATCTTTAGAACTACTTAAGGTATGTCAATTAGAACCATTAGTTTTGGTCCAGAAGTATTGGCATGTAACTATATCGCTGCATTCACAGTGAGGTCATATAATATCCACACGAGGAGATTGTGCGCTTTATACAGAATGAGCTTGGTCTATAGATGAATAAGGCGCAGCAGTTACTAGCAACTCCGTAGTCCAACTACCGGGCGAACTAGTAACTAGTGAACCTGGAGACCGTCTTAATGTATCACTCTAATGTACCCATCTTAGTGTGAAAACTATTGTAACTCCGGAGTTCAAGCTTTCAAAGTAACGGGTCTAGCTTAAGTTAGCATGCTAAAAAACGATTCAGTGAATTGTTAGTAGAGACGCTATGCCACAAACTTGAAAGTTAGCGTTGGATTTCTGGAAAAAAAGGAAGATCGAAGGACAGGAGAGTGCTGGGTTAGAATGATATATACTCTTGACATCAACAATAAAATTTAGGATGAGGGAAATACGTCAACTCAAGTTCAGTATGACAGTAAGGTCACTGAGTCTACGTACTTGAAGACGTAAGCCTTGAGAAGGATATAACGCCTAAAGTCAAACCAGGAGGCAGTAAGGTTGGCCTAATGTATAGTAGAGGCTCTGCGAGTTGATCAGATCTTAAGGAGTTTCAAGCTGGTGACGAAGAAATTGCATTTGAGTCACAAATAACAGACATCCTGCTGGTAAGCGCTCCTAAAGCACATACGTCAATTTGAACACGAAACTTCGTCACCTTTAAATGTAGGAACACGAGGTTTTAATTCTTAATCAGAAGAGTCAATGAGATATAAACTATTTAGAAATCGCAATGGTGAACTATTTATTCTTATAGCTTACTATGAAAGATGCGGTGCGGTTCTAATCCAAATGGACCAAAAGTACACCTTCTTAAATGTACAACAAGTCTTCTAGGATTAACAAGAACATAACTATTATGGCTGGCTCAATGCCAGTATCAGGTTTCAAAAGACGATCAGCTCAGATCAGCCTTGTTTTCTTTCAAATTTACAGCACTGATCTATATATAGATTCAGCTCAATGCTAGCACTAAGCACATCCCAAGTTCCCTGCTAATGGGATTACACTCCAATTCAAATCTATCAGTTTGCTAAACTAGCAACAGAATAGTTCTTAAGCCATAATTCCATACGATGAAGAAACCTAGCTAGTGATCTTAGATAGTGCAGTTTGTTAACATCTTGGCCATATCTAGTACGCTGTAATGCAGTAAATATCGCGTCTTGGATACTTAGGTATCTGTGTGCATCTGATGGTGCTTTGATTTTGAGTTTTTCGGATTGATAGCACACTAAAGAACGTACAGTAGTTAGTTAGCAGAAGATGTGCACCAGTCTAGATGATTTGTAGATATGTGGATACGGCTGTCACGTCCAAATTGGTGTAGAATGTACTTTTCGTATGTCAACAGATAAAGTAGGCCCATTGAAATATGAGAATCCTTTTTAACTTTAATGGTGTCAGAAAACTTGCAGTTTGAAGAACTTTGGGTATGGCCGCAAGGCTAGTGGAATTGGCATAATGTTTTTTAGAGCGTGTAGAACGGATGTACGAAGCAATGAAATATAACGATAGAATGAACCAGAGAAACAAGGCTGTCATCCATATATATTCCTAAGAAGAACTAGTGTAGTATTGGTTTGGAAAAGGCTTGTGCTACATTCCAACGCTTCTAATGCCTGAACTTTGTTTATTTTGTGATGGATTCATTACAGACAATGTTTACAGGTAAATTTTAGACATTGATTTGAAGCCAAACCTTTTGTCAGTTTTCTCGGCAGATTGGCTGCAATTGAAATTAATTGAACAGAATGCAAATCTGGACATATTCAGCTACCTTATGTTAATAATGAATGGAATTGAAACACTGTTGCAATGAGTAGAAAGCTTTTGGTGGACCTGGCTGCAAACAGCCTTCAAACTTTGACTCCTTCAAACAACCCGATTATGCAAAACCTTCCAAGTGAATTGAAATAATATCTATAGATATAAGTTTCTTTGGGCTTATCATCCTAAGTTTTGAACTTGGCTTTCAGGTTTAATCGCTTTAGCTTAAACGCACACGTCAGCTAAACCAACTTACTACTTTATGATGATAACTAGGTCAACGTTTGGTAGGATCAAGTCTCACTAAAAAATGCTTGGTCCATTTAGTTGCCGCAGCTACATAATTTTTCCATTGTATTTTGGAGAGTTTGAAGAATGGCGGCAACTTAATCTTGTAAAAGGGGGGACACTTTAAGCTGTAAGCTTTTAGCGACAGGACTACGTCAAGGGCGACTCAGAGTAATACGTCAGCACTTTAGAGAAGACGGACTGAAAAAATTGCTGGAATGTTATTAGTTAGGACAAAAGTTTGATGCTTTATTATGGTATGGAAAGCCATTGAGAGCGCGTTAGGAATGCAATTGTGTGTTAAATTGACAATAGGCACTGATTCAAACGAAGTCAAGATTGACTTAAGTTCAACTCATTAATCAATTAGACTAGCTTAATCTTCAAGAATGACAAAAGAGATGATGTATTATCAGCTCTGAAATGCAGTTGTAGTGAGGTTGGTAAAGTTCATATATTGTTTGTTTTTGTGACAAGAATGTTAAAATCCGTAATTAGCATCATAAAATAGCTAGCCAGAATGAATAGCGGAAGCACATATCTAAAACGAAAAAAGATGCTGGGTTCCAATTTTTGATCAGCGCTGTTTATCGATTGAGCAAGATGTCAATGTCCTGATTTCCATGTTCTATGCACGGAGACTGTTTTGAAATTGGTAAACGTCAACAATCAACTAAAATCTTTAATATTCAAATCCAGATCATACATCTGCTAATTAAGAGAATTTGATTTGTAGCACTTGGGTTTGACTTCATGATAGTACCCAAATAGTCAACATAGACAACAGCGGATCCAGGACAATTGATCCGCTAAAAGAGAACACTGTCTTTCTCATCAATTCAGAATTAAGCGATAATAACTTAGCGGTAACATTTTGAAGCTTCAATTCGTTCAAATTAGGCTATGCAATTACTTGCACTGTCCTTAAGTGGGTCTGTCCAAGCCAAGGGGAGGTGAACCAAAACTTGACAATAAGGTGTACAATTAGTAACTTTTGGACTGTTCGATTAGAATACCTTAATTAAATAATCCAACCCTGTTATTAAGTAATCCAAGTTAGAGTGTGTTATTAGCACTATTGATAAAATGCCAGAAATATAGGCTGTTCTATTAGCAATATTGTTCTCCAACGACCTGGACGCCAGAACTTCGTTCTCTAAATATCGATTGTCCTAAATTTTTCATGTTTGGTTACACTTGTTTCCAATTTCTAAGTTCCAAAGTTTTAATATTTACAGTTTTTCAGGTTGTATAGCACTAGTTTTGAGTTGAGTTCAGTTGAAATCAAGTCTTGTCGCATCTATCAAGTCATGATGGACGAATATGATTCAACATTCAAGGTGTTCGGAGACAAATGAGAGAGATAGCACTTATAAAGCTCTTGATTTTGAGCTGAGAACGGTAGTCAAACCCTGAACAGGCAAGTGGATCTTATCAAAACCCAGTACTTTTATTGGGTATATCGTCACAAAGAGTGAAATCAATCGAGCATTACAAAATTCAACACTAGTATAATTTTAATTTGTGGGTCAACGTGGAACTCCAAAGCTTTCTTTAGCAGATTCAATGGTTTCGAAAAGTGAGCCAAAGATCTGATATCATCTGAGTTTTGAGCAAGTCTAGGATATGAGAACATCTATGAAGATAAAATGAATAGTATTTCTATTGTCAAAGGTGCATTTATATTGTCTGTGTTCGAAGACTTTACTCGCAGTATATATAGCCCATTTACATTTTACTTTGATTTTCACTCCACTTTGACTTACAAACTTATGCAATAAATAAAAAAAATAGTAAAAAAAATAACAACCATAGGACGCACAAAAATTAATTTCAGTACTCTCGATTGAGCCAGCTCATCATGTCATGACCCATTTGAAGATCATCCAGCTCTTTCAAAAGATCATACTGCATCTTTTCCCAATCATTGGGTTCAACCTGCTTCTCCTTGGATTTTTCAGAGCCAGTGTAACGGGGAATTGATTCAGAGACATCATCAAGATCGTCAGGTGAATCCACTTTCTGAGATACAGTTACTTGGCCATCAAGCGTATAATTTTTATCAGCCAGGTTAGAACCTCCAGAGGCAGAGGCATCTATGGTTGTCTGACTTTGCTTGACAACCTCAACTTGGTCAGAATCCAAGTCAAAAGCAATCAATTCAAAAATATCCAAGGTCCCACTTTCAGAAATAGTATTGCTATCAGTAGCATTAGTTTGGGTGTCAGATTGTGGAACAGTCCAAGCTAATTGAGGTACTAAATCTGGGTCATTATCTCCCTGAAAATTGGCCTCTTGCTCTTGACCAAAAGCAGAATTTTTTCTTGAAGGAGCTGGAGATGGTCCCAAAAATGTTTTGATTTTGGAAAACTGGTCGTCTTTGAGTTTTTCAAGAGGTTCTCCAGAGCTCTCAGTGTCCACAGGCTGAGAAGCTGCTTCAAATGGAGTGAATTGTTCAGAGTAAACTGATAAAACAGTTTGCACCTTTGCACCAGTTTTTACTTGTGGAGCGATTTGTACCTGGGGAACTATTTCAGTCTGTAGAGTAGCTTGAACTTGTGGAACAGGACTGGCCTCTGGAACATTTTGATTCTGGGATAAAGAATCAAAAAGTTGATTAGCCTGACCTGAAACGTTTGAAAACATTGAAGAGTAGTCAGATAAAGCATTGTAATCCATTTGGAAATTTTGAAAATGTTGGGTTCCTTGACCGTTTTCAAGACCTTGGGCAAGCTGAAAAGCTTCTGCGCCTTGGAAACCTTGGATTCCATACAAATCTTGACCACCTTGAATGCTTTGCACAAATTGCATTCCTGGAACAGCCTGAACGGCTTTAATACTTTGGCCATTTTGAAGAGCTAGCATAGCTTGAAAATTCTGGATTCCTTGAGTGCCTTGGATATTTTGGATGGCTTGCATTGCTTGAATGCTCTGGATGCTCTGAATATCTTGGATAGACTGAAAAGGCTGCACAGGTTGAACGTACGGAGCGGCTAGATTGTATTGATAGTTCAAATAAGCTTGGAGCTGATTGTTTGAAAAAGGCATTAACTGAAAAGGGAGCAGACCTTGGAGCTGGGACTGTGAGATATTTTGAAGTCCTGAGAGAGTGGGAGGACCAGAAGTCACTGGATTAGCACAATACGGGAATCCGTTACCAAAAGTAGACTGGTTACAATTAATTCCAGTATTGGCCACATAGGGTTGAAAATTAAGAGTGCCACCAGGCAGTTGAGTGCTGGCATTAGAAATTGAAGCCACTTGGTTGATTGGCTGGAAATTGCCCAGACTGGCCTGGTTACTCTGATCCGCTTTAATGGCAGTACCATATGCTGCTGGCTGCATCGAAGACAAAAGCTTTTGGCCAAGTTGAGTTCCATTAGATGTGAGAGAACTGGACTTTTGTATTCCAATAGGTTCAGTTGCTTTGGCATTTGAATGGGCAGGCTTTGGCTTTGCTTTGGTTGCCTTGGACTTGGCTACTTTGTTGATTTTAGCAGCACCTTTCGCCTTTTCGTTGCTTTGACTCTTGCTGCATTTGGTTCCAGGCTGAGTTCTCAAAGTAGATATAGTTAGGCTGGCACCTCCATTCCAGTTGCTGGTAAACTGGGCAAGCTTCTCAACTTCACGAGCATATCTGATTTCATCTCTCATCGCAATTTATTTGATATCCAAGCAATAGCAAATCCCTTGAGCAAAGATTAAAATTGAAAAAAAGAAGTTGGTTAGAACTAAATGAAAACTTGGAAAATTTACTCCACTTATATATATTCTGGAGGTCATGAAATTTAGTTCTTTTAAAGAAACAACAAATCAAAGTCTTGGAGATACTCAATCTATTCTATCGCCTTTCAAAGATGAAAACCGTAGAATATATAGGTTGGAAACTGTTCCTGAAGAACAATCCAGTCAAGGAAATCCATTTCGAATAAAGTTGGCTACTAGAAAGCCCTTAGGATTAAAACCTATTTATTTCAACATTTCTTTTTCGGCGTTTACCCATTAAATTACTTCTGTTCTATTTGAATTGACCTAGAAATGTTAGAAGAAGTCAATTGGAATTGAGTTTTTATTGATTTTCACTTCCTATTTTGGCCTCAATTCGTTTTTTTTAGCCATATCATCTCTCTTTCACATCTTCTGACAGAGAATTGTTTGTAATCCATTTCCATGTAGGGAAAAATGATTAATGTATTTACACCCTGACAGAGCTTCTAGAAGTATGGCGGGTGTCACTCGCAGGATAATTCAATTGTATTGCATTCATATTCATCAACTATCTAGTTATCGTCACTTCAAAATAATCTTCAATTGACCTTGTTCATAGAATATTTCAATGTCATTGACAGAAAGCTTCAATAGTTGAGTTTGAACCTTATTTTCACACAGGGTTTTGTCCCAAATAAGAAACAACCCAGATCAAGTATCCATAATATTGGGATTTCAAGCTAATACTTTCACCATGATTTTCATACCATCCTTGATATCATTGGTAGATCTGTTTGTCCATGAGGCTATAGTGAAACCTCATTAGAAACAGACTATTAACTCGAGCAAGAGCTGTTTCAGTTCAGGTATTTACAGATCTCGGAAGTCAGGTCAATTGTTAATCCAGATGTAATAAACCTTTTATAATACGTGATAGTGCTAACTGTCATACGGCTCGAATATTTTTAACTAAATTTCATAGAAATAAATGCTTTCGTACTCAGTTCATGAAATTTTATCCAATGGCAATGTCCCAATCCTAGTATGGTTGATATTTCCCTAGCTGTTTCCATCTTTGGACATGAAATATATGTGGTGACTGCTTTTTTCGAAAATTGTTAAATGACCGTTTGTAAAAGTATGCCTTTTATCTTTTTCATATGTTTACAATCAATTCAATTCCATGTGAGTTTTCAAAAATTCATTTCCTATCCTGGCGATTCAAATCAGGAATCGATAATAATAAGGTTTTCATTTCAACATTCTGCTAGTTGCACTTATCTGCTCCCCAGATAACTTGAAAGATATTTCTATGATACTGCTATATTTTGTGAATGACTCCTAAAACAATTATCAAGAGATTCTAGCAAATTACACACTAATCAATCCTACATAGTTATCAGTTTTGTTGCTGATGCCAATGCTTGGTTTGCCTTCAACTCTCAACTCAGCAAACTCAATTGGAATTGAGTTTTTTGGACTTTCTATTAAACTTAGCAACTCCAGTTCAAGCTGAGAAATTTTTTACACCAAAGTAAGCTGAATGTAAAAATAGATATGACCAATCGTGAGCCCGAAATTCAATACAGCTCCCAACTGTTTTAAAATATGGGCAACTGGGAGACAAAACTAATCGACTACTTGCAAGTAGAAAAAGAATCACTTCTAACGGCAACTGGTTATTGCTTTCTTTGAACTTCCTAAATAAAACAATTGTAAAGGATTGTGAATAATATAAAAAGAGGAGAAATTCCCCAAGCTTCAAGTTCTTTTCAAAACTATAAACAATCAATTCCAGGTCACTTTTTGTGTTATTTATTGTGATTTTGATACTGTTTGAACAATTAAAATGAGAGCTGAAATTGCATATGAACGTGAGCAGAAGAAGATTGCCAAGTCTACTCAGGGCTGGCAAGGTGCCATGATGACAGTGGGGTTTGCTGTAGACCTCAAAGATGATGGTAAACCCATTGAAAAAAAGCCTGCTGCTAAAATTCAGAAAAGTGGCAATTCTACAAGGATTGTCAAATGCATCAAGAGACCAATTAATCAAGCCAAGTCTGTCTCATCTAGACAGAATTCAGTGGCTCCAAAAAGCTTGCTGCTGAAAAATTCAACTCTGCTTGACTGTTCTTTAGAAAAGCTCAATGCGTTTAAAAAGTATAAGCAATCCTTTTCGAAAACCATTGCATCCAAGATTAAAGTAAACAGAGCTTTGAATGATTGGGTTCAAATGCTGAATGGTTCTGGTGTGAAATGTACTTCTCCCCCGATTTCTGCGGAAGCCACTCCAAATTCAAGTCTTCCCGTCTCTTCCGGACAGACTTCAGAGTTATATTCAGATCCAGCTAAACACGCTACCCAATTGAAATCTGGTAATGCAACTTTGGTAACAACTCAAACCAAGCAGGCTGGACCAATTCAAGGTGCTGTTACTTCATTGACAACTGCCTCGATTGAGCAAGTTGCTCAATCAGAAAGCATTGAGACTCCTTTGCAGACTCTCCAACATCAATCTGTACTGGCACCCGCACAAGATCTACCAGTTTTCAACAGTAACCCCAATACTAGCTCTGATAGCATTACTCAACATAATCTATATCAATTGGGCTTCGCTAGCTCCGATCAAAACATTGCAGAAGCCCAAGACATGAATTCCATTGGAATCACATGCAACCCTGGAGATATCGACTATGATCAGATTTTGACCGCTGCTGGTGTTGACAACAATATTTCTGAAGGGTCTACTTCTACCATCCAAAACATGGCTGTCATTGGCAATAACCCTTCATTCGGCTACTACAATCAGGGAATTAGCTCAATGGATAACAATACACTTTATGCTGTTATGGACAATGCCAACATGAATAGTATGAACTCCATGGTCAATACGAACAGCGGTTACAGTCAATTGACTGGCGCTTTTGTCAACGACGTATTGGCTAACGCTGGAGTTGTCAATGATGGGTTTGCCAATAACGCAGTTGTCAACAACCACGGATTCTATTATACTGGAGTTGATAATACCGGAGTTAACTATACCGGACTTGCCAACAACAATCTCGTTAACAACACTATTGTTAGCGATAGATTTGGTAATGACTACATGCTCTGCCAAAATGGAACTTTTTTAAAGGTTTAAAGTGAGCAGCAGGTTATCTGATCTTTGTGATTTCATTTATTTATTTATTTTTGTGTATACTTTTTCTTGTCCGTTGTATTTTCCATCAAATTATTGTTCATTAAAGTATCTGAAAGGTTCATGTTTATCTGCTTGTAATTGTTCTTTAACTAAAAAAACATACATTATTCAAGAGCAAATGTCACAAAATTTAGAGGAGAAATGATCATTTGTATTTGTAACCACTTTGCACTGTTGTATTTTTCAAACTCACACTTCACTTTATGTCCAATCTACTCGAGCCCCAAATACAAACAGACCCTGTCTTCAAAATCTATATTCTATCACTATTCAATTCAATTGCTTGCGGATATTATTCTTAACAATTGCCAATTACAAAGTTAAAATCAAAGCAGCTTGATTTATACCCTATACTCTCAAGTTGTAGAAGGTGGTGCACTGCTTTCATCAATTTCAAATCAAGTTGAAATCTCCCGTCTATGCATAAACTAAATCGTTTAAACTAGATATTCTCTTATATTTTATGGTAGTTATCTTCATCTGTGTTGTGTATTTGTGTACTCTGGTCAAGTCCGGTTCTGAGGCACAGTACAATCCGTTGACACTGGGACCCAGTAGTGCAAGCAACCTTGCAAGCCGTACCCTCAATTGCAGTATCATTAGTTGATGTTAGGACAAGCGCTAGTATTAAACTAAAAGATAATATTATTTTATTCAATATTCTATTTTCTTCCCAATTGTTGTAGCACTATGGTGAATGCTTTTTGAGGTCATTTTGACTTATTAATAGATATAGGTCTGACGATTGTAAGGTCGAGATGGTGTAGGCCCCCCTGAAGTGGGTTCTACATAACTTTTGCTGGGTTTATACTAGTGCATTGAATAGAATAGAATGAAATATAGAACAAGCTTGGATCTTGCTTGCTTGATCACGCAGTGCTAGACTATTGGCTGTGATATGATATCAATTGACAATATTGATCGAAACTGCATCATCGCATCCATCTCCCCATCTCCCCATCTCAACGCCAACAAAATCACCAACAAATATATTCAATTTTTATTACTATAACTCAAAATTGAATATTTACTATTAGTATAATATTGTTTTTCTTTTATTTAGTTTTGTCCTCTTAATTTTCAAAATCTATCAAGTTGCATGCATCGCCATACAATTGCAATGAATCAAAACACCCTTGTCAAAAACGATACCAGATCAGGGTCTAAAACCTGCAGCACTCATACAAAAAAGCAAGCATCACAACCCGCATAGCCGTCCCCATATCCCATCTCCCCGACACGCACACACGACAAATCTCGTTTCTATTATCGTAACCCGCTTTACATCGATCCACACACACACACACCGTACTTCTCTACCCCTCATCTCTTTTGATAGATCTATACGGCTCCAACAAACCCGCGCGCGCTCAATGGATTCGAATTCGGGGAGTGCGCAATTAATTGGATTATGTAGAACAACCAGCCTTCAAGACTTATAATGTCTCTTCATACATGTATAATTATCTATCTCCTCGAGCTAAAAGGCCACAACTTGATTTTTCTTTGTAGAACCATTCATTGCAATTGGTTGACCGTCGGCTTTTTCTCCATAGTTTTTAGTTCGAGCTACATGTAGGCCTATGAGGCATACATACACATCCTCTTCATGCCCCCCTCATCATCCCTTTAGCAATACCCCTGTGCTGTGCAGCGATTTGATCCCGTGCTGTGATTCCTTTGAAATTTGTACATTATCTAAACTTACTCTTAGCGTTATTAAGTCTCGTCTTGTAATTTCACTAGCTAGTAAGTTTGTTTCTTCGAGCTGCTCAGTAGCTTAGGTACAGATAGGCTGGCTTGATCGCTAGCCTCTCCCAGACTAGATATGATATATGCGCATTGATATCGTATTTTGGCCCATTTTAATTAGAAGGAAAAATAAATATCAATATTATAATTCCGATATTAGATATATCAGGTTGTTTTGCCCAGATCAATTCATTAATCGAGCTTAAGCCAGACCCGCACTGCGCACCCACAACCAACCAGTCCAAAATATATAAAAAGTAGAACTTTGAAATATATAGGTCTAAAAACTGAACTGGACGGACATTACGTACTTTTGCATTAATTTTTTTTTTCGTTTGTATACTTGATATAGCATGGTTTAGTCCGGGCGTGGATTGTTGCCCGATGTCGGCCCTTGCAGATTTAGTCTTCTGCCATTGCAAACAAATACACACATATCATGAGGCTCATTAAAATAAATCCTACAAAAATTGATTAAAAATTCACAAATCTTGCGATGCAGACCCAATAATTGGGCCACACACCTTGAACGCTAGCTAGCCGTTTAAATCACATCATAAAATCCAGTTGACATCAAATAATATCGTCTTTATTGTTAAAGTATTTGTAGAACACATGCAAATGTAGAGAATTGGCAATAATCCTCCAAGAAAGAGTCTTTAGATAGCATAACTATAAGCTGTTGTTGTTGCCTAGTCCAACTTACGAAAAGACAGCCCATCAGTGCACTTAGTCCACACCCACACACATACACGAATGTTGAAGAGGCCTCCAAATGTTGAAAAGGATCCGAAACAAAACAGTTGGCAGAAATTTTTTATTTTGTTGAACTTAATCCATATGGCAGCACAAGCTATATAGCTGCTGCTGTTCATTTTTTGCTTATTTGAAATTCTCAAAAAGGCATATCTAAACCGGGTTCCAATTAATATTGGCTTGTTAAAAAATTTCTCTCACCTTTTTGTGCAGGCCCGCCGCTAACTATAGGATAGGGTCTATCTATAGCCAGGTAAATACCTCGTTTACATCGGCCCAGCTCGTTTTATATGCCTTATAACTATATTATTTAAAACCTAATTAACTATATAGTTTGCAATATATATCAATTCAATTGAAATTCAAGGTTCAAAGCTCGCTTATATAGGCACTCTTTTGACTTTACAGCCCTGTAATCATGTAAGGTTCTGCATTATGCTGCAGTCTCCAACCCAAGCTACCAAATACACCAAACCAGCACCGTAAAGATACACTCCAGGTGCTTCAACGCGCGCAATCAAGCGTGTTGTTGTTGTCCGTTTGCAAAATATTGGCTGCTCTTTGCCGTCATCGCAGCCCAATGTTTTTATATAACAAAAAATATTATAATCATCAAGAGCAGCCATGGTTTCCAAATATAGTATGGTTATCCCTTTTACATTCCTATTTCCTAATGCTAGCTATAATATTCCTAGTTCGCTAGAGCAGGTCCTGCCACTTTGGCCAATATTGCATTTATAACGTAGACAGAATAATTTTATAATTTAACTGTTGACTGGAAATCTGGTAAGTTCATGCTGTTAAAAAGTCCAAGAACAGGGGCCATGCTACGGGAGCAGAGCAGGGGCAGCTGTGCTATAGCATATAACCTATAAAACTTAACGCAAAATAAATCGTGACGTGGATCATTATCTGGATTTAGGGGATGATCTGTTTACTTCAGGTTACGAGTTGTATAGATAGTGCTAATGAAAAAAAGGATTCAATACGAGTGTAGGTTTTAGTTACTCCTTGGGATCGACAAAAAGTATTGCGAGCAAAAATTTTTCATTGATTTTCAAAATCATTATTCATGGCCAAGGAGTACTTCAACGTCAACCCTGACTTTAGCCTTTTAATAGTCTCATGTCATGTCCACATCTAGATCTGATTGATAGATTTTGAAGGGCCTTTGAATGTGCCATTTTTAATTTCAACATTATACAAAGTATACTAGGCTGTACTAAAACCCTGCAAAGTATCCTACCTGTAGCAATTCACACTCACTCTCTCCCAACAACAAAAAATATTCCCATTCTCTCACTAGTTTCATATCATATATTATGCTGAACACGCGGTTTATACATGTACCATACTGATCATAGCAGCTTACTTACATACAAATGACATGTACCCTAACCCAATATGAGACAGTTGATCTACTCAGTTCTACAATTTGTAGACCAGACCCTATAATATCGATGTTATTGTTCGAGAAGGGCTTGGCGCAGATAATCAAAAAATCGATTTAGAAGAAGAAAAACAAATTTTAACGAGAGAGGTCGACAGCTGTTCTAGATTGTCTAGAGAGGGTACTAGATGATAGCTAATTTAGGCAGTTGTATTCGAGTTACCAAAAGGCCAAAAGGGGATTCATCAATTGACTAGCTAGTGTGTAGGGTAGGCTACAACTGAGATGATCACAGCTGCAGCAAACAATAGGCTATCAAAGCATCACTGTGCACATAACCTGATGATAGGTGATATATTGCTTTAAGGTCTTTAGCATGGATGATCGTCTTTAGTTGACTGCTCCGATCTTCAGTAGCTGCACTTTACACATATACAACTTGCTTTAGAATTAGGCCTATCGCTTGCTGTAATCTCATCTCATCTCATCATTTTTTGACCCACAATCATCAGCTACTAGTAGCCCACATTTACCATAACTCAACACCATACCATTAGTATCGGATCCTCAACCTCTTCAGAACTCACCTCATTTCACAACACCAACCCCCACAACCCATAGCCAAGAGCCTCTAAACCACTTCCAGCTCTCTATGATATATTAGTCTCGCCACTCCCACTATATCTATATGCCACCCACCAGCTATACTAAACAGCCTGCGTCAGCCCTGCAACCTAGTCTTATAGTGTATGCTGTACCTCTAAGCCAATATATGCAGAGTTAAGCAACTCAAATTAGTGGCTCAAAGGGCGAGTTCAATTGAGAGAATGGCGACCACAATGATGACCTCAAGGGTTGATCAACACTTGGATAAACTATATAGTTAGTAGGGCATGGTATACCGTAAGCCTATAGCTATAGGATGTATGCGTCAAAAGTCAAATTGACCCGGAGCCCGGATTATATTTAGAAAAATAGTGGGCGCAGTCTTGTCAAGTCTGTATACGATCGAGCAGTATAAGTTTAATTAGCAGGAAATGATCCGATGGGATGGTTGGCAGATGTAATGCTGCCTGCCCTCCAATGTATAGCTAGTTTGCTCTTGCTTCAGCAGCGCTATAGCAAATAATGAGCAATACGCAGCTAGCAACTTGAGACGAAACGCAGTGTGGCCTCTTTCTTGGGTTCTTGATTTTTCTTTCATTTGTTTTTTCAGATCCCCTGTTGTTTTGATACATGTTCCGTTTTGTTTTATACAGAGTAACCGAGTTCAATTTGGCAACATCATCATCAGTACTATCGTCATCGTGATATCATTTCTTATGAAGTATGGGAAAACTTTTGTTGTAGAACAGGTCCCGTTCTAGATAATCGCTACAGTGCTTATTATTTTCTTAGTCAGCAACACAAGCATTTAGCAGCCACTTTGTAGTTGAAATGACTCAGCAGCGCTGCGGATTAATTTAAAAAAACAATGTGTCCATGGATTGACAGATTGACGCAATGCCAAGACGTCAGGTCAACAAAATCTCGCTACAAAAAATTAAAAGGGACACTTGCAATAATGATGATGATGGCTTGATTACCAGTTCCATCCAAAGTAGCCTAATATTTCGTCATCATCATCATCATCATCATCATATCGATTGATCAGAATTCTTTGATTTTAAAAAGTGGGCGCATCATATATTTTACAAATAGACATGGTTTAAACAGGATCTCAAACTTGGCATGAAACAAACCTCTTCTCATTCTGATAGTCTAAGAAGAAGATAAAGCTGGCACCACCAGCAATTGGTAAAAGAGGGGCTACTGTAGTGCCACTTTGTAACAGATCGATCCCTTTTATAAAACGATGCGCGGCATAGTATATAGGCGAATCGTTTTGAAACGGGCAAAGTGGAAACCTATAACTAGGCAATCACTTCGATATCGACACTTGCACACACTCATATATATATATATCTAGGCTTATTAGGTAGAGTACCCCTAGGCTTTATATATATACTAGTTTCGTAAAATCAAAAAGCATGCACCCAGATATGGACACAAGCGTGTCGCGATGAACTCATACATATGAGAGAGCGGTCATCGACGGCGACGTCAGCGGCACTACAGCTGCGGCGATGGATTTCAACTTATTTTTTGCGATAGGACAGTTGACTGCAAAACGGCATGGGGCCTACATATGTGGTTGCTCACCCGGGTGTATACAGCGGGTCAATTAGCCTAGACCCTACCAGCAGGCTGATACGGCCGATTGTGTAATTAATCCGGGAGGGAGGGAGAAAGAAAGAGGGCTGGTTTGTATATAGGATTTGCCAAGCTCAATATATCACAACTCTTGCAAAATACAGAGCAAAGCGTGATACAAGATGTTGATTGCAACTATTAGAAGCAAAGTCATTTCAGACAGACTTGAGAAGTTTTTAACATAAAACAATAATCAAGCATAAAAAAAGTTGAAAAAGTCTGTTTCACTGCAGAAGGCTGCTAGGATTTTATCTTTTAAACTATAGACTGGCATTGAACTGAAGCTGATGGTTGCATTTAGACCCTTGTCAAAAATCTTAGCTTCATAGTCTCGCCATCTGTAACCGTAACGTCCTCTTACAAGTTCTACACGAACACAATTGATAGTTCACACTAGTTCCACCCTTAAACCGCCATCTTTTTTCTAAAATCAAAGATCTACACTTACACTTACACCATTATAAAAAGGCTCTTCAATTATGATGAAAAATGGCGTCTTAATTATTTATCTAAGCGAGGTAGTGAGAAACAACAATCCAGACTTATTATATCGTATTAGGGCTATACACACAATATAGGCCTATATGAACGGAAAAAATATACTGCAATCAAAAAAAGAGAGAGACTGAGAGATAGTTGAGTAGAACACCATTGAGTTATAATAGTAATTGGCCATAATATGGTGGTGGGGGGTCCCAAATGGGGGAGATATCAATCAAAACAGGCTGAAATGTTTGATTTCGAAATATATGCCTATTATCCAAAGGAAAAACAATCCTATATAGGTATTAAACCTGAAATAGCCTGTAGGTATAGCTTAATTATAATTAGTTTGATTAATATTATCTAATTTACTCTATAGATGGATAGAAAACTCTGGTAGGCAACTTGATTTAGAGATAAGCCTAAGGTTTACAAAGTTGACAATATTTATGTTAAGTATGCCTAAGTGATGGAGTACACAGGGACAGAAAAAAAAAATTTTTTTGTCTGTCCATACCATGCATGGGTGTATTGCACAGACGAGTGCACGGTTCGTTAAAAAAGGATTAAATATTCCGAAGCGACGTCAGTGACATGTAGGCCTAGGCCTACTACATAGACTCATGATCTCATGTCCTACTACATGTGCAAAAAAAAGACTCGTATAGAGATGTAGATGCTACTGCAGAGAAATTCCAGAATTTATTCAAAATAGATTTGAATATTAGAAATAAACAATAGGTTTTTCAATTAAATAAAGTTGCTAATCATTGATCGGCCTATTTGATTCCAATTATTTCTTATGGAAGTTGATGGTTAGTTGAAAATGTAAACCTAAACAAAAAGTTGGGTGAAAAAATTTTTTTTGTGATCCACACACACACACACACACCTTATTCTTGGCGTATAAGTACAGCTGTGTTTTGTGAGACAAAAACTCACACCAGCAGCCTCAAGTAGAGTCAGACTTACGTATAGCCTGTATACGGATTAATTTCAATATTGACCGTAACGGTCATTGTTTTGTTCGTTTTAAACTGTGGCGTGAGAAGACGAGGCGTAGACCTGTTGCGTCAGACATATATATCTAATCTATATAGATCATGTCTGCTCACACAAAAACGTTTAGCAATGATTATAAGTCTGATGCTCTTTGTATATGAAAACGAAATAAACCAAGTAAGGCCACTTTGTCAAATTTTGGTATTGGTATTACTATAACTAGCTAAGGTTTAACTTACTGAAATGCTCGCGTGTGAGTATCAACACGTATTTTTCTACAAGTTTATTGCCTGTTTTTGAGGGTCCTCTATACATGTATTCTTTCCATATCTATTGGATTTATTGTAACTTGGCAGGAGCACGGCCTGACAAAATATTAGAACCGGAATAATTCTAGTCTAGTCTGGTTTGTGTCCAAGACATTTTTGGTATCAAAGGTAACTGTATACGCAATCCAAAAAAGAAAGCCTCCTTGATTGTATTCAGAATTAAACAAACTGGACTCGATTGTCTTATGTTGGTTTTTTCCCAACTTTGGCCTACAGTAATGTAATGGGCTTTTGAAAAATGTTAGACATTAAGGGCTATTTAGTAGTGACAACGACGCTACTTGGGGGACGGGTGTTTGCTTTTGGTGTATTTTGGCTGGATTAATTGAAATTTTGATGCTGTAAATTTTTCATAAAAGACATTGTTTGCAAATGTGTTTCTTGTGTTCTACTCTATTTTCACTCTAGATATAGACCCTATTTTAGTATTTCAATGCGTATACACGCACCCCACTAGCATCCATACAGTCCGCTTTTTTTAAACACACAATAGCTTTGCTCTTGAATCGCTTTTTTTTTGTTTAATTAATTTTGCTAATCCGCCGTGTGTCTTGTTTCTAAGACATAAATGTCTAACTTGTTCCTGTCGTTTTTCGTTATTGGCCTGGCACTAAAAGAAAACATGATGCACGCTCAATCAACAACTCACGCTTCGGTCCCAACAAGCCCTTACCAACAATCCTAACTAGCTAGCTAACTAATAAACATCATTGACCAAATAACCACATACACGCTTAAACAAACCAGACACATCATAAATAGATATATAAATAAATAACCATAAAAAGCTTAAACATGTGCGTCTAAACCTACTTCTGGTTTGGCTTGGCTCACAACCCTTTTCTATATTAATCTGTAGGGGTGGTTGGTCGCACAGCGCTATCAGTTTAACGCATCCGTCCATCCGTTCCTTGTGTCTCGCATGCCCAAATCAGACAGGTCCCTCACTTTTGCAAGGGCCCTTTTTATTGAATCCAGATAGGAATCCAGGTCCGCTCCTATGAGGGGCCTCTATCTAGCTATCTTCCTTGTTATGGCACACATGAGTTAATATCAAACAAAATTTACAAGTGTGCCTGGATGTGGCCAAACTTAAAGTTGATGTAAACGAAGCCGTCTGTCTAGACCTACTATTAATATTTATTAAAATTGTATACAAAGGTGTAAATAGAGTGTGTGAGATTAAAAGCAATAAGACTTCCTAATGGAAAAAAAATGGATTGAAGAACACAGAATCAGATGTCTGTAGCTCGTGTTGTAGTGGTGATGGATTCAATGTAGAACAGTCTACAATATCTTGTAAAAGAGCAATTCTCAAAAAAAAAAAACATTCAGTTCTAAATCAATCGTCCAAAACACTTACCAATTTCGACCGGAATTCTTGATATCTGTGATATCCAGCCCACTTTGTAGATCAATTTTGCTTTATTCTTATATATTTTTTCATTCTTTTTTCTGCAAAATTAATTCTTAGTTGATGCAGATTCACCTCAAAATATGTTCCTCATCCTTTCTCATTTAATCTCACTAGCAATATTGAATTGATATCTTCCGCCATCTCCAGGTACACAGTCTTTCATTTTTTTTTTTAAATGTGCGCTCTCTTGCTCTGCCGTGCATGCATTTGAACAACCTGCATTGATTTTTTGTAACAATAAAATTCCTCAGTATACTAGCTCAGAGTACACGACGTCCAATTTTTGTTTTTAATTCCAAAGGACCCTCTGGTGACACACATCCAAATATTACATGTACCTGTGTACCTTATAGCTATAGTTAACTATAGCTTGATTTATGCTTGGTTTGGGTATTGTAATGTATACAACGCATTGTACGCGTTATAAGCTTGTTCCCCATGGGCAGGTCATATCTTGCACCACCGTACGTACGTAATTAAAGAGCTATAGCTGCCGTGTGCATGGAGTGGTGGTGGGTGAGTTGTTTTCATACCAGGTTGTGATTGCGTATACTCACGCACACCAACAGCTTTATTTCAATCTGTAGCTTGGATGGTGCCTTTTGAGCTTGGCGTAACTATATACACTTGTTTTACAATTAGTATCTCGAAGACTTTTAATCTAAATATGCAGACTGTATCTACAGTTAATTTATAAGAGGCCTCGTGAGCAACGCTCTTTGCCGGCCGGCCGACTCTTTGATATTGGCGTTCAAATCAGATTTCAAATGCAGTGTATACTACACGAGACAAGGCTCCGATTTTGTTCCTACTAGACCCATATCCCAGTCCATATCCCATGCATGCACTTTCCAAATCTCTCACCTTGCTCTCTTTTCCTTCATTCAATATATGTCAATATTTCATTTCTAATATATATATATATATATGGATACAAATTTACAGCTCCAATATCTTCCTACTTCAGAACAGGTCGGTCCGTTTTAAACCCATGAAAAAACAAACACGCCCACAAAAATTGAGATCGATACATTTATATTAATTTCTTCAGAAGCAACCTCCAGTACAGGCAAGTACAAAAGTGCCAAGCCCTGGACCATATATATCTTCATGTTGATCGGTTGTTTAGAACAGGACTATTGGGCCCCGGGGGGATTTAATATTATTTTCAATTGGTCTAGATATGTTGATAGTTGGTTTGGCCCAGTACTGTGATGAGTTCTACTAATATATATCGGCCTAGCTATATAAATAGGCCTGTGAGTTTGAAATGCAGGGTTTTTTTGTGTGTGTAATGTGTGAAACCGTGTATATATGCCGGCCTAGATAGCGGTGACCGCATCAAACCGCCCTTTTCAAAATTATTTATTTTGATAGCTAGGGTCTTGCCCTTCATTCGTGATGTATAATGTGCTCTGTATAAGTTTGTGTATCTGTGTGTGGCATGCAGTGCTCATGCCGCGATCTTGCCGTACCTTTTAATGGTAGCCCATACGCCGAGTATCGGATAGCCCTATAGCTACAGTGTGTCCCTTGAATAGTTATAGTAATGTCCCTTGACAAAACCCTGAATTTGCTTAATTTAAAAGTGTTCTACTAGGGACACACTGTCTATAGCCCATTTTATATGTATATACTGTTTATCATCAGAACCTATTATAGCTCTTTAATCTTTGATTTAACTGAAACTGCCATCTATTCATTGTTATCAGTATCGAGGTTGTCATTGGTAGAGTATGTGAGTTCAAGACCTCGGCCAGTTTTGATTTTGTACTTGACATTCTCGCTTCGTACGTTTTGTTGGGTAGAAAATCGGTTCCTTTTTGTCATTATTATTTTAGTGCTTCACCTTTTTTTTTACGAGGGTCTAACTATGTAGACATATAATAAAAGTCAAGCCTATCGGCCTAGGTAGAACCTAGCCAGGGCACCCCTCCTCCTAGAACCTAATGCCGCTACATCCTAGAAAAACAGTTAACAAAGCTATATAGCGCAGAGTGTATACGTAGTCCTATTTCTAGACCTCCCTATCTAAATCTAGGTCCCTTGTGTAGATGGTTTCTACAATTTTGAACTATATAGGTGATATGCTATTCCCTGCATTCAGTAAGAGGCATGCATCCCAACTTGGTACATAGTCTGGTTCATGTTGGGCTCAGTGCATAACCAATCCGAGCACTAGCATGCGTGCACCTGGCAATGCAAGTTAACTCAACTGTATACACACACACAACACAACGTGCATCAGTTAGTTAGCTGTGGTGCGTGCAGACGTGGGCTTGAGACTGGGAATGGCGAGGCATAAAGAGACATGATGAAGCAGGTAGAGACATCTATGTCGTAGAAGAAGAGATTCAAAGCTAATAGGGCTTCTTGTAGTTTTGAGTGTTTTGGATTGAGCTCTTGAAATATACAGTGAGCTATCGATGGGTTTTTGAAGCTTTTTGAACATTTCCATGTTTATGAACAATCTTTTTTTCTCATTTTTCTAGTCCATAAGTTTATTGTATAGACCTGAAAAACTTTTCAGCAAGTTTACTTAACTCCTCAGACGACCATGAATCAAATATTAAAAGCTATAGAGACCCAAAATAACGAGGTATTTTGTTTATAATGTTTTGATTTTTTCTTCTTCAAAAATTTTCTAAGCTAGCGAAATATTATCTATCAAACTCCATGTACAAATCCACCAGAGGGTTCTTCCTATTTGCTCCTCTCCTCTCAAGTGCCATCGATATAGCCATTCAATCTGATATTTGCCTTTATAATTAGCCGTATTGTAATACTGTTTTGAAGTTTTTGTTTTTCAAAATTTTTCAACCAAACTCATTATCAGACTTGAAACTACATGTCAACCAGGAAAGAGACTACACGTTTTTAAAAAACGCGACATCCTAATTCGACACTATAAAAACACAGCTATATAAAGGTGTTTGTAAAATCTGGTCAATGCGATAGTTCTCTCTATCCTATAGATTACCTATAGGTTACTCTCTTGCTGACAATTGAGTCTCTGAGTCCTTTCGCGACTCCAATTTAGCCCATTTTGATCGATCTACAATATATCACGTGACTTATGCAATGCATGTACCCACACCTATCTTTCAATTGATTGATCAAATATTGCAACACAAAAAAGTTCTTTTTGGTTCTTTTTTTTCTAGTCTTCTGCACACTCCGGGTGAGCCCTAGTTTTTCGAATATTATATTAATTTATTATCTTGCAAAAGCGCCAAGTATATACATATATACTGATGGCCGTGT